>JANAVB010002199.1:7183966-7253966 GCA_029216955.1 Iris pallida
TATATAAAAAAAAAAAAAAAAAAAATATATATATATATATTTATATATATATATATATAAAAATGTAATTGGTATAAAATCTATACATAAATAGAATATATCCATTTATAAATACGAAATATCAATATACTAATATACATTGATATAATTAAATCCCTAAAAAGCTAACCTACTCTATTCCGACCCTTCCCCGCGCGAAGCACGAGCAGCCGTAGCAGCGGGCTGGCCCAAGCTGCCGCCACCACCGGGCGCACCACCATGCACCCTTGACGGATCACCCTGGCGCCGATGCACCACCGCACGCGGCCAGATGAGCAGGGCAGCGCCGGCAGCCTCATGCACGCACAAACGCGCGAGACAACAACCGCCGTGGCATTGCACCGCAACCAACGGCCGACGCACACCACGCCACCACTTCCATGGCACCGGCGACTACCAGCAAACCTCACCAGGTATGCCACCTTCGTCCCCGATGCGATACACAATCGATTCATGCGTTTCGCCAGAAATCCCGTCGTGACGCGCGCGAAGTCGAAGTCAGAATTGGGTTTTGTCGCAGCAACTTCGGGCCCATTTTTCTGACAATCCGATAGTTGGATCGTCGATCCGATTCTTCCGTCTCAATCTCGGTATATACCCCTTCGCTCACCTAAAGTTTCAACAGTTAATTCAATCGTTTGACAAATCGAAATCGGCCACCAATTTGACGGATTAAAACCCATTTATTTTGGACAGTTTCGTGGAGCTAACTTTGCAAATTTATTTCTCTCGCATCGAAGACCCGTTTGACGAACCACCTACTCCGAAGCATAGCAGGTGTAACTACCTTTCACCCATAAAAATTTCAGTTTCATAATATGTCGTTTTGTTGGTTGAAATCGACGCAAAAATTGGCCGTTCGAAATCGTAATTTCCAACATTTAAAATTTAGATTTTGAACCCGGGGCATCGGATTTCAAATTCGACACCACCATTGGAATCGTGTCGTCGTTCTGGCCCAGTTTGATGTATAATTTATCAAATTTGAACAACCTTTGTCTTGACACATTTTTTAGTGTAAAGCGGGTCCCACGACAGACACCGCTTTGATCCAAAATTATCGTTTTAACACTGTGTCCAAAATTGGACTTATGGGTAGGCTATCCTAGATAATTTGACTATTCTGGACACGTTGGTGATGTATGTTTCATCAACTAACGACTTCTGTTAGATTTTTCCTTCTGTAGTATAACTAAATTTATAACTAATTTGTATTATGTTCGTATTTTGGAATACGTGCATTGAAATTGAGATTAGTCTATTCCAGTGATCTCATATCACAGAAATTGACAAAGTGACGGTATGGATCACTAAAATAAGGATGTTAATCTTTTGGTTGATCATCTTATCTCGATTCGCGCGTCGTAGGTTTCGTTGTACGAATTACGAGATACAAACTTAATATTTAACTCTAATGTTTGTAATCTATATTATTAATGAATAATGATCAAAGAGATTAATGCAACCTACTTCTAGATGGTACGTTTAATAAATGGCTTAGATAAACTAGGGATTTTACGACTTAGAATGACCGAAGCTAGCTATCTAGTTAGGAGACTAATAGTCATATTTATATTTAGTGAATAATACATATTTGTTTGTGAGTTAGAGTTGATAGATATTGTGTGGATATGATTCATTAGTTCATGGATAGTCCGGGTAGACTTTGGTACTGCAGTCTCAACACAGATTGGACAAAACTCCAAGCAAGTATACATTGCCAACTTGTACAGTTTATTTCATGCATTTCTATACTGTTATTTCTTTTCAGTCATATTTCATTACCTGCTTCATGATACTTCTATTTTCTTATTTTATGTGCACGTTTCCTATTTGTTCTCTATGTGTCACTTTTTATTTCTTATGAATATCGTAACTGTATTTGTTAATTCTTAGTTGTCACTACCACATTTCTAGTTTGAGGGTAAATTTATCATTTTTGTGGTAAATTAAAATTATTAGTATTAATTAGAATTTATGGGAATTTTTAGGAATTATTTTGGATTTATTTGGACTAGTTTGATTTTTGACTAGTTTTGACTCATGTAGACCAACCTAGGAACTAACCCTAGTTAGTTGGGCTTGGTTAGGTCAAGTGACTCTAGTCTAACCTAGTATGACTTAAGTTAGTGGTCATTGATTCATTAGAAATTTAATTAGGAATTTAGGAATCAAGTGTTTTGATAAATGGCTTGTGGTTTCACATGTCATTTTGTGACTAAACTTGATAGGACTAGCTAACCTAGCTCAAACCTCACCCAAACCTAACATGGCTGGCCAGTTAGGTTTAACCTAGGGATTCCCCCACTATAAAGTCCCTCCTAGATTTTAGGGCTAGCCTCTTTTAGGGTTCATCCAAAAGTTCTAAGGAAAGAGGTGAGTTCCATCTTCCAAAATTCATTAAAAATCCAATTTAAATCCTTTCTTCCCCAAACCAATTTAATTAGGACCTAAAATCAATGCTCTTGCTATTGGTAATGGTTATTTGCAGGGAAACAACAATTTGTGAAAGTTAGGGTGGCTTCAGGAATCTCTCCATTTAGCTTTTGTGAAGGCTTGTTCACCAATAGGTAACTTTCTCAAATCTCCATAGATTTTCATTTTGTCTTCACCAATAGGAAGCCCTAAGAGTCCCCTAAGGTCTGGATAGGTTTCGTGTCCAGTGTCGAGGGATTCGTGTCTATTCTGGACACGTATCAGTACACTAGACATGGTGTTCGACAGAATGCCACAAAGGACATGTCGATTCAGTTTGCCTGTTATTTTTGAATAGGAAATAGGTTTTTGATCTAGCTTAGGGTTTTCTTGTCCTTGTGTCTTGATTTTCGTGTCGTCCTGTGTCGCTTTGGTGGTGTGGACACGTGCGCGCACACGCTCGCACGCTGCTACAGGGATCCCCTGCCTATCGGGCCCTGTAGCGGACACGACACGAACTTTCTGGATACGAAACTTTGTGGGAGCCTCGAGGCATCCACTGACACACCATGTGTCAAGTTTCGTGGGCCCACGTGGCGTATCGAGTGAGGAATCCTCGACGCACGGGTTCTCACTGTTCTGTGCAGCGTGGTTTTGGGCCACTGACACGGGTCTCGTGTCCAACCCTGACACTTCGTAGACACAGGCCAGTAGGCCCATGAGGTAGCCCTATAGGTGGGCTACCCATGTGTGTCACCACGAGATCCCTTCGTGTCTTGTGTCGTGCACATGACACAAGTGCACGTGTGTACGAGACAGTGCACTGTCAGTGCACTGTATGTGTATCACTTGTGATTTCTTGCTATGGACACACCGTGTCAGGCTATGGATGACACGAGATGATGTGTGGGATTGTGCATGAGGGTTGTATTCATTTTTTTTCCAATCATTAGATTCTTGATTTATTAATTTGCTATTTGATTCTCATTTAAAAATCATGTCCTGATAACTGATACTTAGTTCCTATCAATTTCCAGTTTTCTAATTTGATGATTGTTTAATGATTTAACCCCTACAATGATGTGAATTACTGAGTTTAGATCCTATTTAGGTTTCTCCTACATATTACCTTGCCATGGGTTAAATTGGTGTTAATTGATGAGTTGAATTGTATACACTGTTGGGTTGTTCTTCAGAACTGAGTTTAAGTTCCAGTTTGATAAAACCTGAGTTGAATCTCAGTTTCAGTTTGAATGTGATTCCCTCCTTTCCTTCTTCTTTGTTAACTTGATTTTATTGTTATTCGAGTTTAATGTGGTTCCTCTCCTATATTTTTGAATAACTGTCATTGATATGCTTAATAAATGAATTGATTTCCCTGCCTATTCCTGAGATTACCCTGTGGTTCAAAACATGAGATTAACCATGACACACACTTAACCATATAATGTCATATTGATTTCCAGTTTCATTCAAAACCTGAGATTGAAAGGACAATGAATTGATCTCCTTTCCTTCTTCCTATCTGAGTTTGAGCTGAGTTTGAGCTCCAGTTTGTATAGCCTGGTAATAGGCCATGTTCTCTGTCTTATGTTTCACTGTCACATTTATTTCCTGCACATATGAATCCTTGTAGACACTTGTATACACATACTCTTCCCTCTTCTCCACTGTTTTTCCTGCACATTGTTTCCTGCATCACAGTGCACACACACCTTTCACTGCTATTAAATTCCTGCACACTGTCACAGCATAACACACACTCTTCCTCCCTTTCACTGTTATACTCCTGTGTATATATATAGGTAGCCCAGTACACACACCCTCCTTTTTCCCCCTCATTCACTGTTGGTATAGTGCACACACACACTCTTAATTTCTGTGAACACACAGCTGCACTTGTTTACCCACACACCAATTCATGGGTACCATATACAAATTCCCATGTTTCATATATGCCTAACTAATGTAGAGTTCATAAATGAACCTCAAATGTATGTGTCTATATATATATAATGCAATGTATTATATATTGTAGGCTAATAGGTACATTGTGATATGTGTGTTCCTATACATATGAATATGGTTTGATATAGAGGGTTACATTGTGTATTGATTTGGGGGATGCTCTGATAGTAGGCACATAGGGTTGTTTGGGAGAAAGTTCATATTTGTGCCATTGTGTATACTTGAAATGTGTGTGTTGTCTAGTATGGACTTGTTAGAGCCTAGCATGACTTGTTAGACCTAGATAGTTGAGTTTAGACTTAATTAGACTAAGTTGACCTAGTTTGACATCTAGGGTTGACCAAAGTTGACCAAGAGTTGACTTTGGCCTAGATTGACTTAGAATCATGTAGAATGCATAGTAGGACTCCATTTTACTATTCTGGACTTGTTGTGACTTGTGCCGTTCTGATTAGGAGCCAGACACCACTCCTTCGACGGTACTTTTCATATTGGACACTCAGTTACAGGCGAGTACATTCTCTGATCATTTCATATCCTGTTTAGAATTATTTCCTACAGTAGATTACTTTACTTGTACTGTCACGTTGGTCACACGGATTGGTACTATAAGGTTCCTTTCTTGAGATGTTATCCTTAGGGAGCATCGGGTACTCTATGTTCTATGCGTTTCACTTTCATAGCGTATCATATGCTTCTTGGTTCTTTAATCACTTACGACATGTACCCTCATGATCGTAGAGTCTTCTTGGAATCTTACATTGTTGGGTTACCCCCAGAATCCCCATGTTTATACGACTTACACTGTTGGGTTACCCCCAGAATCCCCATGTTTATGGGACTTACACTGTTGGGTTACCCCCAGAATCCCTATTTTTATGGGACTACTATGTATCACCTTCGGGGTCTACCACCCTTCGGGGGCTTATCACCTTCGGGGTCTATCACCTTCGGGGTCTGTTACATAGCATCATATAACATAACCTGGCTGGATCCTTGTGTATTGATCGAGGGTACGGGGGAGTATTACATGTTCATATTGTACTCTGACTCACTAGTCACTGCTAGTTCCCTATGTATAGTATATATTTTTATTACAGTTCTCTCTCTGTTTACATAGTGCACTTCTTTCAGTACTTGTATCTTACTTTACTGCATGTTTATATTTTCTAACCTGCTATGATTTGTTGAGATGTACTGTACTCGCTCCTGTCCTGACTGGACCTGTTGAAAATATTACAGAGGACGAGGAGGAGGCTTGCCTAGACACTTTCTACGGGGCAGCTTTAGATGACACCTTTGAGCTGGACTCCCAGGAGGGTCCAGCAGTAGCTGAGGACCTTCCTCCGACTGCCTAGACTAGATTAGTTAGGTTGTTTTTCATTTGTAGTCTGGAGGCATGTTCTAGTCAGACTCTATTTTGGAGTTCAGTTTTGTATATATTCTTTTATCTGAGACCTTGTATTGTTGGGATTATCTTAGACTGCTGTTATCTATTTTATTCCTTGAGTTCTATTTTATATCGTGCTATCTCTTCCTTAGTTGTGATTGAGTTTTCTATTGCTATGTCACCCCCATTCGGGGAGTATAAACTGTTTAGATATATATTGTTAGATGTATGTTGACCTAGGACAGCGCTCTACCGCCAACACTGCGGCGTAGGCTAGGCATTGTTACGTTCTCGTACTCTCACAGTGGGTGCGGGTCGTGACACGTTTTTAGTGGTGGCCCATACAGGTCCAGATTAGAAGTGTAGTGGTATTCGAATTAGAGTATCACTACAGCCTGCAGTAGGATATAGGACATAAATTTTAAAGATACTCAATCACATTAGGAAAATTTCTTTATTGCCATCTGAATTCTTATTGTCAGCTGATCCTTTGAATTATAATTGTCCACCTTTGTTATATCGCCTCTTTCTCAGAAATTGATACTCTTGTTTGTCTATCTTCAGGATGGTAGAGACTAGATCGCAGCGTACCACCCATGGAGATGCTATGGAGGGGACTGCTACCTCGCAGCCAGCACGGCGAGGCCAGGGGACTGCAGCTCCTGCCACCTCAGCTCGTGTTGAGACCTCGGCAGCCGCAGCATGGGACATGCATCCACCGGCTCGGAGGCAGGACCCGGTTTTTCCAGAGGATCCTTACCAGCAGCCACTTACAGGGACAGTTGACGCAGTGCAGCTACTAGCCTTCTTCAGGCAGTACATGGAGGGTCAGCAGACTCAGCAGCAGAGACAGACGGCAGAGCTCACTCGAGGCATTGAGCTGGCAGTGACAGCAGTGGAGAGAGTCGTGACTCAGCCAGCAGCAGTCCAGCAGTCGCACCAGCCACGGGAGAAAGGCATCCAGGACTTCTAGAAGATGCACCCGAAAGACTTTCGAGGGACAGAGGGGATCCTGTATGCCGATGAGTGGATCGAGCATATGGAGGAGATCTTCAGGCAGGCGGAGATTCTAACGAGGCTCCAGATAAAGGCAGCAGCCAGTATAATACAGGATCTGGCCCGTACATGGTACCAGACCGACCCGAGGGTCGGCACAGCAGGACAGACTTGGGCAGCATTCAAGAAGCTGTTCAAGGAGAAGTTTTTCCCGGAGGCAGCGCTGGGAGCCCTCGAGACTCAGTTCGAGGCCCCAGTCCAAGGGAGTCAGTCTGTGGAGGAGTATGCAGGAGAGTTCTGCCGCCTGGGCAGATTTGTAGAGGACTTGTCAGAGACGACGAAGGCCCGGAGGTTCCGGAAGGGCTTGGTAAAGGAGGTTAAGTCCTACACCAAGAACGCCCGCAGTACTACATTTGAGGAGATCCTGGTAGACGCACTAGCTGCAGAGGATGATCTTGAGCTTAGGCTCAAGAGGGGGCGAGACTTCCAGGAAGGCAGTAGCAGCAGTGGAGGCCAGGCCAAGAGGCCTCACTTTCACTTCCAGCAGCCGAGGCAGTCTCAGCCTCAGCCGATCCAGCAGAGGCCAGCTTAGCATCAGCAGCAGCCGAGGCAGCACCAGCAGGGCCAGAGGCAGGTTATCGTTTTTATCTACTGTAGGAAGCCCGGGCATGTTGCCAATGAGTGCAGGAAGAGGCTGGGACAGTACCTTGTGTGTGGTTCAGCAGACCACCAGATGAGGGAGTGTCGTGCAAGACGAGCAGCTCCGGGAGGAGAAGCAGGAGCCAGAGCTCCAGTAGGCCAGCAGCGGGGACCAGCCCTGCCGACTCAGCAGCAGAGGTTTGTTCAGCACCAGCAGCAGGCCAGGGGAGGCCAGCAGGGGCGAGCTTTCGCCATGGCAGCTGGAGATGCGGAGGTGACTGGAGAGCTGATTGCAGGTTCGATTCTTCTTGACTCCAGTCCAGCATTTGCCTTATTCGATTCCGGTGCTTCGCACAGCTTCATATCAGTATCTTTTATGATTAGACACGGTATAGTAGCCGAATCATTGCCTAGGACTTACAAGATCACGACCAGGGGTGGTATTATCCTCGTGAGTGATATTTATAAGGGTCGGAGAGCAGTTTTGGGAGGCCGTAAGTTGGAGGTGAGCCTGCTCGTAATGCCATTGCCAAACTATGATATAGTACTAGGCATGGATTGGTTTAGCCGGCACCATGCCAGTATCGATTGCAGAGGGGGTAGAGTTCTGTTCAGAGCGCCGGGGGAGCCAGAGTTCGAGTACTCCAGACGTCAGGCAGAGCAGAGCAGCGGAGTCTTCTGTGGAGTCTCGGTCGAGGAGCAGACGATTCCACACCCCTTGATAGCAGAGTATATGGATGTTTTCCCGGAGTAGTTGTCGGGATTGCCACCAGATAGGAACATAAAGTTCTCGATAGACTTGGTTCCAGGAGCGGAACCCATCTCTCAGCATGTCTATCGGGTGAACAAAAGCGAGCTGGTGGAGCTGAAGAAGCAGGTGGATAAGCTACAGGACAAGGGCTTCATCCGCTCGAGTTCGTCGCCATGGGGTGCACCAGTGTTGTTCGTGCCGAAGAAGGATGGGTCAGTACGCATGTGTATTGATTATAGGGCACTCAACAACCTCACGATCAAGAACAAATACCCACTGCCGCGGATCGACGATCTATTTGACCAGTTGAGCGGAGCTCGGGTATTTTCCAAGATTGATCTGAGGTCAGAATATCATCAGGTGAAGGTGAAGGGGGAGGATATTCCCAAGACCGCCTTCAGGACGCGGTATGGGCAGTTAGAGTTTCTGGTTATGCCATTTGGGCTAACCAATGCACCAGCTGTGTTTATGAACCTTATGAACAAGGTGTTCCATCAGTATCTGGATCAGTTTGTAGTGGTGTTTATTGATGATATCTTGATATATTCCAAGACTGAGGAGGAGCACGAGGAGCATTTGAGGATAGTGCTGGAGATTCTCAGGAAGGAGCAGCTTAACGGGAAGCTCTCCAAATTTGAGTTCTTTCTAGACCGGATGGACTTCTTGGGGCATGTGGTGACTGGAGATGGTATCTTAGTTGACCCCAAGAAGATTATAGCAGTTGAGGCATGGGCAGCGCCAACTTCAGTTGCAGAGATCAGGAGCTTCCTGGGGCTGATAGGATATTACCAGAGATTTGTGCAAGATTTCTCTCGGGTTACAGAGCCGTTGACACGGTTGACCCGGAAGGATGCTGAGTATGTTTGGTCAGAGGAGTGTCATACAGCTTTTGATGAGTTGAAGAAGCGGCTGACGACAGCTCCGATTCTGACGTTGCCTTCAGGATCAGGTGGTTTCACTATTTATAGTGATGCGTCAGGAAAGGGGCTGGGTTGTGTGTTGCAGCAGCACGGGAAGGTAATTGCCTATGCTTCCAGGCAGTTACGTCTCCATGAGAAGAACTACCCTACCCACGACCTAGAGCTGGCAGCAGTAATTTTTGCTTTGAAGCTGTGGAAGCATTATCTGTATGGTGAGAGGGTGGAGATTTTTACAGATCACAAGAGCCTTAAGTATGTGTTCACTCAGAAGGAGTTGAACATGAGACATCACATATGGCTGGAGTTGATGAAGGATTTTGACATCCTACTTCAGTACTACCCAGGGAAGGCCAATGTGGTTGCAGATGCCTTGAGTAGGTATCCGACAGCTATGTGTTTGACCATGGATCGGCATTTGCTTGCCGACTTGGAGAGCCTTGGGATTGAGGTGATCGTGCCGGGAGTGTAGCTGCAGCTATGGGGGATGCAGATTCAGTCGAACTTGGTAGACAGGATCAAGGCGGCCCAGTTCGAGGATGTGGCTTTACAGAGTATCAGAGAGCATATCAGTATAGGAGTGGGGGATCCTGAGTTTTCACTTGCAGAGGATGGTGCCCTGAGGCACGGTGCCAGGTTATGTGTGCCTAGCGGGGAGCTCAGAGAGCAGATTTTATAGGAGGCCCACAGATCTCAGTACTCTATACACCCGGGTGCCAACAAGATGTACCAAAATCTGCAGGAGCATGTTTGGTGGTCAGGGATGAAACGGAAGGTGTTTTTCGACTCGTGGTACGATACATTTTGGTAGAGGCGGGAAGCTTAGCTCGCGCTTTATCGGCCCTTTCGTTATCAGCGGGAGAGTCGGTGACGTGGCTTACAGGCTAGACTTGTCGCCTGTACTTGTGGGGGTCCACAACATATTCCATGTATCACAGTTGAGACGGTACATGGCTGACCCTAGCCATGTGCTCGATCATTCAGAGATAGAGGTTGGGCCTTCTCTCAGCTATCCAGAGCAGCCCGTGGAGATTATAAATCGACGGGAGAAGGTTCTGAGGAACCAGGTGATACCTTTGGTACGCGTCGCATGGAGGCATCATTCTCCAGAAGAGTCTACCTGGGAGCGGGAGGATGAGATGCGCGAGCGGTACCCTTATCTTTTTGGACCTTGAGGTATACTTTCTATCCTTCTCATCAGTTGCTTTTCGCCTTTCAATTTCGAGGACAAAATTCTTTTAAGGAGGGTAGATTTGTCACTACCACATTTCTAGTTTGAGGGTAAATTTGTCATTTTTGGGGTAAATTAAAATTATTAGTATTAATTAGAATTTATGGGAATTTTTAGGAATTATTTTAGATTTATTTGGACTAGTTTTGACTCATGTAGACCAACCTAGGAACTAACCCAAGTTAGTTGGGCTTGGTTAGGTCAAGTGACTCTAGTCTAACCTATTATGACTTAAGTTAGTGGTCATTGATTCATTAGAAATTTAATTAGGAATTTAGGAATCAAGTGTTTTGATAAATGGCTTGTGGTTTCACAAGTCATTTTGTGACTAAACTTGATAGGACTAGCTAACCTAGCTCAAACCTCACCCAAACCCAACATGGCTGGCCAGCTAGGTTTAACCTAGGGATTCCCCTACTATAAAGTCCCTCCTAGATTTTAGGGCTAGCCTCTTTTAGGGTTCATCCAAAAGTTCTAAAGAAGGAGGTAAGTTCCATCTTCCAAAATTTATTAAAAATCTAATTTAAATCCTTTCTTCCCCAAACCAATTTCATTAGGACCTAAAATCAATGCTCTTGCTGTTGGTAATGGTTATTTGCTGGGAAACAACAATTTATGAAAGTTAGGGTGGCTTGAGGAATCTCTCCATTTAGCTTTTGTGAAGGCTTGTTCACCAATAGGTAACTTTCTCAAATCTTCATAGATTTTCATTTTGTCTTCACCAATAGGAAGCCCTAAGGGTCCCCCTAAGGTCTGGATAGGTTTCGTGTCCAGTGTCGAGGGATTTGTGTCCATTCTAGACACATATCAGTACACTAGACATGGTGTTCGACAGAATGCCACAAAGGGCATGTCGATCCAGTTTGCCTGTTATTTTTGAATAGGAAGTAGGTTTTTGATCTAGCTTAGGGTTTCCTATCCTTGTGTCTTGATTTTCGTGTCGTCCTGTGTTGCTTTGGTGGTGTGGACACGCGCGCGCACACGCTCGCACGCTGCTACAGGGATCCCCTGCCTATCGGGCCCTGTAGCGGACACGACACAAACTTTCTGGACACGAAACTTTGTGGGAGCCTCGGGGCATCCACTGACACGCCATGTGTCAAGTTTTGTGGGCCTACGTGACCTATCGAGTGAGGAATCCTCGACGCACGGGTTCTTACTATTCTGTACAGCGTAGTTTTGGGCCACTGACACGGGTCTCGTGTCCAACCCTGACACTTCGTGGCACAGGCCAGTGGGCCCATGAGGTAGCCCTATAGGTGGGATACCCATGTGTGTCACCACGAGATCCCTTCGTGTCTTGTGTCGTGCACATGACACAAGTGTACGTGTGCACGAGACAGTGCACTGTCAGTGCACTGTATGTGTATTACTTGTGATTTCTTGCTATGGACACGCCGTGTCAAGCTATGGGTGACACGAGATGATGTGTGGGATTGTGCATGAGGGTTGTATTCATTTTTTCCCAATCATTAGATTCCTGATTTATTAATTTGCTATTCGATTCTCATTTAAAAATCATGTCCTGATAACTGATACTTAGTTCCTGTCAATTTCCAGTTTTCTAATTTGATGATTGTTCAATGATTTAACCCCTGCAATGATGTGAATTACTGAGTTTAGATCCTATTTAGGTTTCTCCTACATATTACCTTGCCATGGGTTAAATTGGTGTTAATTGATGAGTTGAATTGTATACACTGTTGGGTTGTTCTTCAGAACTGAGTTTAAGTTCCAGTTTGATAAAACCTGAGTTGAATCTCAGTTTCAGTTTGAATGTGATTCCCTCCTTTCCTTCTTTCTTTGTTAACTTGATTTCATTGTTATTCGAGTTTGATGTGGTTCCTCTCCTATATTTTTGAATAACTGTCATTGATATGCTTAATGAATAAATTGATTTCCTTGCCTATTCCTGAGATTACCCTGTGGTTCGAAACCTGAGATTACCATGACACACACTTAACCATATAATGTCATATTGATTTCCAGTTTTATTAAAAACCTGAGATTGAAAGGACAATGAATTGATCTCCTTTCCTTCTTCCTATCTGAGTTTGAGCTGAGTTTGAGCTCCAGTTTGTATAGCCTGGTAATAGGCCATGTTCCCTGTCTTATGTTTCACTGTCACATTTATTTCCTGCACATATGAATCCTTGTAGACACTTGTATACACACACTCTTCCCTCTTCTCCACTGTTTTTCCTGCACATTGTTTCCTGCATCACAGTGCACATACACCTTTTACTGCTATTAAATTCCTGCACACTGTCACAGCATAACACACACACTCTTCCTCCCTTTCACTGTTATATTCCTGTGTATATATATAGGTAGCCCAGTACACATACCCTCCTTTTTCCCTCTCATTCACTGTTGGTATAGTGCACACACACACTCTTAATTCCTGTAAACACACAGCTGTACTTGTTTACCCACACACCAATTCATGGGTACCATATACAAATTCCCATGTTTCATATATGCCTAACTAATGTAGAGTTCATAAATGAACCTTAAATGTATGTGTCTATATATATAATGCAATGTGTTGTATATTGTAGGCTAATAGATACATTATGATATGTGTGTTCCTATACATATGAATATGGTTTGATATAGAGGGTTACATTGTGTATTGATTTGGGGGATGCCATGATAGTAGGCACATGCGGTTGTTTGGGAGAAAGTTCATATTTGTGCCATTGTGTATACTTGAAATGTGTGTGTTGTCTAGTATAGACTTGTTAGAGCCTAGCATGACTTGTTAGACCTAGATAGTTGAGTTTAGACTTGATTAGACTAAGTTGACCTAGTTTGACTTCTAGGGTTGACCAAAGTTGACCAAGAGTTGACTTTGGTCTAGATTGACTTAGAATCATGTAGAATGTATAGTAGGACTCCATTTTACTATTCTGGACTTGTTGTGACTTGTGCTATTCTGATTAGGAGCCAGACACCACTCCTTGGACGGTACTTTTCATATTGGACACTCAGTTACAGGCGAGTACATTCTCTGATCATTTCATATCCTGTTTAGAATTATTTCCTACAGTAGATTACTTTACTTGTACTGTCACGTTGGTCACACGGATTGGTACTATATGGATCCTTTCTTGAGATGTTATCCTTAGGGAGCATCGGGTACTCTATGTTCTGTGCGTTTCACTTTTATAGCGTATCATATGCTTCTTGGTTCTTTGATCACTTAAGACTTGTACCCTCATGATCGTAGAATCTTCCAGGAATCTTACACTATTGGGTTACCCCCAGAATCCCCATGTTTATTGGACTTATACTGTTGGATTACCCCCAGAATCCCCATGTTTATGGGACTTACACTGTTGGGTTACCCCCAGAATCCCTATTTTTATGGGACTACTATGTGTCACCTTCGGGGTCTACCACCCTTCGGGGGCTTATCACCTTCGGGGTCTATCACCTTCGGGGTCTGTTACATAGCATCATATAACATAACCTGGCTGGATCCTTGTGTATTGATCGGGGGTACGGGGGAGTATTACATGTTCATATTGTACTCTGACTCACTAGTCACTGCTAGTTCCCTATGTATAGTAGATATTTCTATTACAGTTCTCTCTCTGTTTACATACTGCACTTCTTTCAGTACTTGTATCTTACTTTACAGCATGTTTATATTTTCTAACCTGCTATGATTTGTTGAGATGTACTGTACTCGCTCCTGTCCTGACTGGACCTGTTGAAAATATTACAGAGGATGAGGAGGAGGCTTGCCTAGACACTTTCTACGGGACAGCTTTAGATGACACCTTTGAGCTGGACTCCCAGGAGGATCCAGCAGTAGCTGAGGACCTTCCTCCGACTGCCTAGACTAGATTAGTTAGGTTGTTTTTCATTTATAGTCTGGAGGCATGTTCTAGTCAGACTCTATTTTGGAGTTCAGTTTTGTATATATTCTTTTATCTGAGACCTTGTATTGCTGGGATTATCTTAGACTGCTGTTATCTATTTTATTCCTTGATTTCTATTTCATATCGTGCTATCTCTTCCTTAGTTGTGATTGAGTTTTCTATTGCTATGTCACCCCCATTCGGGGAGTATAAACTGTTTAGATATATATTGTTAGATGTATGTTGACCTAGGACAGCGCTCTACCACCGACACTGCGGCGTAGGCTGGGCGTTGTTACGTTCTCGTACTCTCACAGTGGGTGCGGGTCGTGACACTACTCTTCGTTCCATTGAGTTGACTTGACCTATAGCCGAGATCGCTTGCTAGTCATTGACCCATGTTATCTCTAGATCGGGAGTGTCCTATGGCGTTAAGGTATAGAGACTCATTATCAACCTGTTACTCCACCTCTAGTCGGGAGCGTCCTATGGCATTACGGTATAGAGACTCCTTATAAACTTGGTATTCCATCTCTAGGACTGGGAGCATCCTACGACCTTACGGTGTTATAGACTTGTTATTGACCTATTATCCTCGGTCTCTAGGACCGGGAGTGTACCCTGGCATTACGGTAGTAGAGACTTATCTTTTGTCTCGAGATCGGGAGCGTCCTATGGCGTTACGATATTGAGATGTCTTTGTTGATTTATTTTTTATCGTACTTTCCTCTCTTTCTATGCATGTTATTTATTGTTACATTTGGCTTGTATATTATGTATCTTGCTACGTTCCTGTGACGACCTGGTGATCTCCCTAGGTTATTGCTAGTTTTCTTCCAGGTATTTGTTGAGACTGCTAGAATAGAAGTAAAGATTTGTGGGCGATGGTATCTCCCGTATTCAGGTATCGTTAGTGGTATGTTTATCATTCTTTCGTTTTTATATTTTGTGATGACATCTTTAGTTGTATAGCCTAGTTTTACGAGCTTACTTTCTGTTATGAGCTTGTTCAGATGATTTTATTAAGGTCTAGCCAACCTTGCTATGAATTATCTATTCTTGTATTTATATTCAAATAGCATCAATGTATTATTGTTTGATCAGCATTAATACGTTGGTTCCTACTTGAGATTATTATCTGTGGATTTAGATATAGATGACTCGTTATTTTATACCCAATGTAGACAGCTTATACGTATTTGAGCTGGGTTGGAGTCCACTTGATACGTAGCTGGCATGTACTATATCCTGGTCCTATATGTATTTTAGGACTGGGGCGTTACATTTTTTTTGGTGGCCCATGTAGGTCGAGTTAGCCGTTTCGGTTACGTTACAGTACCGAGCGGGCCTACGAACATGACTAAACCCTTAAAATTTTCAATCGACAACTGCCTTGACAATTCTTTTAAAAATTTCTCTATCGTCTTTGAACTTCATATTTGCTCTCAACTATTCTTCCTTTGTTTTATCGTGCAATTTCTTCTCATCCCTTCCTATTTTGGAGTGACGAATGATCATACTTTATAGAATTTATCAAAAATTATTAAGTTATATTATAAATTTATTTTTTTATTGAATTTTGATTGCTTGATAGAGAGGAGGGGATTAGAGATGTCATATGCCACAGGTATCTAGTGGTAGTAATTTTTGCAACTAGTATGAAAGGGTTATAAATTTTAGAACATCATGCGTTTGATGGGATAGTGTGACCAAAGGTAGGTAGACGTCCTTAGTATTGATATAAATATATGATCATACTAGATTACGCTCTTATGGTGGGTACTTGACCATGAATAGAGTGGTAGTTTTAGTGTAAAGATTGACCCTCTACAGAAAAAAACCTAAACATAGCCTAACCCAACCCATTTACTATTATGCCTCATCAGTTGTATAGTTAGGATTAAACGGAATGGAAGGTATAATCAAGCTTGGTCAAGTAAAAAAAGGAAGAAAAGAAAAGAAAAAAGACTTGTACAATTGTGATATTAATATGGTTATGAGGACAATCCTTCAATATGATCGTTACAAGATCGCTAGTACCAAGAAAAGCGACTAGATATAACCATCTATAGTTTTACGATAGAGATGTTCCCAAAACTAAATTGTTTAGGATGGTTATTACTTGAGTTATTAGGAGACCGTAGTGACCTAGCGTATCCCTTGAACTATTCCTAGTTACCCTAGCACGGTTCTTCGTTAGTGAGCCTTATTTTAATTTCGAGGACGAAATTCTTTTAATATGGGTAGATTGTAAAGACTCTAATTTTTGGGAATGTATATTATATTTTATTTTATATGATTTCTATTTATTAGATTAGATTTTTTTATTATGACTATAGATGTGCTTTTTCGTGTCTTTAATTTTTGGAGCACAAGACATGCCCATCTCTCGAAACATCCTTCATGAGTTTTGTAGTAGACTGGATGACCTTCAATTTGGTATAGCATGTCCCATCCAAACTTGTCCCCTGACATCCTTTTGACTTCGCACAACTTCCGGTCGATTTAGGCTCTTTGACCGTTTACCGTGATCCTATACCTAACTTCCAACTTGAGTTCGGGACTCGACATCGATCAAAACTATTTGATCAATATATGATTTTGACCAATTTTGAATCTACTACACACGTGCCAAGAGTGTATCACTCAATCGAGTTTCCATGTGCTATTTATTTGCGAATGACACATGAGACTCATTGGATGATTTTCGAATTCGATTTGAGTAGAAAATATATTTGGACCTAGTATAGCCAATTCCGCTCGATAGAGCCATGGTTAGGTGGCCACGACCCAGTATAATTATTTTGAATTTATATTCGATAGGTTATACAGCCAAATAGGTTAAATACAATTTGGTATTTATTTGACTATTTATTTAATTATAAATATATATGCTATCATGGATTTTATATTGAGGTATAAGGTTTATTCATATATATATATGTATATATATATATATATATATATATATATATATATATATATATATATATATATATATATTTAAATAGTGTTATATAAAGCTTATCTTATAACTTCCAAAAAGATTGAGAATTATTTTATATAATTTTTATATAAGGTTTTATACGTATATATCTATAAAAGAATACGTGTATGTTTATATATATATATAATATTTTTTTATATATAATATTCTTTTATATATATATATATATAATATTCCTTTATATATAATATTTTTTTTTATATAATATTTTTTTTATATAATATTTTTTTTATATATATATTTTTATATAATATTTTTTTTATATAATATTCTTTTATATATATATATATATATATATATATATATATATATATATATATATATATATATAATATATATATATGATAATGGGGAAGAGGAATCGACCGGCCGCCCATTGGGCTCCCCCACCGCTCCTCTTCCTTGGGTGGTGGGCGGGTCCGGTCTTCTTCTCCGGCGGGCCGGCCGGCAGACTGTGGATCCCCCCATCTTCGGAGCTCCACCGACTCCTCGTCTCCACCGCGACCCCCGCGTGGCAGCTCCCTCCGCCCTCACCTGGCTGCTCGTCGTCGCTAGCCCGCAGTGCGGCCGTCCTCGCCGAGGGCGTCGTCGTGCTCGACGGCGTCGACCTCCTGTCGCTCCCCCAGGTGTCTCACCGGACCCCTCCATCCTCGGGCCCCCCCTGCGCGGTCTAGGCCGTCCCCCTGGTCGCCCCCTCCGACCTTCCTCCCCCCGCTCCGGCTCGCACCCCGCTCGCCGTCCCCCTCACGGCGCCCTCGCCCCCGCGGTGGCCTAACTCAGCCACGTCTTCCCTCCGCCCCCCGGCTGACCTCCCCGCCGGCCCTCAGCAGGCGCCTCCCCTCCGCCTGCCTCCCCCTGCGCCGGCTCCCCCTCTGGCTCTCCATTGGCCGTCGCTCTCCTCGGCGGTGCCACCCACTCCCCCTTTCCCCTCTTCGACGTCTGGCGGCCGTGCGGCGCCCTTCGGCTGCTCCTCGCCGTCGCTGCCCTCCCCCACGCCTCTCGCGTCCCTTGCTGGTTGGCCCGACGGTGCCTCCTCCCTCCCTCCTCCCTCCAACGCCGGCAACGCGGGAGCTCCTCCCCCTCCTCCTGCCACGGCCCCCCCATGGCGCTCCCTGGCACTCGTGTCCCCCTCTCTGCGGCGGCGCCCACCCCTCGTGAATCCCCCTCGTTGGCCGTTGCGGCTGCGAAGCCGTCAGCCAGGTTATGTTTCCCCCCCGCGGCTTTAGCGGCTCCGCCCAGCTCCTCCACCCCCACTGGAGGTCCCAGGCGCTCTCTCCGGCTTCTGCCGGAGGACCCCCACCGCCGGCATTAGGTCCTCCCTCCGCTCGCCGGGCGAGCCTCTCCACTTCCTCTCGGCGACCGTCATCCCCTCCCTTTTCCCTCCCCCGCCCTTCGCCTCTCACGGCGCACCTCGGCACCCTCCGTCGCCTCTCGCCGGAGCCGGAGCCCCGTCCTCCGTCCGCCTACCGGCCGCCCTCCCCCCTGCCCTCCCTTGCCTCCCCCCCTCGTCGGACTGGCCCTCGCCGTCATCGCCGGAGCCCTCGGGGGCAGTGTACCGGGGTGGAGTACGAGGCTCCTTGAGCCGCGCGCTCACCCCTCGGGCAAAGCGCTAGCCCACACCCCCCCACGTGCCGTGTTTTCCCCCCCACGGGCTTCGAGCCCTCACACCCCCCCCCCGCTCGTTTTTCCTGCAGTGTTGTTTCGAATTTTGGAAACGTCGTTTGGATTACAAAATTTTTCGAATGTCGGTTTCAGATTTTTCGATTAAAAAAAAATGTATTTTTAATCTGGTTTAGGACGCTTCGCGTCAGGATATTTGTTAAGGGTACACCCTGACCTTGTAGGAACTTGGGCTATCTCCCGGTTCTAATCTATTTTCTTCTATTTTCAATGAAGGCACTAGCCATTGTTAATATATATATATATATATATATATATATATATATATATATATATATATATATCATCATCATCATCGTCGGCGCCTCCCTCCGTTCAGATGCCCCTTCGCCCTTGGCAGAGCTCCCCCCTCACCGCCTTCCCGCCCCGGAGCGGCTCCGCCCCTTCGGTGGCCCCCATCCCCCTCTGTGGCGAGTATTCTCAGACGACCTCCTACGGGATACTCCGGGATCTCCGTCGCTTGAAGTTCCGGGCCGTCACCCCTTCCGAGTTCGAATTTGCCATTTGAAAATTCGAAACTCTCACTCTCGCATGCGCCCCCCCATCTCGGGAAGCCATGCGCCCCATGCCTTTGCGCATATGTGCCCCGTCCGGTCGAGCCGGCGTATGCGCCCCACATGAGGGGTTATGCGCCAGGTTCATCTATTGGGGTTCAGGAGCCATCTGCGCCCCACCCGAGGGGACTTGTGCCCGGGACGGCCGCCGGGGCCCTCGCGCCCCCATCCCTTGTGCCATCCCCCGCCTTCCATGCACCCCAGGGCTCTGCACCCCCGGAGCTAGGCCGGGCACATGCTTCCGGATCTGCGCCTGTGGCTGCCCTACTTTCATGCACCCCGTAGGGACCATTCCCCTGCCTCGTGCGGTCGATCATGCGCCCGTGGGAGCAGTCCAACATACCTGTATCCTTTTTCAGTTGGGATCTCCTGTGCCAGCATCCATCAGTAGGCCTACGAGCCCCACCTTTGCTTATATGGCTCAGTGTAGCTCGCCTTCGTGTCGTACCCCCTCGGGACGCGACATTGTTCCCGTCCCACCCCCCTCTACTCGCGTGCCGAGCTCCAATCCACTTGTGCCCCCTAGTCGTTCTTTTGTAGATGTTCTGCGCCCGGATAGGCTACCGCAGTCGCCTCCTCCAGAGAATGGTATTGAGCTCCCAGAGCTTGAGTTCTCCACCCCGCCTGAAGGTGAAAACATCAGCGTGTCGTTCTCCCCCGCTGAAATTTTCTTCTTATCTTCTACCTTCTCGAAGACATTTGTGCTGAAATTCCAGTCAGGATGCCCTAAACTACCGGTCGCGCAGGAAGCCATTGTAGGTTTGGGTCTCTCCTCCCCTTACAAGGTCGCACCGGTGGATTCCAAGCATCTTTTCCTCCATCTGTTATCTGATATCGATTGCTCCCTAGTCTGGGCGAAGGGCTCCACCACCATCGGAGCTCACAGTGTGAAAATTGCCAAATGGTCCCCCAGCTTCAATCCCAACATCGATTCTAAGGTTATCTCGACGTAGATTTCTCTGCCAAAACTCCCCCTGGTCTGCTTCGCTCCCGCCGCTCTCAAGAGGATTGTCAGCTCCTTTGGGACACTTTTCGCTATCGCCGACGAAACTCGCAATCTCACCAAAGGCAACTATGCTAAGATATGCGTAGGGATTGACCTATCCTCCGACCCCCCATCATTCATTCAGCTAGAGCTAGGGGGCGGACACACCTTCAGGCGCTTGAGTACGACAACAACATCAGCTTCTGCATGCACTGTCAGATCAGAGGCCACCTATCGAAGCAGTGCTTCAAAGCCTATCCCGAGCTCAGAAAGAAAGCGCCTCCAAAGAACCATCCCCAGAAGACAACCCATCTGACCACTTATCTTACCACTCCAGGCCCGATCCTCTCCCGCCCCAACCACCACTCCCACTTCGCTGAGAGCGACGGCTCCCCCAGTCTCCTCAAACCCACATCGACGAACAGCATCATGGCCCCAGCTAAGCCAATCGGCATCACCCTCCTCAACAGATTCGAGCTACTAAGCCCCCCTCCAGAGGCAGAAGAACACCCTAAACCCCTACCTTCCAAGCCTCAGATCGATGCCGGTGTAGCACTTGCTGTCGGGCCTACCACAGAGTCCCAGGAAGGGACAGAGCGCGACGTAGACCTCATCGCTAGAGCCTCGAGAGATGCCCGAGACTTCTGGCAGGAGAAGACCCAACCGGCTGCTGTAGAACTCCCATTATCGCCCCTCCTGGCTGAAGAAGTGCAGTCGCTAGACTTTGAGTACGAAGCCAGGATCCGACAAGCTCCAAACATAGGCTTCCTTAACCCCAATAACCCTTTCAGTGCCCTGGCAGAGATTGAGACAGAACTCGCCAACACCTTGGAGACCACCCTAAAAATTGGAGACCATACGACAGCCACCCCCACAGTGCCACAAAAGGGCCCTACTACTCAACAAAACAAGAAAAAAATTTCGAGCTAAAGAGCCTTCAGTCATGACCACTCGATCAGACTCAAAGCTCAACCCCACACCCAATAGCTATCATGCAAATGTTTAACATCCTAACTTGGAACGTTAGAGGGCTAGCCAACAAACCAACTAAGTGGATATTGACCTCCCTTATCAAAATCCATCGGATCGACATTATCGTCATCATCGAACCAAAAATACCCCAAAAAAATCTTAAAGCCATCCAACTTCGGCTCGGCTTCCCGAATGCCATTGCTGGGTGCCATGACATTTGGATCCTCTTCTCCGACGAATGCATCTTCGGCACCATCCTCGACTCAGATCAGACACTGTCATGCTGGATGGAACACCCAGCCCTCCCCTCCAGATCTCTCATCTCCGTCCTTCACGGCAGCTGTGACTTCGTCGAGCGCAAGCAGCTCTGGACCACCCTGAAGGATATTTACATCTCCCTCCATACCCTCCCGTGGCTTCGTATCGGGGATTTCAACACAATCTCTAGCAGCGAGGAAAAGTCGGGGGGGGGGGTGCCCTCCCTACCAACCGACGATGAACGACTTCAACTCCTTCATTTTTCAGGCCAACTTACACCCCCTCCTCTTCTCCGGCAACTCCTTTACCTGGTGCAACATGCAAGAAGGAGCCCGTCCCCAATATTTTCGCCTAGATCGAGCATTTATCGACAACCGGTGGATCGATATGAATCTCATCTCCAACCTATCCCACCTCAACTCTACCGAATCTGACCACTCCCCCTCCTTATCATGGTCAACACCAACACCAACCCGATTTAAAAACCCTTCAGATTCCTAGACCTATGGAGACATCACCCTCAATTCCATAACATCGTGGCATCCTCATGGAACTCTTTCAACAACCCGGACCCCCTTATCAGAATGGCCGTTAAACTTAAGGCCACCAAGCGTGCCCTCGCTTCCTGGAGTAAGCTTGCATTCGGAACATCTTCCAAGAGATCAAAAACGCGAAGGACGATGTCACTCATACTGAGATTAGATTTTCTACTGATGGATCGTCAGAGAACTGAGCCACTCTTAACCTCAACAAGGACGTCCTTAAATCTTGCCTCAAAGTAGAGACAAAATTTTAGAAGCAGAAAGCCAGATTGACTTGGAACAGTAAGGGCGACAGAAACTTTGCTTTCTTCCATGCCTGTGTTAGGGGACGTAGGCATCAACTGTCCTTTCATCAAATCTCCGATGATAGCGACACCTTACTCAAAGACCAACAGTCCATCCAGGCGGCCGCTACCAACTTTTACTCTAAACTTTTCCCCAAAGACGTCGTAGCCAAAGACGATAACTTCCTGGCGAAGGTACTTTATTTGATAGATGAGCAGGATAATGATCGTCTATTAACCCCCCCTTCCGTGGAAGAAGTGAAGTTCGCGGTCTGGGCCCTCGATGAAAATAGCGCTCCCGGTACAGACGGATTCTCGGGGATTTTCTTCAGGTCCTGTTAGAATATCATTCACACCGATGTGATCTAGGCTACTTCCGCCTTTTTCGAAGGAGCACACTATCCCAAATCGATATCCCGGGCCAACCTTATCCTAATCCCCAAAAAAGATAACCAGGAGACCTTCAAAGATTTTAGACCAATCAGTCTATGCACTTTTACCAACAAAATTATCTCCAAGATCATCGCCACCAGGATGGCCCATATCCTTCCCAAGATCATCTCCAAGGAACAGAGCGGATTCGTCACCGGTCGGAACATCACTGGCAAAATTCTGCTAGCCCAAGAGATGATTACATACATGAAATTCCTGTCCAGAGGGGTAATATCGCTATCAAGCTTGATATGGAGAAGGCATACGACCGCCTTGTGTCACCCTTATTTCCCGTATTTTCCCATATTTCGTATTTATACTCGTATCTGGATTTTGGCATGTATTTTTATTTTTCTCAGCTTATGGAATTTCAGTATTTCTCGTATTTTGGGTTTTGGCTTGGCTCGGTTTTATTGGAAATGGTTCGGTTTGGTTCGGTTTTATGAGTTGGAACACCCTAGCCCTACACTCCACCCTCAACACACCACAATACCCTCTTTATAACTCCACCAACCTCTTCTCTCTCTTCATAACCACCATTAATTTCTTTCTTCTTCTTCTTCTCCTTCCTCCACAACTCCCCAATCCTTAGGCAAGTGCATCTTGCCACTACAATGAGGACCCACTTTTCTTTGTCCATTTGCTAGATTAGGCCATGGAGACCAACATTAGTTCTTGGGTTTTTGTGATTTGGAGCCTCTATTGTTGTAGATCTAAGTTCTCCTATTTTCAGATTTTGTATGTTTTGATCCACTTTGGTTGGAGTTCTGTGGGTTTTGATGTGTCTATGTGGAAGAGCTTTCAGTTTTACTCCAGTTGGAGCCTTGGAAATCCAGATTTGGGGTTCGGATGGCCAAGTTATGAACTTTTGAAGTTTAGGTTTCAGCCATGTGTTCTTGCTGTTTGGAGAAGACAGTGAGCAGTGTGCAGAGCTGTTTAGCTACGCACACTGAGCTACGCGCGCTCTTTAGCGCTGCGTACGCAGGCTTGAGTGCGCTCTCTGTTGGAAGCGTGTCTCCTCGAGCGTGCGTGACTTTTCACGCACACTGTTCCCTTGAGCGTGCGTGACTTTTCACGCACACTGTTCCCTTGAGCGTGCGTGACTTTTTACGCACACTATTCCCTTGAGCGTGCGTGACTTTTCATGCACACTGTTCCCTTGAGCGTGCGTGACTTTTCACGCACCCTGTTCCTTGAGCGTGCGTGACTTTTCACGCACACTGCTCTGTAGCGCGCGTGACTTTCACGTACGCGGCTCTTTCAGCGTGCGTGACTTTTTGTACGCTGCTCCCCTGACCCCTTGTTTAACCCTTGACCTTTGGAGTTTTGGTTTTATTTCTTTAAGCTTGGCTTTTCTATGACCCTGTATATTGATATTTTATTAGATATTTTATGCTTATTTTATATCCTTACGTCTTTTGTCATGAACTTGATTTTTACTTAACATGTTTGGTATGACTATGGTACATGGCTTGGTATGACAAGGAACTAGCATAACACGACAGTGACCCGTAGTGGTGCACTCCTGACATGACCAACATGACTTGATAGTGGCCCGTGGCGGCACACTCCTGACTTGACATGACTTGATAACTTAACTTGACCTGTCTTGACACCGTGGGTGGTTCTTTCTTGCTTGCTTGTTAATCTAATTGTCCTGTTTTGCATCATGTCTAGGATGGGACTCCTGAGTACCGCGGTCAGGAGTACCCACTAAAATGGATTAAGGTTAATAACTAGAATAACACAGTAGTCATGAAGAGATGACACAGCTACAGACAATTTCGTTACCTGGGCGCTCTTGGGATCTGTAGCCTGCCGTCGAGTAGGACACATTTCCAGCGCACCGTCGAGTGTTGCACCCTCTAAGTCACCTAAGGGTACATTTGTCTCCCGGGCGATGTACCCACCTGAATTCAACCCTAATCTTTCGACCTGGGTAGCCTGGATGGTCTGCAGGGCTTGTGGCTGTAGAGCAATCTCATTGCATCTTTTTAGTAATTAGGCCTGTGATAACCCTAGTTAGTTAAAGTAGTAAGCCGTAGGATCTGCTTGGCCGTGATTGATTGAATGAGGTATAACCAGTCTAGTCATGTCTTGATCCCATGCAAGATTGCTTCCTGTCTTGATTACTTACATTACTTATTTTACCGATAAATGGTAGGAAACCAAGCTCTGTTCAGATGAAGGGTTACAACCCCGGTCCTTGTTTGGTTTACGGGTTGTAACCTGGCTATCGGAATAGTTCCATGGTTATCTCGTCGTATATCATCCTGACATATTTTCGTAATTTTAGTTTTAATATTATATTTTCTTGTGCTGATTGCTGGCTTTTGTTCTTATTTCGTGGCCCCCTTGTGGCACTTGCTCTTTCTGGGGTTGACCCAGCTGGTTTTGTGTGGCCAGATTTCGGAGCAGCTTCCGAGGATCTACCAAGCTTCTAGCCCGATGGTGGCGACTAGAAGGAACCCGGGCTACGAGTGGGTTTTCTATTTTGTTTCGCTCACTCTATTGTAAATTTATTCTTTTGAGGCGTTTAGCCGACGAGCACCTGTTAGCTCGAAGCACTTTTACTCACTGTCTGCCTACGGGCTGTAAACATGATTGACAAATCCTAGGGTTGATCATGTATGACTAAACTCTTGCTAGTCCTAACATTTTGTAACGACTAGCTTCATTATCAGCTGAATATGTAATATTTGGGACGCCTTATTATTGTATATTTAATGATCATACATCTTGTAATTATATTACTTGCTTGAGATTGAGACAATAGGCTTGACCTTAAGAGACTGTTGGCTTGTAGTAAACCCTCATATCTAGACAGCCGTGACCGTATAGTTGAGATGTATTCTATTTCAATATACGTAGCTGGCTATGTCTGCCCCCGCTCTCCAGTATTCTGGTTCTGGGGCGTGACATGGTTTAAGTGGTGGCCCATGCAGGTCTTGTAAATCAAGATATGTGAGGGTTTACCAAATAGATATCTCAATCAGTATTCGTCCTTGACCTCTGCTCGTATCTTCTGAATCCCTGGATTCTTGTCCTGATAATATGCTTGTATCGTTGATCTGTCCTGGTCCTTCCTTATTATTTTCCTGTGTCATCTTCCTCAGCGGCACTGTACCTGACCCTGCCGATCAGTAAGGAACCTCCCGTGGGCCAGCAGCAACCTGGAGATCAAGCCCAACATTCCGGGGTAGCCTCCAGAGTGATACCCACTGGAGGAGAGTCACCAGTTCGGTCCGTCCAGCCCGCAGAGCCAGATGATGGTACCTTAGTAGGTCTCATCAGAACCTTGATAGCTTCCCAGGATCGTCGAAGTGACACCCTGCACCAGACAGTTCAAGATGCTTTGACCCGAGGCGGACATCCAGGGTACCAGGCGACGAACAGTTTCAAGCGCTTGAACCCTCCTTTCTTCGACGGCACCGAGGATACGATTGCCACGGATGCATGGCTTCAGGATACCGAGGTGGTTCTAGAAGCAGCTAGGACACCCGAGAATGAGAAGGTGGCGGTGGTACGCCTGCAGTTGTTGGACTTGGCTCGCAGTTGGTGGGCAGCGCAAGCCATGGGATTGGTGGCACCCATTGCTTGGGCAGTATTTAGAGAGAGATTCCAGATGAAGTACTTTGATGCTGTGGCTCGGTACGACCTGCAGACCAGATTTACCAACTTGAAGCAAGGAGGCAGAACGGTCGACAGTTATGCATCAGAGTTTTCTAGACTCAGTAGGTTTGCCCCCACCTTGGTGGCGACCGAGCTCGATAGGGCCCAGCGGTTCCAGCAGGGGTTACATTTGGAGATCTTATTGGCGGTTGAGCAGTTTGAGCACCAGACGTTCGATGCAGTCTTGAGAGCAGCTAGGAGGTATGAGTACACCTCCCAGAGGATCGTGGATAGGACCGGAGGTAGGAAGCGGTCCCATAGTCAGATGCACCAATCATCAGCTCCAGTCCCGGCAGCTAGGAGTTTGACCATTGGAACTCCGAGGCAGGCGGCCTCAGTAACGTCGGTTCAGCATTCGACTCCGACGTACCCGCAGCAGCAGAAGCAGAAGCAGACTTTCGCGATGGGATGTTCTCATTGCGGGAAGCCAGGGCATGTAGTGGCAGACTACCGCAGGGCGCAGGAATTGTGCCTGGCTTGTGGAGCAGCAGATCATAGGGTTGGGGCTTGCCCGAATATGGGTGGTTCATCTGCATCCAACCCTTCTAGCTCTTCGGTGAGAGGACCGGCCCCAGTACCAGTTCAGCAGCAGCAGTATCAGTCTTCGAGGTCCTTGCCGCCTCAGTCTCAGGCATTCCAGCAACAGCACCCCCAGTATTATGCACAAGTCCAAGCTCAGACCCAGAGTAGGCAGAGAGGTTTCCAGCAGAGGGGACCAGCAGCCAGAGGATAAAGTCAGGCCATGATAATGGCTATGGAAGAAGAAGTTGCACCAGGTGAGGTAGTGGCAGGTACTATTCTCGTCAACTCCTTTCCAGCGTCTGTATTATTTGATTCTGGTGCATCGCATTCATTCATGTCTGCACGATTCGCGACACGGATAGGATTGGAGCCCGAGTCATTATCAGTGAGGCTCAATATACTTACTGGTAATGGTCTTGTGGGAGTAGATCGAGTGTTTTCCTCGTGTCGAATTGTAGTTAGCGGTAGGGAGTTCCCCGCTAGATTCATAGAGTTTCCTATGGCAGACTATGATGTAGTCCTAGGCATGGATTGGTTGAGGAACCAGTATGCTAGGATAGACTGCCATGTTGGCAGAGTTGTCTTTAGTATCCCCGGCGAGCCAGAGTTTTCGTTTTCCAGAGGCGCAGAGGAGCCATCTTCCCCAGCATTACGAATGGCAGTAGCAGCAGTGCAGTTACCCCGGATAGTTAAAGAGTTTCCAGATGTCTTTCCAGATGAGCTTCTAGGGATGCCGCCAGAGCGGGAGATTGAGTTCACTATAGACTTGATTCCCGGGACAGCACCAGTGTCAGAGCGAGTCTACAGGATGGCGCCTTCAGAGTTGGAGATTTTATACAAGATGATTGAAGAACTGAGGACCAAGGGATTCATCCGTGTAAGTGGATCGCCTTGGGGAGCCCCGATGCTTCTTGTGAAAAAGAAGGATGGTACGTCCAGGCTATGTGTTGATTATCGTACCTTGAATTCGGTGACAATCAAGAACAGATACCCTCTTCCGAGGATAGATGACTTGTTTGATCAGCTCAGAGGGGCTTCAGTGTTCTCGAAGATCGACTTGCGGTCGAGATATCATTAGATCAGAGTCAGAGAGCAGGACATCCCGAAGACAGCATTCAGATCGAGGTATGGACATTGGGAGTTCCTTGTTATGCCCTTTGGAGCGACCAATGCGTCGGCCGTATTCATGGACCTCATAAATCGCATTTTCATGCCTTACTTGGATCAGTTTGTGATCGTGTTCCTAGATGACATCCTGGTCTACAGCAAGAGTGAAGCAGAGCATGAGCAGCATCTCAGAGTCGTCCTTCAGACGCTTCGGGAGCATCAATTGTACGCCAAGTTCAGTAAATGCGAGTTCTGGCTCGATCGTATTTCATACTTGGGTCACATCATTACCCGAGGAGGAGTGGAAGTGGATCCCCAGAAGATTGTGGCTATCGAGTCATGGCCGGTACCCAGCTCAGTGGCAGAGGTTCGCAGTTTCCTTGGATTGGCCGGCTACTACCGGCGGTTCATTTCAGATTTTGCAAGGATTTCAGCGCCGATGACCCAGTTGACCCGCAAAGATGTGTCGTTTGTTTGGACAGCAGAGTGTTAGGAATCTTTTGAGAAGTTAAAGCGAGGTTTGATAACGGCTTCCATTCTCACCCTTCCAGATGGGACCGGAGGATTCACAGTTTATTGCGACGCTTCAGGCAGAGGATTGGGGTGTGTCTTAATGCAGCATGGGAAGGTAATATCTTATGCGTCACGCCAACTTCGTGATCATGAGAAGAATTACTCGACCCACGACTTGGAATTGGCAGCGGTAGTGTTTGCTTTGAAGTTGTGGAGACACTACTTGTACGGAGATAGAGTGGAGATCTTTACTGATCATAAGAGCCTGAAGTATGTTTTCACCCAGAAGGACCTTAATATGCGGCAGAGAAGATGGCTCGAGCTATTGGTGGATTATGATATGGATTTACAGTATCATCCCGGGAAGGCCAACGTTGTAGCAGATGCATTGAACAGAAGAGCCGGAGTTTATCTCCTAACGGCGCAACCAGAATTATTGGCAGATCTTCAGAAGATGGGAATTAAAGTAGTTCTTCCTACCAGTGTGGCATTGATGGCCAGTCTACAGGTTCAGTCCAGCATAGTTGAGAGGATCCGAATGGCGCAGTCAACAGATTCTAAGATCCAGCGACTCAGAGCAGAGTGTGAAGCAGGAAGAAGGCCAGAGTTATGTATCCATGAAGACGGTACACTTCGGCACGTCACTCGTCTTTGTGTACCCAGTAGAGATATCAGACAAGAAGTCATGGCAGAAGCTCACAGTTCTCAGTATTCTATTCATTCGGGTGGTACGAAGATGTACCGTGATATTCGTCAGCATTTCTGGTGGAATGGCATGAAGAGGGAGATAGCCCGGTTTGTCTCTCGGTGTTTGGTTTGCCAACAGGTTAAAGCTGAACATCAGAGGCCCGCTGGACTTCTTCAGCCCTTACCGATCCCAGAATAGAAATGGGAGCATATAACCATGGATTTCGTGACCGGATTGCCCAGATCTCCAGCCGGCAGAGATGCTATTTGGGTTATAGTTGACCGTCTCATGAAGGTGGCACACTTTCTCCTATTTAGAGTTGGACAGTCGACGGCACAGCTAGCAGAGATGTACCTCAGGCAGATCGTCAGGCTTCACGGTGTGCCAGTAAGTATCACTTCGGACAGGGATTCAAGATTCATATCACACTTTTGGCGCAGCTTGCAGAAGAGTTTGGGAACTCGCCTTCAGTTCAGCTCAGCTTATTACCCGCAGACGGATGGACAATCAGAGCGCACAATCCAGACCCTTGAGGATATGTTGAGATCCTGTACCCTTGACTTCGGTGGTTCATGGGAGAATCATCTGCACCTGGTGGATTTTTCGTACAATAACAGTTATCAGGCCAGTATCCAGATGGCACCCTTCGAGGCTCTTTATGGCAGGAAGTGCAGATCCCCGCTAGCATGGGACGATGTCGGAGAGAGGCAGATGCTCGGACCTGAGTTGATTTCCCAGATGGTTGAAGTGGTCAGGAAGGTCAGAGATCACCTCCGAGTTGCCCAGGACCGCCAGCGCCATTAGGCCGATGCTCATCGGCGTCCCTTAGAATTTCCTGTCAGCGACCATATATTCCTTAGGATCTCGCCTAACCGCGGCGTCATTCGCTTCGGCGCGCGGGGAAAGCTTAGTCCTAGGTATATAGGGCCGTTCGATATTCTGGAGCGAGTAGGAGATGTATCCTATCGTCTCGCTCTTCCGCCGTCGCTAAGTGAGGTACATGATGTATTCCATGTGTCCCAATTACGACGGTATATTTCGGACCCGAGCCACATCCTAGACCATTCGGAATTGGTTGTTGGTACCAACCTTTCGTATGAGGAGAGGCCCGTGTCTATTTTGGACCGGAGGGAAAAGATACTCAAGAACAAGACTATTAAATTAGTCCGTGTTGCTTGGGGTCATCACTCTCTAGGTGAGTCAACGTGGGAGCGTGAGGACGACATTCGATCGCGATATCCCTACCTGTTTGACTCGTAAGGTATAATGTCTTTCTTATGCCTTACATTTTCCCTTCCTTGCTTGCATTGTATGATTGTATGATTGGACTGCTTAGTGTAGCTTGCCTGTGCTTAATGTAGCTTGTCGTGACAATCTCTAGCTCCTTGATTAAATTTCGAGGACGGAATTCTTTTAAGGTGGGTAGAGTTGTCACCCTCATTTCCCGTATTTTCCCGTATTTCGTATTTATACTCGTATCTGGATTTTGGCATGTATTTTTATTTTTCTCAGCTTGTGGAATTTCGGTATTTCTCGTATTTTGGGTTTTGGCTTGGCTCGGTTTTATTGGAGATGGTTTGGTTTGGTTCGGTTTTATGTGTTGGAACACCCTAGCCCTACACTCCACCCTCAACACACCACAACACCCTCTTTATAACTCCACCAACCTCTTCTCTCTCTTCATAACCACCATTAATTTCCTTCTTCTTCTTCTTCTCCTTCCTCCACAACTCTCCAACCCTTAGGCAAGTGCATCTTGCCACTACAATAAGGACCCACTTTTCTTTGTCCATTTGCTAGATTAGGCCATGGAGACCAATATTAGTTCTTGGGTTTTTGTGATTTGGAGCCTCTATTGTTGTAGATCTAAGTTCTCCTATTTTCAGATTTTATATGTTTTGATCCACTTTGGTTGGAGTTCTGTGGGTTTTGATGTGTCTATGTGGAAGAGCTTTCAGTTTTACTCCAGTTGGAGCCTTGGAAATCCGGATTTGGGGTTCGGATGGCCAAGTTATGAACTTTTGAAGTTTAGGTTTCAGCCATGTGTTCTTGCTGTTTGGAGAAGACAGTGAGCAGTGTGTAGAGCTATTTAGCTACGCACACTGAGCTACGCGCGCTCTTTAGCGCTGCGTACGCAGGCTTGAGTGCGCTTTCTGTTGGAAGCGTGTCTCCTCGAGCATGCGTGACTTTTCACGCAGCTGCTCCCTTGAGCGTGCGTGACTTTTCACGCACACTGTTCCCTTGAGCGTGTGTGACTTTTCACGCACACTGTTCCCTTGAGCGTGCGTGACTTTTCACGCACACTGTTCCCTTGAGCGTGCGTGACTTTTCACGCACACTGTTCCCTTGAGCGTGCCTGACTTTTCACGCACCCTGTTCCTTGAGCGTGCGTGACTTTTTATGCACACTGCTCTGTAGCGCGCGTGACTTTCACGTACGCGGCTCTTTCAGCGTGCGTGACTTTTTGTACGCTGCTCTCCTGACCCCTTGTTTAACCCTTGACCCTTGGAGTTTTGGTTTTATTTCTTTAAGCTTGGCTTTTCTATGACCCTGTATATTGATATTTTATTAGATATTTTATGCTTATTTTATATCCTTACGTCTTTTGTCATAAACTTGATTTTTACTTAACATGTTTGGTATGACTATGGTACATGGCTTGGTATGACAAGGAACTAGCATAACACGACAGTGACCCGTAGTGGTGCACTACTGACATGACCAACATGACTTGATAGTGGCCCGTGGCGGCACACTCCTGACTTGACATGACTTGATAACTTAACTTGACCTGTCTTGACACCGTGGGTGGTTCTTTCTTGCTTGCTTGTTAATCTAATTGTCCTGTTTTGCATCATGTCTAGGATGGGACTCCTGAGTACCACGGTCAAGAGTACCCACTAAAATGGATTAAGGTTAATAACTAGAATAACACAGTAGTCATGAAGAGATGACACAGCTACAGGCAATCCCGTTACCTGGGCGCTCTTGGGATCTGTAGCCTGCCGTCGAGTAGGGCACATTTCCAGCGCACCGTCGAGTGTTGCACCCTCTAAGTCACCTAAGGGTACATTTGTCTCCCGGGCGATGTATCCACCTGAATTCAATCCTAATCTTTCGACCTGGGTAGCCTGGATGGTCTGCAGGGCTTGTGGCTGTGGAGCAATCTCATTGCATCTTGTTAGTAATTAGGCCTGTGATAACCCTAGTTAGTTAAAGTAGTAAGCCGTACGATCTGCTTGGCCGTGATTGATTGAATGAGGTATAACCAGTCTAGTCATGTCTTGATCCCATGCAAGATTGCTTCCTGTCTTGATTACTTACATTACTTATTTTACCGATAAATGGTAGGAAACCAAGCTCTGTTCAGATGAAGGGTTACAACCCCGGTCCTTGTTTGGTTTACGGGTTGTAACCTGGCTATCGGAATAGTTCCATGGTTATCTCGTCGTATATCATCCTGACATGTTTTCGTAATTTTAGTTTTAATATTATATTTTCTTGTGCTGATTGCTGGCTTTTGTTCTTATTTCTTGGCCTCCTTGTGGCACTTGCTCTTTCTGGGGTTGACCCAGCTGGTTTTGTGTGGCCAGATTTCGGAGCAGCTCCCGAGGATCTACCAAGCTTCCAGCCCGATGGTGGCGACTAGAAGGAACCCGGGCTACGAGTGGGTTTTCTATTTTGTTTCGCTCACTCTATTGTAAATTTATTCTTTTGAGGCGTTTAGCCGACGAGCACCTGTTAGCTCGAAGCACTTTTACTCACTGTCTGTCTACGGGCTGTAAACATGATTGACAAATCCTAGGGTTGATCATGTATGACTAAACTCTTGCTAGTCCTAACATTTTGTAACGACTAGCTTCATTATCAGCTGAATATATAATATTTGGGACGCCTTATTATTGTATATTTAATGATCATACATCTTGTAATTATATTACTTGCTTGAGATTGAGACAATAGGCTTGACCTTAAGAGACTGTTGGCTTGTAGTAAACCCTCATATCTAGACAGCCGTGACCGTATAGTTGAGATGTATTCTATTTCAATATACGTAGCTGGCTATGTCTGCCCCCGCTCTCCAGTATTCTGGTTCTGGGGCGTGACACCTTGACTGGCAATTCTTGATTTGGGTCCTCAGGGCTTTCAGGTTCTCCGAAACTTGGATAGACATCATATACAGATCCATTAGCGCTTCTTAGTTCTCCACTGTCATCAACGGTTAAGCAGATGGTTTTTTCAAATCCAGCTGAGGGGTTCGCCAAGGAGACCCTCTTTCCTCTACCATATTCATCATTGCTGCCGAAGCTCTCAGCAGAATTTTGAATGGCATGGCCAACATCTCCAGATTCTACCATTTCTACACTACTGCTGGATGTCCTCCAATAACCCATCTGGCCTACGCTGATGACGTCCTCATCTTCTCCTCCAGCGATGTAGGTTCTGTGGAGGTGATCTGCAATATCATCGGTAAATACACCAGATGCTCCGGTCAAAAGATCAAACAAGGAAAAAGCGTCATATAAACCCACCACAAAGCGGACAGGACCCACTCAGCCACCTTCACCAATCTCACCTCCTTCACTACCGCATACCACCATTCATATACCTGGGATGTCCATTAGTGTACGGTAGATCTAATTCTACCATCTTCAGCGGTCTCGTCAGCAAGACGAGAAAAAAGATCGAAGTCTGGCACAACGCTACCCTCTCCTCAGGCGGCAAGATGATTCTCATCAAGCATGTTCTGTCCTCCATTCCCATCTACACCCTGGCCGTCTGCTTCCCGCCTTTGAAGGTTCTATCATCTCTGGAGACTCTCCTCGTAAACTTCTTCTAGGGGCATCAAGAGGGTAAGGACAAGCACCACTAGGCCAGCTGGGACACGATGGCCAAACCAACAAACGAAAGGGGCCTCGGATTTACCAAATTAGTGCAAATCGTGGACGCCTACTCTATGAAATTATGGTGGAAGATTAGATCCCATAACTCCATATAGATGCGTTTCATAAAAGCCATATACTTCCCTCACGCTCACCCAGCATCGACGGGGGCTAACAACCGCTCCTCTGCCTCCTGACATTGCATTCTTTACGGTCGTCAGCTTGCTGAACCCCTTATCCGTTTGTGGCTCGGCAACGATGCCTCGTCTCTATTCAATAAAAGGTGGATTGCAGATTCGGTGTTCCATCTCATCCCTATCACCCCACCAGATTGTACGATTCGGGATCTTTGGAGTAGCGCTTCAGGATGGCAGTGGGATCGGATCAGAGAGTGGATCAAGACGGAGGCGGCCTTAGCAATCGCTGCCGCGGACGCGCAAATCAACGATCTCCCGGACACCATGTGTTGGACCCCCACCGTTGGTGGAGCATTCTCGATGGCATCCGCCAGGCACGAGGTCAGGGCCGGAGGATTGCCGTCCCTTTTGATCGCCCCCTTCTGGCAAACATGTATTCCCCTCAAGTGTGTTGACACAAAGTCACAGTCAACCAAATATTGATAGAATTGACTAAATAATACTTATGATAATTCAATACGACACACGAAGACTACATCCAGCACAAGTCAGACGACAGCTCAGTTTTGCAAATGCAAGTCATTTTTGAGTCTGTATTTTATAATTTTATTGAGTCTAGACTTATGTAAGCTGAGTTGTACTGAGCATCTGAGACTTAACCTATACCCTACCCAAAATCCAAAAGCTCCACATACATCAAAATAAGCCCATTGGACCAAAGACCCATTCTGTGCTCTAGAGACAGAGTTCGGGCCGAACTCTGCCTCCACACAAAGTTCGGGCCGAACTCTGTCCTCTAAAAATCAGTACCCTAATTTTTAGGGTTGGCTGGTTGCAAGTTGTCCAACGGCCAAATATTTGAAAATTTCTACCAAAATTCTGGCTGAATTCTGCCTACTGGTATCCTATAAATAGGCCATGAATTCTCTTATTTTTATTCATCCAATCTTCTCTTCTCTTCTCTCTAAAGCTCAATACAAGCCATACCCTTCTTCATCTACTAGCCACAAGCTCCCTAAGCCTCAAGTGCTCAGCATTTTTCAGTTAGGAGTTTTTGCAATAGTTCAAGAAGTCGTTTGGAAAATTCCAAGCATCGCCACTGTGATCTTTGTAAGAAGTTGACGTGCTCTTCTGAAGAAAAGGCACGGGGTTTAACTACTATTTGACAAATAGTGGATTTACTCCTGAGCTAGAGTTCTCAGGCCTGGACTAGTCCTCTACGAGGAAAACCAGGTTAAAAATCGGTTGTGTTTGCGTATGCTTTCTTGCTCCTTATTTATTTCCGCATTTACTCTGATTAGTTTTACTTGTGAAAGAGTTTAATTTTTTAATTGGCTATTATTGCTATAAACTCTATTCACCCCCCTCTAGAGTTGCCATCTGTTCTTCAATTGGTATCAAAGCTCTGTTCTCTCTACAAGGACTAACATCCTAGAGCTGATCCATGGCAACCACACAATCCTTTATTTCCAATCACGGTGAAGGGCAGTCCACTCATAGGCCTTCCCTATTTGATGGAACTAACTACACCTATTAGAAAACAAAGATGAGCTTTTATCTCAAGTTGCTAGACTTTGACCTGTGGACCATCGTCATCGATGGTTACAAAACGCCTGCCAGAATAGTTGTCAATGGTGATCTCGTTGAGAAATCACATGACAAATATTCTGACAAGAAGAAGAAACAGGCAAGTCTCGACGCGAGAGCTATTAATGCTTTGTTCTGTGCTATAGACAGAAATGAGTTCAACAGGGTCTCAACATGCACCACTTCTCACGAAGTATGGAGACTTCTAGAAGTGACGCATGAAGGAACCACCCAAGTCAAGGAATCAAAGATAAGCCGTCTCACTTAAGAATATGAGGCTTTCAAGATGAAGCCAAACGAAACGATTACGCAAATGTTCACAAGATTTCTCGACATTATCATTCCCCTATCTTCGCTCGGCAAACAATATTCAAATCACGAAAAGATTTGCAAGCTACTTAGGGGGCTACCAAAGATTTGGAACCCTAAGGTGACAGCCATCATAGAAGGAAATGATCTCACAACCATGTCCATGGAGACCTTGATGGGAAAGCTGATGACTCATGAGCTTGACCTCAAGGACTTTGAAGAGCCTGCTCCTAAGGCTAAGGAGATCGCACTCAAAGCTCACCGACGGAGGGCTGACCCCGAAGAGATGGATGACGACAACTCATAAGGTGATGATCAAGCTGTCCTTGTCTGCAACTTCAAGAAATTTCTTCGCTTCAACCGAAGAAAGAAGGAACCACAAGAAGACGACAAAGAAGAGCCAACCTGCTACGGTTGTAAGAAGACAGGACATGTCCGAAAAGACTGTCCATTCTTAAAGAAGAACAACCGCTGTGAGAAACCATACAAGAAGGCTTCCTCAAAGAAATATGCCAACACAAGCATTTGGCATGAAAGCGAAGCTAGTGACTCCGAAGAAGAAAAGGACTCTCCACAAGATGCTGAAAATGTATGCCTAATGGCAACGTCCGACAAGGTATCAAACGAAACTCTTGATGACTTCACTTTTGATGAACTTGGCGATGCTTTTACCGATTTACTTGATGATCATAAAAAGGTCATTGGTAAATATAAACTTGCCAAGGAAAAGATCAAAAGTCATGAAGTCGAAATACAAAGACTTTCTTTACTGCTTGATAACATTAGAGACACTTCACCCACGGATGTCACAAATGGGTACCAAAGGTCACATCTACTCTTGATGTAGGTGGACCTTCCCTCCTCAACTAAGAGTAAGTGGATTCTCGATAGTGGATGCTCGCGGCATATGACGGGAGACACAAATCTTTTCGCATCACTATCGATGAAGAGAGAAGGATATGTATTCTTCGGTAACAACCTAAAAGGGTATATTATAGGTAATGGTATTATTGGTTATCCTCCCTCTCCCGTAATAAAGGATGTCTGCCTAGTGACCGAGTTAAAGCATAACCTGCTCAGCATTAGTCATCTTGCTGACCATGGATATGACATTAACTTTGGACAAAATAAATGCCTTATTTATGATAGGTCAACGGGAGACATTGCTTTTGAAGGGGTAATAGAGGATAATATTTATATTTTTTATTTGTCTATAGATACTAACAATGCAGGTAGATGCCTATATGCTCATAAGGATGAAAGATTATTATGGCACCAGCGTCTTGGTCATGCCAACATGGATACTATATCCAGGCTATCGACTAAGAAGCTAGTTAGAGAATTGCCTGACATTACATTCAAAAAGGACATGGTATGTGCCGAATGTGATTTGAATAAGGCAAGTAAGTCCTCATTTCATTCCATAAACTCTGTAAGTACTACTAGACCTTTGCAACTTCTTCATATGGATTTATTTGGCCCTAGTAGAGTTGCCAGTCTTGGTGGAAAACTCTATACTTTTGTTATTATTGATGATTTTTCTAGATTTACTTGGATTTTCTTTCTTACAAATAAAAGTGATACTATTTCAGTTTTCAAGATTTTTGCAAAGAAAGTTCAAAACGAAAAAGGCTACATGATTACTCGAATCCGAAGTGATCATGGAGACGAATTCGAAAATATAGATTTTGAAAAGTTTTATGATTCTAATGGTTTTGATCATAAATTTTCTTGTCCAAGAACTCCTCAATAAAATGGTGTTGTGGAGCGGAAGAATAGGACTTTTGGTGATATGGCTAGAGTCATGTTGAATAAGTTTTTACTTCCGAAATACTTTTGGGCTGAAGCTGTCAGTACAGCATGCCACATTTTAAATATGGTGCTTATTCGTCCTATTATGAAGAAAACACCCTATGAGCTTTGGTTTGGAAGAACCCCAAAGGTTTCTTATTTTAGAGTTTTTGGTTGTAGATGTTTTATCCTTAACACCAAAGACAACTTAGGCAAATTTGATGCCAAAGCTGACGATGGTATTTTCCTTGGCAATGCTGCCAAGAGCAAGGGATATAGAGTTTTAACAAACACTCATTAATTGTGGAAGAGTCTACAAATATGACTTTTGATGAAGATAACAGTGCAAGAGCCACTCTTGATGATGATGTTTAGCCATCAACTTCTACTCTAATGAATACCACAACCGAAACCAATTCTCTGGAGGGCTTGCCAAAGAAATTCTCTTCCAAGTCGTCACATCCAAAAAATTTGGTAATAGGTGAGGTTTCACGTGGAGTAACTACTAGATCATCATTAAGAGACTCTATTGCTAGCACTGCCTTTATTTCATAAATTGAGCCAAAAAATATTTTAGAAGCTTTTAATGATGAATTTTGGATTTCTGCTATGCAAGAGGAACTCAACCAATTCGAGAGGAGCCAAGTATAGGAACTCGTTCATAGACCGGCCAATCACTCGATCATTGGTACTAAATGGGTTTTTAGAAACAAAGTAAATGAAGATGGTTCAGTCATACGCAACAAAGCTCGTCTAGTAGCCCAAGGATACAACCAAGAGGAAGGTATCGACTACGATGAGACGTATGCTCCTGTTGCTAGATTGGAATCCATTCGGATCCTTTGTGCATTTGTAAATTTACAAAATTTCAAATTATTTCAAATGGATGTTAAAAGTGCTTTCTTGAATGGATTTATTAATGAAGAAGTTTATGTGAAACAACCTCCTGGCTTTGAAAATCACAAATTTTCTGACCATGTTTTCAAGCTGAAGAAAGCGCTATATGGCCTCAAACAAGCCCCTAGAGCTTGGTATGAACGGCTAAGCAATTTCTTACTTGAGAAAGGTTTTTCTAAAGGGAAAATTGACACCACACTTTTCATAAAATCTTTTAAAGACACTATTCTCTTAGTCTAAATATACGTAGATGATATTATATTTGGTTCTACTGATGAAACCCACTGTCAAGATTTTGCCAAGTGTATGCAGACCGAGTCTGAGATGAGCATGATGGGAGAGCTTAACTACTTTCTTCGACTGCAAGTCAAACAAATGTCAAATGGAACTTTCATCTGTCAGTCGAAGTATACAAAGGACATGCTGAAGAAATTCGACCTTGATAACGTCAAACCAATCATCACTCCAATGGCTACTACAACTAAACTAGAACCAGATGAAAGCGACAAACCCGTGGACTAACATAAGTATCGAGGTATGATAGGCAGTCTACTCTATTTAACTGCTAGTCGCCCTGATATTATGTTTAGCGTTTGCCTGTGTGCTAGATATCAAGCAAATCCTAAGGAATCACACATGACTGCTGTTAAGCGTATCTTTCGATACCTTAAGGGTGCGGTTACAGTGGGCCTATGGTATCCCAAGTCAATATCATTTGACCTCATTGGTTACTCTGATGCTGATTTCGCAGGATGCAAGGTCGACCGTAAAAGTACGAGCGGTACGTGTCATTTATTAGGAAAGGCTTTAGTCTCTTGGTTTAGCAAGAAGCAGAATTCTGTCGCACTATCCACAACAGAAGCTAAATATATCGCAGCTGGGAGTTATTGTGCACAAATTCTGTGGATGAAGCAAACCCTTGAAGACTACAATTTATCTTTTATGCACATTCCAATTTTTTGTGACAACACTAGTGCTATAAATCTCACTAAGAACCCTATTTGTCACTCACGCACGAAGCACAATGAAATACGTCACCACTTTTTGCGTGATCATCAGAAAAATGGTACTATTAACTTAGAATTTATTGACACTGATCATCAGCTAGCAGATTTCTTCGCAAAACCATTATTCGAAGAGCGCTTCAATTTTCTCTGTCGTGAACTTGGAATTTTGGACGAAGCTGTTATTAATTAAAATAAACCTGCATAAATATCGAGTATGTTTTGATTCTTTTATGATGAAATTGCTATGGGTACAAACCGAAAGGGTCCTTCTGACAGTAAGGCGTAAAAGCATAAGCGACACGGTGCACTAGTCCTCAGGACTACCGCTAGCTGGGATCCGACCCCTGCAGCTAACCCATGGCAGCTTCAAAATATTGAATTATGACGTAATTCCTTGTTTATTATATGGTTCATTTTAATTTATCACATGCTGTAATGCAGAGTTTCAAACTTTACTTTGTTTCGAAATCAATTCTCTTGACTTTTTCAACTTAGTTTTTTCTCTTATATATGTACTTTACTTTTGGTCTCTCACACTTAATCATTTGTTTTCAAACTTAGTATTTCTTCTCAGCCTGATTCCTGTTCTGTCAACAGAATCTGGAATTCGGGCTGAACTCTGCCCTTACCAGAGTTCGGACCGAATTCGGCCTGACTGTTCCAGAACCTGGAACAGTCTCAGCCGCTGATCTTATTTAGATCCGATGGCAATTATTTGCTCTGACCAATTGGAACCCTTCACATATATTCGGGTTCTCTTCCCTCTTCTCTTCTATTGCCACCTTTTCTAATTCTCCAAACACTTTTTCTCAAAACCCTAACCCTAATTCTTCCTTTCTAGAGCTCATCTCTTCCCTAAACTCAAGAAGAAGGCATATTTCACCATTCTCCTTCATTGTTTATCATCTCTTTGAGGTATATCTCAACACTTTTCTTATTTCAAATTCCTCCATTATCTTTATTGTTTCATGGCACTACGTTTGTTCAATCGCGGGAAGAGACTTCGAACAGAGGGAGCATCCTCTTCGAATGCTCCTCATCACGTTGAACCGCCCGTTGAACAACAACCACCTATCCATCCGTTGTTCAATCCTCCACGTCCACATGACCCAAACACATTTGACGACCGAATATTTGTATCACTCGACGCATCTAATGATTGGTTTAGTAATTTTCGGACACGTCCGGTGTTTGCGGGTCACCCTATCAATTTTACTATTTTCTCTCAATATGATGCACTTTTTTATGACCTTTGCCTTGACGAACTTGTCACCACAAACTTAGTCATTTATCATAGTGCTATTCAAATGTTCTACTGCAACCTAACCCATGATGATACACATATTTATTCACGGGTTGCGGGAATTGATATCTCTTTTGACAATTTCGATTTGGCCGAATACCTTGAACTCCAAGAGCCAAACTCATGGGAAAAGCTTGTTGAAGCTCGATTATTTCAATTTCCCGATGGGTCTTCACTTGAAAGCTTCAAGGACGACTTGTGTACCACGAACACACGTCCTCGTAAGCTTTTGGCCAAATATCTCAATCCCTATTTCTATGAACTTCATCGGATTATCTTTAACACCATTCTACCCAAAGCGGGTTCCACCGATGAAGTCACCTACTTTGAAATCTCGGCCTTATATCACCTCAACTTTCATGTACCATTTAATCTTCCACGTACAATGATGGATTGGATGATTAATTCTAGGAAGAAACCAAGGTCCTTGGTTTATACTTTGTATCTTCCTATAGTATTTCGTACGTTTCGTATACCACTTGATGAGTGTCCGTTCTTACCTACCCCTGCCTTTCTTTCAAAGGCACGGAGGCTTCAGGCAATCCTTGGCTCACCAGTCGTGTCTGAGCATTCTGATGATGAGCCAGATGCCCCTCCTTTGTGACAGGATCCTTCTCCTCCTCCTGCCACTCTCGAGTCTCTTCAGACCATGCTCCGCGATCGCTTCACCTTAGAGGATGATCGTTGGACTCAGCTGGATTACCGGACTACCCTGCAGATGAGTGCTATTAGCAATTCGCTGCATGATATTCGGTATTCCATGTCTCGCCATCCTTCCATGCCTATCACTATGGAGCGAGATCCCAATCGTGAGGGCTATCGTATCGATGACCCTTGGGTCATTCGCTACTTGGATCCAGATGCAGCCTTCGTGGACCCTCGTCGTTCTTTCACTGATCCATCAGACGACGCTGGGCCTTCACGAGCTCGATGATGGATATGGACTGCTATTTGCTGCTGCTACTGAGGATCATAGCTTATGTTTCTTTCTGCACTTTGGATTTTAGTTACTTTTATGCACTTTTGATTGTATTAGACTTATTATGAGTTGTGACTCTTGAGACATTTAGTCGTTATTTCAGTTTATATGCAGTTTCTTCTCTTTTGGTGTGTTTCCCAGCTCTTAATTGTTTATCGTTAATTGCTAAATGCCAAAAGGGGGAGATATTTGTATATTCCATATTATTTTTTGTCTCTGTATCTGTGCTTTTAGGAGAATGTTCTTATTAGGCCAACAGGATTTAAAGCAATGATTACGGGAGAGCTATTTTTTAAGCTCGACATATATTATGGGGGAGCTATACTTTTTGTCCTTCAATGTGTCCAGGTATGAATATTGAATATACAATTATTATTTTGTCAATTATCAATATGGGGGAGATTATTGACACAAAGTCACAGTCAACCAAATATTGATAGAATTGACTAAATAATACTTGTGATAATTCAATACGACACATGAAGACTACATCCAGCACAAGTCAGACGACATCTCAGTTTTATAAATACAAGTCTTTTTTGAGTCTGTATTTTATAATTTTATTGAGTCTAGACTTATGTAAGCTGAGTTGTGCTGAGCATCTGAGACTTATTCCTACCCAAAATCCAAAAGCTCCACATACATCAAAATAAGCCCATTATACCAAAGGCCCATTCTGTGCTCTGGAGACAGAGTTCGGGCCGAACTCTGCATCCACACAGAGTTCGGGCCGAACTCTGCCTCCACACAGAGTTCGGGCCGAACTCTGTCCCCTAAAAATCAGTACCATAATTTTTAGGGTTGGCTGGTTGCAAGTTGTCCAACGGCCAAATATTTGAAAATTCCGACCAGAATTCTGGCCGAATTCTGTCTACTGGTATCCTATAAATAGGCCATGAATTCTCTCATTTTCATTCATCCAATCTTCTCTTCTCTTCTCTCTAAAGCTCAATACAAGCTATACCCTTCTTCATCTACTAGCCACAAGCTGCCTAAGCCTCAAGTGCTCAGCATTTTTCAGTTAGGAGTTTGTGCAAGAGTTCAAGTAGTCGCTTGGAAAATTCCAAGCATTGCCACTGCGATCTTTGTAAGAAGTTGACGTGCTCTTCTGAAAAAAATGCACGGGGTGTAACTATTATTTCATAAATAGTGGATTTAATCTTGAGCTAGAGTTCTCAGGCCTGGACTAGTCCTCCACGAGGGAAATCAGGTTAAAAATCGGCTGTGTTTGCGTATGCTTTCTTGCTCCTTATTTATTTCTGTATTTACTCTGATTAGTTTTACTTGTGAAATAGTTTAATTTTTTAATTGGCTATTATCGCTATAAACTCTATTCACCCCCCTCTAGAGTTGCCATCTGTTCTTCAAAGTGGTCGTTCCTGATGTGGAGATCCCAATGCAGGAAGCTTCCGATCAACAACTTCCTAACCACCATAGGCTTCAGCCTAGCATCCAGATGTCACTGCTGTACCTCCCACAAACCTGAAATAGCAGAACACATCCTGATCTCCGGAGGTCTTGCCGATAAGTTGTGGCGCGAACTCGCCCGCCTATGTAGGAAAAGGCATCTTCCCGGAGGCTTCAACGATCTCCTGGAAAACTGGGGAGACTGCCATTGTTATCAGATCGCTGCAGCCGCTGGCATTTGGGCACTCTGGAAGAACCGAAACAAATTTATATACGAAGACCGCCAATACAACGCAGCTCAACTGATCCGAGAAAATCATCGCCAGATCCTTAAAATCAAGAACCGCTGCTTCCACTCGTCGAACCGGTTTTGGCAGGCTTTACTTTAGCCCAGCTGCAGCACCTTGGGACGCGCGATTTGTTTACTGCTTTTGTTTTGTTTTGGGCTTGACGTGCTTACTTGTATAGGCTTCGGCATTTTGTGCATGATACATCAATAAACTTTCGGTTCTGAATATATTTTTTTCGGTTCTGAATATATATATATATATATATATATATATATATATATATATATATATATATATATATGCTAATAAATGTAATTGGTATATAAATCTATACATAAATAGAATATATCCATTTATATATACCAAATATCAATATACTAATACCTATATATGTATATAATTAAATCCCTAAAAAGCTAACCCTACTCTATCCCGACCCTTCCCCACGGAAAGCACGAGCAGCAACCGTAGCAGCGGCTGGGCCAAGCAGTCGCCCACGCCGAGCGCACCACCACGCCATCCTTAGACGGACCGCCATGGCCGTCGATGCACCACCGCGGACGGCCAGGCGAGGTAGGGAAGCACCGGCAGCCCTCATGTGCGCGAGCACGCGCTCGAGACAACAACAGCCGTGGCCTTACACCGCAGCCAACGGCCGTCGCACGTCGTGCCACCACATCACATGGCACCGACGACTACCAGCAAACCTTCCTAAGCTTGCCACCTTCGTCACCGATGCGATACACTGTCGATTCGTGCGTTTCACCGAAAATCCCGTCGTGACGTACGCGAAGTCGAAGTCAGAATTGGGTTTTGTTGCAGCAAATTTGGGCCCATTTTTCTGACAATTTGCCCATTGGATCGTAGATCCGATTCTTTCATCTTAATCTCGGTTTATAACCCTTTGCTCTCTAAAGTTTCAACTGTTAATTCAATCGTTTGACAGATCAAAACCGGCCACCAATTTGACGATTTAAAATACGTTTATTTTGGGCAGTTTCGTGGAGCTAACTTCATGAATTTATTTCTCTCGCATCGAAGACCAATTTGACTAACCACAAACTCTGAAGCATAGCAGGTATAACCATCTTTGACCCATAAAAATTTTAGTTTCATAGGATGTCTTTTGGTTGGTTGAAATCGACGCCAAAGATGGCCGTTCGAAATCATAATTTCTAATATTTAAATTTTGAATTTTGAACCGGGGCATCGAATTTCAAATCCGAAACCACCATTGGACTCGTGGCGTCGTTCTGGCCCAGATTGACATATAATTTGTCACATTTGGACAACCATTGTCTTGACATATTTTTCGGTGCAAAATGGGTCCCACGACTGACACCGCTTTGACCCAAAATTACCGTTTTGCTACTGTATCCAAAATTGGACTTATGGATAGGCTATCCTAACTAATTTGACTATTCTGGACACATTCGTGGTGTCTATTTCATTAACTGACGACTTCTGTTTGATTTTTCCTCCTGTAGTATAACTAAATTTATAACTAATTTATATTATATTCGTATTTCGGAATCCGTGCATCGAAATTGAGATTAGTCAATTCTAGTGATCTCACATCGCTGAAATTGACAAACTGACTGTATGGATCACCAAAATAAGGTTGTTAACCTTGTGGTTGATCATCTTATCTCAATTCGCGCGTCGTAGGTTTCATTGTACGAATTACGAGATACAAACTTAATATTTAACCCTAGAGTTTGTAATCCATATTATTAATGAATAATGATCATAAAGATTAGTACAACCTAGTTCTAGATGGTATGTTTAATAAATGGCTTAGATAAACTAGGGATTTCACGCTTAGAATGACCAAAGCTAGCTATCTAGTTAGGAGACTAATAGCCATATTTATATTTAGTGAAGAATACGTATTTGTTTGTGACTTGGAGTTGATAATATTGCATGGATATGATTCATTAGTTCATGGATAGTCCAGGTCAACTTTGGTACTGCAGTCTCGGCACAGATTGGACAAAACTCCAGACAAGTATACCATGCCAACTTGTACAGTTTATTTCATGCATTTTTATACTATTATTTCTTTTCAGTCATATTTCATTACCTGCTTTATTATACTTGTATTTTCTTATTTTACGTGCATGTTTCCTATTTGTTCTCTATGTGTCACTCTTTATTTCTTATGAATATCGTGACAGTATTTGTTAGTTCTTAGTCTTCGTTCCATTGATTTGACTTGACATGTAGCCGAGATCGCTTGCTAGTCATTGACCCATGTTATCTCTAGATCGGGAGCGTCCTATGGAGTTACGGTATAGAGACTCATTATCGACCTGTTACTCCACCTCTAGATCGGGAGCATCCTATGGTGTTACGGTATAGAGACTCCTTATAGACTTGTTATTCCATCTCTAGGACTGGGAGCATCTCATGGCGTTATGGTGTTAGAGACTTGTTATTGACCTGTTGCCCACGTCTCTAGGACCAGGAGTGACCCATGGTATTACGGTAGTAGACTTATCTTTTGTCTCGAGATTGGGAGCGTCCCATGGTGTAATGGTATTGAGATATCTTTGTTGATTTGTTTCATGTCGTACTTTCCTCTCTTTCTATGCATGTTATTTACTGTTACATTTGGCTTATATATTATGTATCTTGCTACGTCCCTCTGAGGACCTAGTGATCTCCCCAGGTTATTGTTGTTTTTTCTTCCAGGTATTTGTTGAGACTGGTAGAATAAAAGGATAGATTTGTGGGTCATAGTATCACCCGTATTCAGGTATCGGTAGTGGTATGTTTATCATTCTTTCGTTTTTATATTTCGTGATGACATCTTAGCTGTATAGCCTAGTTTTACGTGCTTACTTTTTGTTATGAGCTTGTTCAGATGATTGTATTAAACTCAGGCCAACCTTACTACAAATTATCTATTCTTGTATTTATATTCAAGTAGCATCAGTATATTATTGTTTGATCAACATTAATGTCCTGGTTCCTACTTGAGATTATTACCTATGGATTGAGATATAGATGACTCGTTATTTTATACCCAATGTAGATAGCTTATATGTATTCGAGCTGGACTGGAGTCCACTTGACCTATACGTATTTTGGGACTGGGGCGTTACAGCTGTTGGAACTTTCCATCCTATTTGAGGTCTTCTAGGTCTTTATGCACATTGTTTAAGGTAGCTTGGTCTTGAATGAGCCTGGAAATTTTTCTTGCTTCTACAAGACCCCCTTAAAAGTTTTCCAACTTAGCAATGAGTTTGGAATACTTTAAATAGAAGCATGGGCTTTTCAGGATCCTTGGGCCGTCAAGGCTAGAGCCTTTGGGTTCCCAATGACATTGCTGCGTCTGGGCACACCTCCTTTTTGGAACTTGCCAAGCTGACAAGTTGCTGCTATAAATAGGGTTTTGGTCTAAAGAAAGGCGCATTTTGCTTTATTCTCCTCTGTTTGTGCATACTTGCAAACCTTAGGTGTGATGGTCCCCAAAGGTTTCGCTTCTAGTATATATGTAAAGAAAGCCGAGAAGGGTAAGGATCCGTCTTCTGGGTCTGATGAGGGGGCGCTGAGGTATCCTTCTGACGTCCAACCATCGGTAGAAGGTAATACTACCCCATGTTTGGTGGGTTTTATTTTTTTAAACCACAAATGTGCCGATTCGTGCCTACCTTTTTTGTTTTGTAGTGGTCGTTCCTCCAGAATCATTGGGTTAGCTTATTTTGAGTGCCGAGCAAATATTGTCGAGGGTGAACTTTGGTGATCTGAAGGCTGATGTCCAGGTCCAGATTGATAAAGGTTAGCCCCAAATTTGTCAGAGGATGGTAGATGACCAGAGCTTGTCTTTCCTCTTGAAGCAGTTGAATGTAGGGAAGCTAAATTCTGCTAGGGGAGAAGGGTTTCTAAAACCATTGTTTTTCTTCGACGATGCCCTTATTTGCTCGATGCCGAAAGTAGTTAAGGTAGAAAAGGATTATCATTTTTCTTCTGGCTGAACGCGCTTGCACTTGCCTTTGATAGAGCGCCATCTGCCATTATCTGCTTTCGCATTGGTAGTGAGCTCCGAGAAGAAGTATGTCAGGCTGACTAAAGAGCTAGCATACGTTTGGCTTGGCATCATTTGTTTCTCTTTGAAGATGAAGAAGGTGTATGCAAGCCTCAAGGCCCCCATTCGTGGTCCGTTTGTAGGTTTGCTGCCTGGTGCCTTTATGGATAACTTATCTCCAACCATTCGACCATTTACCGTGGCCACTTTTATAAATAAGCTAGTTGCGAAAGCATCTTACCCTTAGATAGCTCTGGTCTATTGGTTGGGCCTACCATAGACCTGTGTGGGAGGCTTTCTCAGGGAAGATTTTGGCAAAGTACGAGGTCGAGTTAAGGGCAATCGGACTATTTTTTGTGATTGCTATTCAGTAGGGATTGGATACCAATGCTAGTGCCTTAATTACACTGGTGGAGTTGTACAATTGTTATACTGGTACATTCTTCATGCCAGGTGGTAAAATGGGGCTGGCCCTCCATTAGATGTATAAAGTGTCTGTATTGCCTTAGGATGAAGAGCCCTAAGAGAAGTATACTCCTTCAAATGAAGAATTACGATCACTGGAAAGCGAGGACCCTGAATTCTTTACTGTGTACAAGGAATTTTTGTGCCATTTCTCCATATGCAGGCGTCTCTCGATTGTAGATAAGAAGTCGGAGGGGGCAGCTCCTCTGATTACTGTATGGATGGCTCATCTTTTTTCTTCTTTCTTGGGTTCACAACGAGTCCATGTGAGGAAGCTGCAGACTCACCAACAAGTTAAGACTCTAATCTAGAGTACGTAAAAGTTCCTGCCAGGGGACGAATGGAATAGTCGATCGGTGGAAGACCTATGCTATTTGTGTCAGGATGAGCAACCACTGTCTAATAAGGCCTATTGGTTGGCTTTTTTATGCTCTGGCTACAATTGTACGTGGTCCCTGAGGGTCCGGGTTCGATAGACCGAATCAACCGTAACCTGATACTCCCAGTAGTAAAGTTGACTTTTGGGCGCAAGGCGTCCCTTCTTCCGGCAATGGTTTATTGCATACAACGGGTCTCCGCTCTTTTACCCAAAAGGTTTTAGACCACAAGTGGACTGAAAACTTCAATTATATAGAAATGCCTTACCACTACCTGCTGTGGTAGTTCTTGCTATACCATTATTCCTTGGTGTCTGCTGAAGAGGATGCGAGCATTCTAGAAGGAGATGCCTTCTTGCGCCATTATGGGGTAAAGACTTGGGCTTCCAAAGACGTACCCTATTATAGGTAGGCTTTGGCCTCCGTGGATGACTACTCATTTTTCTCTGTAGTACCTAATTTTCCTAAAGCAGATGTTGGTCTTGTACATGTCGATGTAAAGATAGGCACTCATGTGCTCTCCCCTCAAACTAGATATTGGATATTCTACATAAGACCGTCTCATTTGGTCTATCGGAATAGGAATGCCATTTTTCTGGAGCCTTACTTGTCGAGCATATTTTCTAGGCTATTACGGTTTTGTCAGCTCTTACTAGAGAACCATATATGTACCTTAGCTTTGAGGAGAATGTGCTGGACAGTGCACGGACGTGCATGGCAATATTACTTTGCTACTGGTACTAGTACAGAGTTTGAGTTGCCAAGTGTGGAGAGTGAGTCGCCATCATTTTTACGTCGGCTACTTTTCACTGTTAGTCAATCGTACCCCCGATCAGCTATACCGTAGGGACTAGCTACTTATGGGTACGACGATGATGCCTTCCTCCTCGCAACAATTTTCTGGATCCAGTACTGCTGTGGAAATGCCACTGCAGAAGAGATCTGCTTCTGGTGATTTTTGTCGAGATTATTCGCGGCATGCGGCTCCGGATGTGAGCGACTTCGACGGCCTAGGAAGCGGCCGGTTGAAATGATTCTACGATGTGCCAATAAGACTTTGAGGAAGGTGATCACCTATAGAGAAGGGGCTTCGAAGATAGTCCAGTCTCGAATACTTTCTTTGGTTTTTGTTCTTCTTTTCTTTTCCTTCATGTTTTGCATTCGGTATTGTACAGGAATTAGGGAAACAAATTTCTCCTTACCATTTGGTATATCCAATGGTTGGGATCGAAGAAGACTCTGAAGAAGATGGGGCAGGAGATTCATGGTTGCCACAATCGTCAAGGGTATCAGGAGATCATGACGCCCCTCATGGAGGGACGCTTGACTCCCCGTGTATGCTGGGTGATTCTGAGCCTCTGTGTCTCTGTTTATTGGTTCTCACTGACCTGCAAAGGATGTCGAGGAAGGGGTGGATGATCATCCAGCCATGGGGAGGTATGAACCTTCCTTGTCTGTTGAGATTGGGGTGATCCGACAACTGACGTCGGTTTAGTGGTGAGCGCCGGAGAGTTTGTTGATAGAACACCAACTCCCGTATCTCCTCCTATTGTCGTTGAAGAAGCATTTAGTGTACCTCCTCCTTCTGTTCAAGTAGCAAGCGTCGATTACTCTCCTCTGCATGCCGGTATTCTTGTGCCCATTTTCGGTTTGGTGAGGATGACACCGAGGTTCCTTCTGTAGAGACTGTTCTGGCTAGACTCCCTAGTGTACGGGCATTGCTATCAGGTGTTGCGATTTCTTGGTCTCCTACTTTGGTAAAAATAATTGGCGGGTCGACCCATATGTCCTCTATCTCAGGGGTTAACCCTGTGGAGGAGAGCGTAACTCCTTAGATCCCATCTATTCCTGCCGACATGAGTGGTAGGGCTGAGATTCTGATCAGGAACTTCCACGTGATTCTGAGGTAGGGGATTCAAGGATTTCTAGCAACTGGCTGCTCCTTCTCCTGGGCGAGGCATGGAGCTGAAGGTTTGATCCAAACTTTTTAAGCTTTTTCTGGCCTAGAGTGCATAGTTGAACTTCTCCTTGCCAAGCTTAACTCAGTGGAGCAGTGTCTCGGTAAGCTTTAGTATGCCCAAGAGGCTGATGTAGATGCACTGGCCTCTTTTGAGCGCAATCGTCTACTTGCCATGGCCGCTAAAGGAAAGATGATCTATACTGAGGGTATAAGTACCCTTGGTCGTGAAATTGACTGGTTGGCTAAGAGGTGTTGCCAACTATCTGGTGAATCGATGCGACTACCTACAGAGTGGGACCTTGTCGCTCAAAAGGTCATGAGGATCATGTCGAAAGTCGAAAGGCTTCGGGAGGAACAACAAAGACTAGAACTTCGTCTAACTGGCCTCACCCGAGACCAAAAAGCTAAAAGTTAACTGTTGAAGAAGATTGGCGCATCTTTTGATGCCATGGAGATTGCAACGAAAGGTCTGGAGAATAGGCTCGCCTTCCATGGCCGCCTAGAAGACCCATTAGTGGACGAGCATGAAGCTAGGCACGTTTTCGTGAGAAGCAAGAACAACTCATAGCTTCTCTTCGTCAGTAGCTTTAGGGATTTTGTAGGGAAAATTGAATCTATCCTCCCTCTATTTTTTGTACTTCTCCGTATATATATATATATATATATTGAATAGAAGAGTAATGGCAATTTAGTTTCTCTTTTTTTGTGGGCCCATTCTGAGATCGGTCTCGCTCGAACTTTGTTGGGGTGTGACGTGGAGAGCATGTAGTCTTTTCCCTTTTTGCTCCATCATAGCAGGCACAGGGCTCGAGTGTCTCGATTTGACCTGGTCCGGCCAGAAGCTGAGAGGATGGGCTTCTCGTTACACGTGGAGGAGTTACTCATATTTAATGGGGGAGTAACAAATCATCTGTCCTCTTGATGAATCTTGTGGCTATATATAGGGTTTCGAGGAAACCCATTCTTCTATAATCCCTTCTGTTTTTTCCCCATCATTGAGTACCTTTTCTTTTCATATAGCCTGGGGCTTCCTTTTTCCTTGGCAGTTTGAGCAGGAGTCATAGCGGTGTCTAGCACCAAACCTTCAGATGATACAGAGGTTATATTATCAAAGAGTATTCCTAATGTCGTGAGGAACAGTCTCGCAAGCTCCCCTTGTACATAGAAAATTTCTTCTGAAGTGGGGGAGAACAGAGAAGCGGTGCCTTTTGTACAAAGTAGGGTTCTCCGCCTTCTCATTGCTAGCTTCACCTTTCCTGGAGAATGCATACTGCTTTTGCCTTGCGCGAGGAGGATGTTGGTCTCTGGGTTTTGGTTGGCTGCTTGTCCCCCGTACTTTCAGTTCCATGCTTTCTTGGGAGGAATGGTCTTGACCTTGGAAAGAGGCTTGGAAGTTTCCCTGGAGTCATCCTCTCTTGCAGCTTCTCGTCGTCTTCTCTGGGACATTTTTTAGAAGGGGTTCGAAATTCCTTGCAAGCATCTTCAGCTCATCGTTACAAAGGAAGGCTTGTAACATGCTGACCTTTCAAAAGAGGCAGTATGCAAGTGTCAGGAACCCACTTGCGGTAAGATTCCATATAGAAATAAGTTCTTGTTTGCGATTAAAATATGTAACAAATTTTCCTTTTTTATAAGAGTCTATGTCGTCTCTTTTATGAGGATGTGAATATTTTTACTAGAGGTATGATTAAACATAGTAAAAGATATTCTTACATCCGTTTTATAGAGAGTTTGATGTCTTATTAAATGATCTGTCCATATCCAAGCTTTATAACAAAAAACTTATTAAGAGAGATGGCATATTGAGAAGTTGCATGCTCTTCCTTTCCTTCTTTTTGAATGCGGCTCGTGGGACTCTGGCCGCGAAGTGCATTCCTTATACGTCTCCTTTATTGAGTAGAAGGTTCCGTCGGTTATGACCTGGACTTCTTCTTCTTTTTTCCTGTGGCTGAAGTGATCATAGGTTGAACTATTTTGTCCACCAGATCCGGGTGCACCTGTAACAGCCAAGTCCTAAAATGCGTAGAAGTAGGAGAACGTATACATGAGAGTTATGTATCGAGAGCACTCCAGTCCAGCTCGACGAATAAGCTATACTAGTTTTCTGAATCAATATATCAAATCAATTAATATCTATCTCAATCCACATGATGAATAAATATCAAGAATGAACTATATATGTCATGTGTTAGCCCAATGATTATATCATGTTTTTGAATACGGCTAATCAATTAAGTTTACCATAATGACATCACTAATATTCATGTAATCACTATCATGTTGCTACTTAAACTTAGCATTGTCCTAATGATAGTGTTTTGTTTGCCTAACATGTATTTGTAGACATGTTGTAAGCATGATCAAACATGATCAAACCAGGACATATGCAATAGAGAATTATTAATGGGTCAAAGACGGTGTTGGCGAAGCCACCGAAAGGCATTCAGATTTCCTGATCTGTTTATCTTTGGACAACCGTTGTCAAGTAAAAAAGGCATCTTCAAGTCTGCTCAAATATTTAAAGAAATACGTCATCAAAGGGCTCTTGGCTTTCCTATTTCATTAATATATTTTTTATATTTATTGAGTCAAGGAATACGATGTACACTACATCGTACTGGCAAATAGGCTACCCAAGAAACGTTTTTAAAATACCCTTTCATTTTGAAAATATGCCCACTTACAAAATTTCAAACTACTTCCTAACTGTTTGACTTTTCAAAAAGCCCAAAAACTAATTTGCAAAAACCATGACAGAACTCCAACAGAATTCGGCCCGAGTTCGGCCCGAATTCGGCCAGAGTTCGGTTAGTGAACATTACTTTTTGAACTTGGTCTTCCTGCAGTTACGGATCCCAACGAGATTTTATCATAGAGTTCTGCCCGAATTCTGTCCGAATTCTGTCAGAATTCTGCCTTTGGAAAAAACTATAAATAGAGAAGCATTTCGATAATTTTAATTCACTCATACACCAATTCACTTTCATATCTCTTCTCTATAAGCCTACTACTTCTTCCAAAGTGTTCTGAGCTATTCATTTTCAAATCGCAAGCCAGTTATAATCCTTTAGTCGATTTGCCAGTGCGGTACGGTCTAGAAGTTTCAAGAGCGGTTGTAATCAGAGGCTTGATTGAAGAAAGACTCTTCACAATTGAAGTTGGTCGAGTACTTCGGATCAAAGTTTGGGTTGTAGAAGTTGCAAGAACTTCGGATGAAAACTTGTGGTGATTTTCTATAGTGGATTCAACTGGAAGCTAGAGTTCTTCCGACTGGACTAGTCCTCACAAGAGGGAAACCAGTATACATCCTTGTGTTTGCATTTGCTCTCTACTCTCTACTTTTCATTTACATATCTGTGATATATATATATATATATTATGTGATCTTGTTACTAACATTTTTAAATAGTTAATTTCCACTGCCTACTCTATTCACCCCCCTCTAGAGTATTGTGCTTTACAACTCGTTCCTACAATCGGTCCTACAATTGGTATCAGAGCCAGTGCTACAACTAGAGAGCGGGTGCTTGGTATATAGATATTGTTGCTCATACCAATTGCTCCTACAATTAGTAACAGAGCCAGTGCTGCATCTAGAGGTATTATATTCTGATCCCAATTATTCCTACAATTGGTATCAGAGCAGGTGCTCCTTCTAGAGATATTATTACAGGTGCTCCTTATAGAGATATTATTGTTTATACCAATTGCTCCTTTAATTGGTAACCTAACAAGGCCTCTATTATTTGTCTTAACATCCTTTGAGCAGATCCTCATTATCAGAGCGAGTTATACAAGTAAAGCAAAGTAATATTATTATTATATAGCTGCTGTTACATAGATCACTATATCATATATAGAATGTATGTACTTCACAACTGAAGAGCAATCCTCAAATAGACTCCCCATATTTGATGGAATAAACTATAGTTATTGGAAGACACGGATGAGCTTCTAACTGAAGTCTCTAGATTTTGACTTATGGTCAATTGTTGTGAATGGCTACAAAAAGCCTACTATCACTTCTATTCTCACATCCTCTATAATCAATAAGCTTTATTATAGTTACACGGAGGAAAAAAAGAAGTTAGCTAGCCTTGATGCAAAAGCTATGCATATATTTTATTATGCTGTAGACACAAATGTATTCAATCTTATTACTACTTGCACAATATCTCATAAAATTTGGAAAGTTCTTGAAGCTACTTATGAGTGCAGGTATGAAAGCAAAGCTAGCAACTCCAGAGAGAAGGATAGTCTTCATAATGATGCAAATATATGCATGATGGAATTAGAATTTAAGGTACAACACAATCCCTTATAAGAAGAAGAGCATGCATGTGACAACTACAAGAAGATAGACCACATACAAGAAGATTGTACTACTACTAGAAAGGAGAGTCACTACGAACAATCAAATAAAGGAAGATCATCATCTCACAAGCACACTAGCACGAGCATATGGTGTGAAAGCGAAGCGAAAGATTCTGAAGAAGAAGAAGACGAAGAAGAAGAAGAAGAGAGACCTCATAAAGATGCAAATTTATGCTCAATAGCATTATCTAACGAGGTACAAAATAATTCCCTTCTTAAAGAGAATGAATTTTCTTATGATGAGTTATCTGATGCTTTCAGTGATCTATTAGAAGAACACAAAAAAGTATTAGATAAGTATAAGCAAGCTAGAAAGGATATTCTATCCTACAAGCGTGAGAATGAAAAGCTTACTTACTTATTGAATGATGCTAGAGATACTTCTACTTTTGATAATTCTACTGAGATTTTTATACTTGAGTTTAGATTGCATGAGGCACTTAATTGCATTGAGAAAAGCATTCAAGAAAATGCTAAACTTAAGAAGGAATTAGAATCAGAAAGGAAGAAGTATTCTATTGCTTCATGTAGAATTGATGCTCTTTCTGCTAAATATGATGAGATCTGTGCTAACTCTAAAAAATTATAGATTAGATAGGAAAAGCAGGTAGTACAACCTATGACTCAGTCTAACACAAGACACATAGCACATCATAAAGTGACACACGTCAGATCTTTTATAAAGGAAGCAAGCAAAGCTAAAGCTTCACATAACCATGCTTTCTGTTACAAATATCCAAGCACATCATATCACACTACTGCAGGTTCTCATACTGCTGCACATAGTCCTAATTCTTTCTGTCATTATTGGGGTTTGAATGGACACGTTTCTAATCGTTGTCAGATTAGAAAACTAGTTGATATAAACTTGTGCAAATGGGTTCCTAACGCTAACAAATATGGATCCAAGTATTGGATACCAAAGTCTTCACCTAATATTGCAGGTGAAGCTTCTCATATCAAATAGAACCATGGAACATGTTGGTGATTGCAAAGCTACAAAGGTCATCTTCCAAGCAATTGTACCAACATAAGTGGGGTCACTAGAACCACTTCGGTAACATGCTTACTAAATAGTTTCTAATATCTAGCATGTTCTTATTGATTTCTTACTATTAGCTTTTTTTTTTATATCTTTTAAATTGTTTATTGTTTGAATCAATGTGAGACAATCCTAGCTTGACTAGCTGTTTAGCTTAAATGATTAGTTCACACTATATAGTGTTTATTTTCTATTAGTGTGAGACATTTGTCTATGTATGCTATTTACTCTTAATCTTTATTCTTGAAGCATGCATAGGAGTTTAATTTTGTTTTGGTGAAAATGTTTTGACTCTTCGTCTTTAATATTTTTTAATAGTCACTTCTTACCGATTTGTCTTTAACATGTCATATTTACTTTGATCGGTATTTTGTAAGTATGTATGTTTAGCACGAGTCTTCTATTTACTTGAAAAGTATATACATATATTTTTATGTTAACGTTGTGCTTGCATAATATATTTACTATTGATTCACAAATTTTATTATGATTAACTTCTTATGAATCAATTACATCTTTGTCTGATAAAGTTCATTTATGCATATTTTTGATCTTGTGATATTTGTTTTATTTGAATAATTCATTATCATTCATATGTTGTTCATGTTTCTTATATTTTTGTATAAATATTATTATGGGGATATATGAGTTAAGTTCAAGTTCTATATTATTTTAAAAAGTAGTTTCAAACTTGTGCTTATCTCATACTTTAGCTATTGATTACTTTGGACAAATTCATGTACTTCTCTTTATTAGCTTCTCCCTCAAAGCCTCTTTTAATTATGTATGTTTTTCTTGGCCTTTTGGTAGACATTTTGGATACATGATATTTTTAATATCTTGATCTTGATAAACCATTCATTGGGTATTTACTTTTAGGGATTCTGGATTTCGATGATGCTCGATGATACTGCATATATTCCTTTGAATCTAAGTTCTTAAGAGTAGAGATCATTTTAGGAACAAGCCAAAAGGGTCCTTCTGTCATACAGGTGTAAATAGCCTGAAGCGACACGGTGCACTAGTCTTCAGAATACCGCTAGCTGGGAACCGGCCCTACAGCTAACCCGAAGTGATCAATACTTTATAGACTTAAGATTTATTAAGGTCTAAATGCAACTATTATCTAGTTTTGGATCCAAGGTACTGAACCCAATTCCCTATATTCCAGAATACATCAGTGTATCAAGGACCTACATTTTAATTTAAAAATGTTGTTTTATTTTATTGTTGTCCAATGATTTTGTAGCACATATGGATTAATGTAATTGATACATCTTATACTGTATGCTACATTATTCTAAGAATTTTTTAAGTCCATAGAATATAATTGATTTCATATTGCACTAATTCTTCTTAAATTCTCGGTTATTAAAGAAGAGATTTATTTTGGGTACAAGCCTACAAAGGGTCTGTCTGTCACCACGACTACGGTCGAAGCGAAGCGGTACTTAAGTGTTCCCCGGTGAACCTCCGTTAGCTGGGACAGTACCCCTACAGCTAACCCAAGATTGATCAACTCTTTATAAACTAAAAATTTATTGAGATCTAGTTGCAATTGTTATCTGATGGATTTTGGATTTTAGATTTGATGGATAATATTATTTAATGATTTAATTTTACGAAAGGTAACATATATTGATCTTCATAGGTTAATGTCTGTCATCTTTTGATATATTCATTTTTCTATCACACTATTCGATATTCAGACTTGATGATCTTGTGACTACTCATTGAATATTATGGTCTTATGATTTCGTCTTTAACTTGTGTAATATTCAATGATTTTGAGATTTATATTATTATCTTCTTATGCAAGTTACTTACTGTCTACAACAGTAACTCTATGCAGTAGAGAAGTCATGTATATAGAATCTCTCTCTCAAAGCGTTTCTTTTCTTTAAACCTTACGGTTGTCAGGTGGACACCGTGCTAAGGCTTTAAAAGGGAAGAAATGAACTTTGATAAGAAGACCTAATATTTTTGAATTAGTTTCCTACTTTCGAAAATATGTCTCTGAATTTTATTTTAAGATTTTATCTATACAATTATTTTGGATATAACCATGTAAAGGTGGAGTAGTTATTTGTTTCAAGTCAATTATCCCCTTGACATTCCATATATCTATAATACACTTTTCTTTGGACATATATCTAGTTATGTTTATTTGTTCAAATTGATTTACTTATGATTTATGGATTCTTTTATTGAAATTTTTTTCGTGATTCGAATCGCCAGCTTTCAGTCTGAGGACTAAATGGACGCATTCGAACATTTATTAAGACAGATTTTCGTAATAAATTTTACATTTTTGAAAAGTCTTTTTGCTTTCTTTTTGATTTATTGAATCTGTTCGGTACTCAAATTTTATTATTAAAGACAGTTTTCAAAATCTTTTAATGTCTTGAAATATTTTTTTTATATATATATTGGAGATACATATTTTGTTTCTTCATCTTTAAGCGTTTATTTATTGGATACTTCTTTTTCTTGCCTAAAGATGATATTTGTTTTGAGTTTGGAATTTTATATGCATTTGATCAAAGGAAAGAATAGATGCATATCTTGGATATCCCTTAGATCTTGTGATTATTTATTTTATCTATTTTAAGCATATAAATTATTTTTGAACTATATACGCATGTTTTAAGGGGGTGCAAATTAACTGTTTTAATTATTTTATGCCCTTAATATGTGGTATACCTAGTTCACCATGGACTTATATTGTCTTAATTAAATATCTTGTTGAGTTATTCACGATATTTGGATTTGTATTGGATGAGAGAATATATGATTATTCTTATTTATTTTTAATTCTCTCATTTTATTCAAGTTTCTAAAAATTTATTTTGCCAAATATATTTAATTATGTTCATTGATAATTCTTTTCGATTTAAATTAATTTTGATATTTTTATTGAGATTTTTTCTTAAAGTTCATGACTATCTATATTTAGACTGAACATACTTTGCGGGGGAGCATTCAAGTCGACTAAATTTCTCATTCTCAAGTATTTTGTCTTCATTACCTTCATGTTTATCTGATGGATATATATCATGCTAAGGTAATTGAATTCAAATGCATGAACTTTGGTATAGATTTTGAATAGAATCTAGTATATTTATTTTAATTTCTTTTTCGATGATTATACTCTTATGGAATTGATTCACTAATTTGTATGGGCAAATTATGAATTATTATTTTTTGTGATCATTGTTAAAAGTCTCATTATATTTTTGATTCTTTTATATATACTAGATCTGTGAATTTTTATTCCTCATGATTCATTTATGACCAATGATTGATTCCTACTATATTGATATATATTTTTTTTGGTCTATTTCAAAACACAATATGATGAACAAAATATGTTTTGAATGTCATTTTTGGATTTCTAGTTGGTACACTATTTATTGATTGATTTTTTACCAACTATACTGTGTTGACAAGTTTTTATTCTTTAGTTATGAAAATTTCTATACTTGTCGTTATACTGTTCTCCTAATCCTTGATCATGATTATTTTTGCTTTCCTCATTTACTTATGCTTGAGTTCATTTTAGCTCTAATTACGGGGGAGCTTATTTTTGATCATATCAAAGGGGGAGAAATAAGTTTAAGTCAGCACACAATATTCTAGTATTATGTGTTTATTAGTAATACATGCATCTATTGTATATATATTAAACTTAAAGGATTTGCCATAATCAAAAAGGGGAAGATTGTTAGCCCAATGATTATATCATCTTTTTGAATACGGCTAGTCAATTAAGTTTACCATAATGACATCACTAATATTCATGTAATCACTATCATGTTGCTACTTAAACTTAGCATTGTCCTAATATTAGGATTGTCCTAAAGATAGTGTTTTGTTTGCCTAACATGTATTTGTAGACATGCTGTAAGCATGATCAAACATGATCAAACTTGGACATATACAATGGAGAATTATTAATGGGTCAAAGACGATGTTGGCGAAGCCACCGAAAGGTATTCAGATTTCCAGATCTGTTTATCTTTGGACAACCGCCGTCAAGTGAAAAAGGCGTCTTCAAGTCTGCTCAAATATTTGAAGAAAGGCGTCATCAAAGGGCTCTTGGCTTTCCTTTTTTATCAATGTAATTTTCATATTTATTGAGTCTAGGAATACGATATGCACTGCATCGTACTGGCAAATAGGCTACCCAAGAAACATTTTCAAAATACCCTTTCATTTGGAAATCAAGCCCACTTACAAAAGCCCAAACTACTTCCTAACTGTTTGACTTTTCAAAAATCCCAAAAACCAATTTGTAAAAACCCTGACAGAACTCCAACAGAATTCGGCCCGAGTTCGGCCCGAATTCGGCCAAAGTTCGGTTAGTGAACGTTGCTTTTTGAACTTGGCCTTCCTGCAGTTACGGATCCCAACGAGATTTTTCTCATTGAGTTTTGCCCGAATTCTGTCCGAATTCTGTCAGAATTCTGCCTTTGGAAAAAACTATAAATAGAGAAGGATTTCGATCATTTTAATTCACTCATACACCAATTCACTTTAATATCTCCTCTTTATAAGCCTACTACTTCTTCCAAAGTGTTTTGAGCTATTTATTTTCAAATCCCAAGCCAGTTACAATCCTCTAGTCGATTTGTCAGTACGGTACGGTCTAGAAGTTTCAAGAGCGGTTGTAATCAGAGGCTTGATTGAAAAAAGACTCTTCACAATTGAAGTTTGTCGAGTACTTCGGATCAAAGCTCGTGTTGTAGAAGTTGCAAGAACTTCGGATGAAAACTTGTGGTGATTTTCCATAGTGGATTCAACTGGAAGCTAGAGTTCTTCCGACTGGACTAGTCCTCACAAGAGGAAAACCAGTATACATCCTTGTGTTTGCGTTTGCTCTCTACTCTCTACTTTTTATTTACATGTCTGTGATATATATATATTATGTGATCTTGTTACTAACATTTTTAAATAGTTAATTTCGGCTGCCTACTCTATTTACCCTCCCTCTAGAGTATTGAGCTTTACAACTCGTTCCTACAATCGGTCCTACATCATGGTCTACAATCCAATAACATATATGTTTGATTAGACCTGAAGAACGATATGGGTCTACAAAACTAAGCTAAGAGCATAGTCTAAATAATGGATATAGTATGAAAGCATGATAAAATATTTGAGTCGGATGTAGCAAGATCTCCATGATCTATGGACCAGCTCTGCAAGACTAACTACCTGGAGAGATCACCAGGTCCTCAGGGTACTGGTAAGATACATAGAAACATGCCGAATGTAACAGTATAAAATATGCATGAGAAATAAGAAATAGTTGTGAAACAATCAACTTAAGACATAAGAAAACTAAGATATAAGAAACCTAAGACATAAGGAACCTAAGACAGTGGCATGCCATACTAGAAGTGTGGTACTAGATGTGAATACAAGTAAATCGGGGTAATCGCAACTCTACGGGAGCTCACAGTCCTTTAGTCAGTAGGTCGATGGGGACTCCCTAACTATAGTAAGTCTTATTCGCACTCGATGGGAGCTCACGAATGAGGTGGTTATGTATAGTCAATGTATAATAACAGGTCAAGGTCAAGTCAAGACAAATACAGGTAATCAAATCAAGTCAAGATGAATGCACAAGAACACGGGAATCTAATCAAGTATAGTGTAGCAAAGATCCAATATGTGACAAGAAAAGAAAGACATGTGGCATATAAGAGAACAAGTAAGAAAACGTCATAAAACATGAACAAGGCAGACATGACGGATAAAAATAGACATAAACAAGAACAAATGGAAGTAAACATGCATAAATTGTACAAGTTGGCAAAGGTATACTTGGTTAGAGGTTGTACAACGACTAGACGACATCTTACGACAAAATTGACAAACTAATATAAACATCAAAAGTGAGTCTTCCGTAAACAACTTAGGATGCTGAAACAGACATCATCATTAGTCCCAAAATAAAAAAAATAGCTAAGGTTGGCTATCATAAGTCCAATTATGGACACAAGAGAAAAACGATAATTTTGACTCATTGCACCAAAAAATGTGCCACGATAATGGTTGTCCAAATATGACAAATTATATGTCAATCTTGGCCAGAACGATGCCATGACTCCAATGGTGGTGTCATATTTGGAATCTGATGTTTCAGGTTCAAAATTAGAATTTTATATGTTGGAATTATAATTTCGAACGACCAACTTTGGCGTCGATTTCAACCAACCAAACGACAACCTATTGAACTAAAAAATTTATGCCTCGAAGGTGGTTATACCTGTTGTGTAGCAGAGTTGGCTGTTCGCCAAACGGAGCTTCGACGAAAGAGGAATAAACTCGCAAAGTTGGCTCCATAAAACTGTAAAAAATAAACGTGTTTAAACGCCCAAATTGGTGGCCAATTTTAAGCTATCAAATGGTCGAACTAACGGTTAAAATTTTAGGAGAGTGAAGGTGTCCGAGATTGAGATGGAAGAATTAGATCGACGATCCAATGGTCGGATTGTCCCAGAATGTATCAAAAATTGCTATTCGAAAATAAATTTTTGGATTCGAATTTACGCGTGCCACGATCGGATTTCGTACAAAATGCACAAATTGCCTATACCGAGAGTCAGGGTGGACGGAGGCCCTCGCGGGTGTTAGCCAGGGATGCTGGGTCGTGCGATGGCCTGTCAACAGCGGAGTTGCTACTACAACGGCTGAACTGCCGATGCTGCCACGTGTGGGCGCTGCTATCCCGCCTGTGTGCAGCTCCTTCGTACGGCTGCGTATTGTTTGATCGGTCGCCGATGGCAATGTCATGGTGGTTACATACGTTTGGTAGGGAAGGCTGGTTACGGTGACCAGCTGTCCGACGGCGGTCGTTGCAAGCACCGTTGCCGCTTGCTGCTGTGTCGGTCGCAGCCTACCATAATCGAGCTTGCCTTGCCTGGATGATGGAGACGGCCGGCTAGTGGTGCAACTGAGGTGGTCGTAAGATGGCGGGTGGCCGTTGTTGCATCTATTGCTACAACTACGGCCGATTCTGTGTTCAGACGGAGGGAGTAGGTTTTTTGGGGTTTTAAGGGTTTTGATATGTCACGCCCCAGTACCAGAATACTGAGACGGACTAGGCCAGCTACTCCATATGAGATATATAAATGTCATACGGCGATCGTGGCTGTCAAGAGACTAGGGGGTGCATGGTACAATCAAGTCTCCTATAGTCTTACAAAGCATCTATGTCTCAATCAATCAAAACAAGAAGCAGTAAATAATAATCATATAAGACAAAACAGTAAGGCGTCCCCGACGCTTCATCAAAATGATTCATGAGCCAAGCTATACAAAATGATTAGCTAGTACCGAGAGTCAATAGTACATAACCGTAGTCAGCTGCAGTCTGATTAAATACAATTAGGTAAGGAACTGAATGTCTAGAACAGCCGGCTAAACAGGTGTCGGTGGCTAAATGCCAAGTATAAAATAGAAAATATCAGGACAGTAAAGAAAAAACCCACTCGTGGTCCCTGGCGCCCATACTCCTGGTGTGCACCATTGTTCGGGTAGAAGGCTGGATCCTCTGGCGCTGCTACGAGATCTGGCCAAACAAAGCCAGCGGGGTCAGGCCCCGAATAGCAAGTACCACAAGAGAGCACAAAAGAGTAAGATAAAACCCAATGAGTAAAATAAGACCTGATTCACGAGTTATAGGCTTATAATATCATCGAGACAATACGACAACCTTACAACCAAACAAGGACAAACGGTGCCAATATCATGCCGAGATAAGAAATATCCTATAACCATGGGCAGGTAAAGGGTTTCTGATCCCGACTTTGGTCCAGCCTATCGCTGCACAATAGCCCAACCCAACAACCAAACAAGGACATGGGTTGGACCACGCACCACGATGGTCTATGTTCCTCAGTTGCTAATAGAAGAAAACGTATCACAAACAAGTCGGCTTACAAGCGGCCAATCAATCCTACGGTTTTCTATGGTTTGCCCGGGTTATCCCAGTAATGCAATATAGGAATCCTCAGATCGTATCAACCCAGCAGGGCTAGCCAAACCATTATAAATATACATATAGGCGTAGCACTTTGATTATGCATCGGTCCCCCGTAAGGCCACCGTGCTAACACATATAACACATAGCACGTAGGAGTCGGATATAGTCATCGGCTATAGGAGAATGAAACCATATCTGTGGCGGCCAACCCGATATGTCAGGATTGGACCTGGGGTGGCTAGTATGGCACGATCTCGGGATTATTCCTACCCAATGCATCTACCAAGTTAAGTTGCTTAGATTAACCCTATCTTGATATTGGAATTATATGTCGTGGCCACATGGTCATCTTCCTATATGTCGTACCATAGTACGTGTACCCAAAGTATAAATCCACATCGGCTCAAGGAGTCCCAATTCTAGATCCATGCTTAGTGTAATGCATCAAACAACAATCAATACTACGATACTATTACTGACCAATTACCTTGACTGTGTTAGAAAGTACACATGTATTGGCACATAACATGAATGATCACTTAGCACGTAGAGTCACACCTCAGTGCACTCATTAAACAGCACCGTAGTGCATACTAATATTGTATCTCAATACACACTTAGAATAGGTACCATCACGTATACAGGTAATCAAATCAGGAATACGGTAAAGTCAGGAAGTCACACGACCCCTCGTGACATAAAAGTCACATATGAATTCAGGTTAAAGTGAGAAATGAAGACCCTTAAAGCCAAGACAAAGATCTACAACTTTTATGTTGGGATTTGAAGAAAATTCTAGCCATAATTCAACCAAATAGGACATAAAATATACAAAAAAAAATAGCCAAAATAAGCACTATGCAGCCAAGGGTCGATGGGGTGCCATCCATGCGGCAGGGTGATGGGGTGCCATCCATGCGGCAGGGTCGATGGGGTGCCATCCATGCGACAGGGTCGATGGGGTACCCATCTTCTCCGAAAATCTGAGAAGGATGGCCATGGAACCCATAGCTTCCAAGCTCCATAAAACCTTCAACGTAAGTCCAATTTTGGACTTCCATAGGTCAAAATGGGGTAGAACAAAATTCTCTACGACATAGAACAACTAGATTTTAAAAATAAAGAAGTTTGATAGATCAAAATCCAAAAAACCAAAAATGGCACAAACTTAGATCTACACAAAACTAGCCATTAAAATCAAAAGCTCTAAGAACTAAACTTGTAGAGGATGATGAGATGAACAATATAGAAAAATCATATCAAAGAAAATCAAGAAATGAAAAATGCAAGAATCTCTCCATTTGGTACAATGTGTACTTGTCAAAATGTTGGTTGGAGGAAAAATGAAATAAAAAGTGAATGAGAGAGAGAGAGAGAGATGAAGAGAATATATAGGGGTTGGGTTGACTCAAAGAAACCCTAACCTTAAGCATGCTCTTAACCATATGACTAATGACATGTTAAATGCTTCATGCAATAATTAAACAATTAATCAAATTAATTAAATAAAATCCTAATCACAACATGGTCCAGAAATCCTATCATCGAAATAGTGAACCACGCCTACAACCAAATAAGGACAAGGGGTGGCACACTATTCCGCGAGGAGATACTGTTCCATGCCATGGCCCGGTGCAAATACAGGATACATGTAATAAGATACAGGTACCAGATACTATACAGAAAAATCAAAATTTACGTATTCCGGGAACGGGGAGTGTCATCTCTACCCTCCTTAGAAAAATTTCGTAATCAAAATTTTGAAAAGGCTAGTCGAGCGCGCTCTCAGATCACGAAATACACTCATGACATATAGCAAGCACAATTATCAAACAACACAAGGCACATGAACAAATTATGAAAGAAAGAACAATCAAGTAAAAGCACAAACAATAATCATACCGTAGAAGGAAAGTGATCGGAGACATACGAATAAAATAGCCTCCCAAGTCAGCTAGGTAGGAATTCGTCCGCGAGGTCCTACACTGACTCCCAAAGTGGACAAGGGTCAACGCTTGAGATAAGTTGGTACCAATGACTTAATCAAGAACGAGACTCTGCCCAGGACGTACTCTCGTAATCAAGACACATGATGATATCACGTATCACATGATAAAGAGCAGATGAGTGAGACGAGAAAGTTGCCTTCACTCTTCGAATATAGAACCCAAGGAATTATAATGAATAATACTCAAAACTTATCCATAATCTGACTGCCTTCGGCCAACCTCTGCTCTAATACTCCAAATTTCATTTGCCTCTGCCCCTGCTGGACTCTCTGCTATTGCCTTTCCTGGCCCTACTGTTGTGGCCTCTGCTGTCCAACCTGATGTGGTCCTACCTGATGTTGCACTTGTCGGTACATCTGAGCTTGCGTCAGTAATGGACGCTAGGCTAGTGGCCTCACTACTGGTGCTGGCCCTTGATACGGTGCTACCTCTGGAGCTGGCAATGTCGAAAACTGTTGAGTTAGCCCTCCTGGCCTCTGTATCTGTGGGCACATAGCAATACGATGGTCTGAACCTCCACTCCACAAGTACTGCCCATTCGCTAACCGATATACTTCCCGAGTGTGCCCTCCCTTACCACAATAAATGTAACCCATTGGTGCCTCCTGACGTTGCTGGTGTCTCGGTTGCTGCTGTCGAACTGGTACTGTCATAACTGTTGTGACCGAAGCTGCATTACGAATACGGACGCCAGGTGCTGGTGCTGACATTCGAGGTACTGCTCCTCATTCTTTCGTACTCTGCGTATGAGACCTCTTTTGGCCTCCAGTCCTTACTGATAACCTTTGAATAGTAAGCTCGTGCCTCCGAACAGCCATTAATACTGCATCGAATGACTGGTAGTCGTGCCCCTCGACCAGTTGCATAATCTCTAATTGAAGTCCATGCTGGAACCTCATTGCTCTCTATGGCTCTGTCGCCACCATCATCTGAGCAAACCTACTCAATCTGCAGAACTCTGCTGCATAACCATCCACCGTCCTACCAGCTGCTTGAGGCGGATAAATCTCTGCTGAAGCTCATACCGAGCTACCATGCCAAAGTACTTGACCTTGAATCTGGTACTAAAGCTATCCAAAGGAACAGGACACCTCATTCCAACCTCTTCTGATGCCTACCAGTCGCGGGCGAGGTCCTGAAGTAACAGCCTGACCTGGTCAACCTTCTCTTCGGCTGGAACCTTTACTGCTGTCAATATGGCCTCAATATCCTAAAGCAAGCATCTGTTGCAATGGCGTCCTCCGTGCCATCAAAGTACCTCGGGTTAGGTCGGCAAAACCTCCCCGACGCTCCTGAATCATTTCTGACACTCCTCTCAAGAGCTAGCTGTAACCCCTGATTCAGTAGCATATTCTGTTGTTGCTGCTGGGTCTGCTGTTGTTGTTGGGATGTCGTCTGGTATTGTTGGGTCTCCAATAATCCTCTGATAACTTGTAATAGTACCGGTACGTCTAGTGCTACTTGTACTACCAGCACCACTGGAGGTACGGGAACCTCTGGCCTCTGCGGCTCAACTAGATCATGCTCGGTAACGTTCTCGATGTAAATCTGTCCAGGTAGAGAGGCTACCCCTTGCTGATCTCCAACTGGTCCCTGCTCTACTGGATTCTTTCCTATGTCAGCTCCTCCAATAGCCGAGAATGATGTGCCCCTAAAGGAAAGGATACAAGGTATCAAAAGACATGACGGAAAGGAATCGATGATGATAATCAAGTTAGAAATCAATGTGGAAGAAATAGAAGACGAATCAGGAGATCAAGGGAAACATATTTTGATTGAGACTCCTATAATCGTAACACCCCACAAGTCTGAAAAATACCTACATGGGCCACCAATAAAACTTGTCACGTCCTAGTACCGGAATACTGAGACGGACTAGGCCAGCTACTCCATACGAGGTATATAAACTTCATACGGCGATCGTGGCCGTCAAGAGACTAGGGGGTACATGCTACAATCAAGTCTCATATGGTCTCACAAAGCATCTATGTCTTAATCAATCAAAACAAGAAGCAGCAAATAATGATCATATAAGACAAAGCAGTAAGGCATCTCCGACGCTTCATCAAAATAATTCATGAGCCTAGCTATACAAAATGATAAGCTAGTACCGAGAGTCAATATTACATAACCTTAGTCAGCTGATTTCTGATTTAATTACAATTAGGTAAGGAACTGAATGTCCAGAACTGTCGGCTAAACAGGTGCCGGTGGCTAAATGCCAAATACAAAATTGAAGATATCAGAGCAGTGAAGAAGAAACCCACTTATGGTCCCTGGCACCCATACTCCTGGTGTGCACCATTGTTCAGGTAGAAGGCTGGATCCTCTGGCGCTGCTCCGAGATCTGGACAAACAAAACCAGTGGGGTCAGGCCCCGAATAACAAGTACCACAAGGGAGCACAAAAGTGAGATAAAATCAATGAGTAAAATAAGACCTGATTAATGAGTTATAAGCTTATACCATATCATCGAGACAATACGACACCCTTACAACCAAACAAGGACAAACGGTGCCAATATCGTACCGAGATCAGATATATCCTATAACCATAGGCAGGTGAAGGGCTTCTGATCGCGACTTCGGTCCGTAGCCTATTGCAGCACAATACCCCAATCCAACAACCAAACAAGGACATGGGTTGGACCACGTACTATGATAGTCCATGGTCCTCAATTGCTAACAGAAGAAAACGTATCACAAACAAGTCGGCTTACAAGCGGCCAATCAATCCTACGGCTTTCTATGATTTGCCTGGGTTATCCCAGTAATGCAATATAGGAATCTTCAGATCGTATCAACACTGCAGGGCTAGCCAAACCATTATAAATATACATATACGAGCACTTTGATTATGCACCGGCCCCCCGTAAGGCCACCGTGTTAACACATATAACACATAGCACGTAGGAGTCGGATATAGTCATCTGCTATAGGCGAATGAAACCATATCCGTGGCGGCTAACCTGACACGTAAGGACTGGACTTGGGGTGGCTAGTATGGCACGATCTCGGAATTCTTCCCACCCAATGCATCTACCAAGTTATGTTGCTTAGATTAACCCTATCTTGATATTAGAATTACATGTCGTGGCCACATGGTCATCCTCCTATATGTCGTACCATAGTACATGTACCCTAAGTATGAATCCACATCGGCTCAAGGAGTCCCAATTCTAGATCCATGCTTAGTGTAATGCATCAAACAATAATCAATATACCACGACACTATTACTGATCAATTACCTTGACTGTACTGGAAGGTACACATGTATTGACATATAACACGAATGATCACTTAGCACGTAGAGTCATACCTCAGTGCACTCATTAAATAACACCATATTGCATACTAATATTGTATCTCAATACACACTTAGAATAGGTACCAGCACGTATACAGGTAATCAAATCAGGAATACGGTCAAGTCAGGAAGTCACACGGACCCCTCGTGACATAAAAGTCACATATGAATTCTGGTTAAAGTGAGACATGAAGATCCTTGAAGCCAAGACAAAGATCTACAACTTTCATGTTGGGAGTTGGGAGAAATTCTAGCCATAATTCAACCAAATAGGACATAAAATACAAAATAGCCAAAATAAGCACTATACGGCCAAGGGTCGATGGGTGCCATCCATGCGACAAAGTCGATGGGGTACCTTCCATGCGGCAGGGTCGATGGGGTGCCATCCATGCGGCAGGGTCGATGGAGTGCCTTTCATG
>JANAVB010002199.1:7258966-7499665 GCA_029216955.1 Iris pallida
TGTCGTACTGGACTGTATCAATGAGGGAGGACATTGTCATTTTTATCCTGTTGTCGTAGAAGTGCGTCAGGAACAGCTCATGGAGGTCATCAGATGTCTTAATGTTGTTATCAGGGAGACTACAAAACGTCGGCTAACATCCCTACAAACACTTTGGTGAGCAGGACATCATCCCTAGGCAGAGGCCCTATCATGGACCGGAAGTAGTTCAAGTACCGACGAGGGTGACAACTTTTCGTCGAAAGGAGTCAGGGTCTGAGGTTTGTACTTTGGGGGGAACACCATCTTGTTCCACTCTGTGGGATAAGGTCGTAGTATCTTAACCTCTGTATTCTCTTCCGACTGTTGATGGATTCAAATTGAGCCGCATGTAAACCTCCAGAAATTTTAAAATATTTTTTATATTTATTTGTTCTAAATAGTGATTTTTTAAAATTTTTAAAATTTTAAAATTTTTATCAATTTTTATTAATAGCATATATGGCCTTTGTTATGGTTAAGTTTCTAGATGTATGTCGACTAAAAATTTTTGCACAGATACTGTAGTTGTGTGCTTTAACTAGTGTACTACCATAGCCATGTCCCAACTAGAAAAACAAGTCCAATCATGGCTTAACCTTATTAATGACTTAATTATTATTATTAAGTTTTTTGACTTTTTAGGAGACTCGATTTTACCAAACTAGCACGGAATTGACCCAAACCACCTAAACCCATGTAGTCAGGTAGTGCGACCAAAGACATCAATGTAGATATGTACTATATATGTATATATTTGGTATTCATTTTTTTATGATATTGTAGGTAATTTTATAAATAAAGTTTTATATGTTAATTGCTATTTAATTTATATTTTAATTTAGAAATGATAACAATTTTCTTAAAATGTCTATTTTAGATTTGGGATTTTTAGGCTATATATATTGTGTGTATATAAGTGTATACAAAGAATTAAATAATAGGATATATATATATATATATATATATATATATATATATATATATATATATATATATATATATATATAAAATATATATATATATGAAGCGGATCAAAAGCCTCCCTTAGAAAACCCCCTAAAAATCTTCCTCACTCTAATCCATAATTTAATATTAATATTAATGTTAATATTAATATTAATGTTAATATTAATTTTAATATTAACATTAAATACTAAAATTAACATTAAACTTAACATTAAAATTAATATTAACATTAACATTAACATTAATATAAAAAATAAAAAAATTAATATTAACATTATCATTAATATTAACATTAATATTACGAATTAGAGTGAGGGAGGTTTTTAGGGTATATATATATATATATATATATATATATATATATATATATATATATATATAAAAAAAAATATATATATATATATATATATAACTATCTGAAGGATGCTCCTCGTAGTGGTGATCATGAGTGGTTGATCTCAGGCCCCTCCGGCAGGCTTCGACCACCTCCCAGCGGCTGGGTGGCCCACCAAGGCGATCTGGTCAATTTTAGCCGTCTTTCGTGCTACCACTTTGGTGTTCTCCACCTGGTCCGTTCTTCGTCTTGGTGCCTTCACGGCCAACCTCCCAGTAGCCTTCCTGTTCTGTGGTCACCATTGCCAGCCTCGTCCTCGGAGGAATAACCCCTGCGATGCTGCACTCTCCAGGAAGCCACCCACCTCGCCCGGTGGCCCCCTGGCCTGCCGACCTCCTCTTCCGGTTGGGCTAGTCGGCTCCTCCGACCACCGCCCCCCTCCTCCACCTTCGATCGTGCCCTCTTCCCATCGGCCACCGTCGTATCGACCCCCACTAGAGATGCGGTCCCTAGCCCCACTTGTGGTCATGGCAGGACCTCCCTGTCTTTCTCCCTTGGGCCTCAGGCCCAGAGATTCCTGCCTGCGTCCCCTCCCTCGACATTCAAATTTAAATTTTAATCCACTTCCTGCGTCAGCGCCATACACCACTGCTTGGCCAGGTGGTACGGGATCTCCGGCACACTTGACCCATGTACCATCTATTGGTGCCTTGGAATACGCGCTACCTGGACTTGGTCCCCTTGGCGACCTGGTCAATGCACATTCTTGTATTGCGTCTCGTACTTCACTTTTGGTGTGTCATCATCCTGGTGCGGCCCAGGCGTATACCATACATCTGGTGGGTGCGCCCCCTTGTGACCTTCTTCCCTGGGCGCGCTCTCCTGTGCTTTCCAACTTGTAGGGCATTTGGCGCAGGCGCCTGCGCTCGCTGCCATGGGACGCCTGGACGATTCTCTTCTGGCACATCCCCCCTCCCTCGTGCTGGCCTCGACTTCGCACACTAGCCCCTACCTTAGCGCTACCCTCCATCAGATGAAAGCCAAACTTAGTCAGCTCAACCTTCGGCGCCCACAAACCGGCTTCTTCGCTCTTACGCTGACATGACCAAGTCTGACCGTACACCTTTAAAATCTCTGATTTTGACCGACGTTGAGCTTCTAGATCATGAGTTCCCCCCTTCGACTGAGGTCCATGATATCATGGTGCCGTTCTCTACCTATGAACTCTCATCCTTGTCACCGCTATTCCTGTATACCTTTATTTTGAAATTCTTCTACGGATATCTCGTACGTCCAAGCAGCGGTGGCTAGCTGGGGCCTCACCACCAATTACAGGATGGCTCCAATGGATCCAAAACACATACTCCTGCTCCTATCTTCCAAGGTCGACCATAAGAAGGTATGAACCAGAGGCACCGACAGAATCGACTCACATCATGAAAATAATCAAGTGGTCCCAGACTTTAACTTGAAGGAAGACTCGACGATAGTTTTTGCCTAGGTCACCCTCCCTAATCTCTCACTCATATGTTTTGTCTCAGCTACTATGAAAAGGATCACCAACTCCTTTGGGCATTTCGTGGCGATGGCTGAGGAAACTCGTAAACTAACGAAAGTGAATTATGCCAAAATTTGCATGGAGCTGGATATATCGAAGGAGCTTTCCAACTCTATTCAAATATCACTCGGCTATAAGTTACACACTCAACAAATTGTTTATGATAACAATATCACCTACTGCAACCACTATCGTTTGAGAGGTCACTCCACCAAACTCTGTGTCTGTGCCCACTCGGAGCTGAAGGAGAAAGAGATAGCGATCCATAAGGATGCATCCACACAATCGACCTTGCAAAGTCAGAAGCCACCCCTTCTCCCGTTACCGAACTCACACCTTCGGACCGATCACTGCACGGGACACTCCACCAGCCAAGTACAATCTTAGAAATGTGCTTCCCAGCGAAGTGCCACTGGTCCCAACAAAATTGCGGGTTTAAACCTCACCAATAAATTTGATATCCTAGCCTCGAACAACATTGGCGACCACTTTGAGGTAATCCACACTGTTGTCACCCCGGAAGCATACGCGGCTTCAGAAAATGGTAGTGAGAGAGGAAGGGTCCCCTGCAAGGCACTATGCAGCTCCCCTGGCTCTCCTGAAGTCACCACTCGCCCTATTTCTACTGCTCCCCAAGATTCACAGGAGATGGCAGCAATAGAAAAAATAGAAGAAGTAGACGAAGAAGTAGCAGAGGAAGAATATTGGCACATTCCATGGTCACATCCGATTTTAATAATCGACACTAACTTAAGTCAATGCACAAAATATACGAACTGCTGCTAATCATTTCAGGTCTAGTGAAATCAATATTAAAAAGCGTACTACTACATCAGCAAGCATGCGAATCATCATTCTCTGAAGCTCATTCAAATTGGAATCAGTCCGAGTCATTTTATAATTTATTATATATTTTATTTTTATTGAGTCTAGGATATAAATTGTAAGATTATTTTCTTTATTCACTGCCATAGTTATCTGCTTTTAATTTTAAATTGGTGATTATTTTCTTTTGCACTCGCACTCACTCTATTCACCCCCCTCTAGAGGTGCTCAACAATCCTATAATTGGTATTAGAGCATGTTATATTCTAATATAACAAACCTCAGAGAGTATATATGGCAGCTGTAAATTCAATATTCAATGGTGAAGGGCAATCAACAAATAGACCCCCACTATTTGATAGTACAAACTATACCTATTGGAAAACACGAATAACATTCTTTTTAAAGTCTCTTGACTTTGATCTTTGGTCTATAGTAGTTGAAGGATATAAGAAATCGGCACCTACAGTAGTTGATGGCATGCTTGTAGACAAGCCTCATAACAAATATATAGAGGCTGAAAAAGCAAAGGCTAGTCTAGATGTTCGTGCCATCAACGCATTGTTTTGTGCAATTGACAAAACGAAGTTCAACAGAGTTTCAACCTGTAAGACGTCTCATAAGATTTGAAAACTTCTTGAGGTAACTCATGAAGGTACTTCCCAAGTGAAGGAATCCAAAATTAGCAGACTAACACAGGAATATGAATCTTTTAAAATGAAATCTGGTGAGTCAATTACACAAATGTTCACTCATTTCCTTGATATTACTAATCCTTTGCAATCTCTTGGTAAGGATTACAGTAATCACGAGAAGATCAGAAAAGTGCTACGGACTCTAACCAAGAACTGGAATCCAAAGGCAACATCAATCATTGAAGGAAACGATCTCACCACCATGTCCCTGAAAATACTTATGGGCAAGCTCATGACCCATGAGCTTGATCTGCAAGAGTTTGAAGAAGCTGCCCCAAAGAAAAAATCTATAGCCTTTAAAGCTCAAGCCAGAAAGTCAACATACAATGATTTTGAGGAAGAATCATCAAGTGGTGATGAACAAGCCCTACTAGTGAAGAACTTCAAAAAATTCCTAAAGTTTAAAAATCCAACAGAAGGAAGAAATATATCCAATAAAGCAATAAAGATGAAACAATATGCTTTGGATGCAAGAAATCAGGGCATATGAAGAAGAACTGTCCAACTTCAAAGAAAAGCAGTCCATGCGATAGATCAAGATCAAACAGAAAAGCAACAACTAGTCGAAAGTATGCAAATACATGTATCTGGCATGAAAGCGACGCCAGTGATACAGAGGAAGAAGACAGACCCTGCGGAAATACCAATGTCTGTCTTATGGCTTTTGATAAGGTATCCTCAAATCCTTTGTATGACGATTTTACTTTCGATGAATTAGAAAATGCCTTCAGCGAACTACTTAAAGACACAGAAATATGCTTGACAAGTATAAACAATCTCGAAAAGAGGTTAAGGCATACACAACCGAAGTAGCTAGACTGGCCAGTCTCATTGAAGACATTAAAGAGACGTCTACTACCGGTAACATGGAAGAGATAGCCAAGCTTAAAGTAGACTATCATGAGGCTATCCTCAAAATTGAAAAGAAAGAAAGAGACTATTTCAAAATACAAGAGTTATATGACATAGAAAAAAAGAAGCACTTAGTCACAGAACAAAGACTCATAGATATGACTGCTAAATATGAAGAGTCTTATGCGATTTCTAAAAAGTTAGAGATCAAGTTAGGCAAACATACAATACCTGTGACACAGCCTAAGTTTAGTCCTAATGCTAAGCATACACCTAAGAGGACTAAAACACAGAAAGCACGTAAGAAGCACGAATATCACCATGCTTTCACTTATAGGTTTTCAAAGAAACCACATATGCATGTCAACACAAATTCTACTAACATGTTTTCAAAACTTACTTGCATATACTGTGGTACTCATGGACACATATCACAGTATTGTTTAGCAAGAAAACTTATTGACAATCACACATTATTTTGGAGACCTAAGACGAATCAATATGGACCCTTCAGTAAATGGGTACCAAAGGATTCATCTACTTGTCTTGTAGGTGGACCTTCAACCCTCTCATGCTAAAAGCAAGTGGATCCTCGAAAGCGTATGTTTACGGCACATGACTGGTGATACATCTTTGTTCGCCACGCTATCGATGAAGAAAGAAGGATACGTCTCCTTCAGAAATAACCTGAGAGGGTGATATCATTGGAAATGGCACTTTGGCATATCTTCTTATCAAGTAATAAAAGATGTTTGTCTAGTTACAGAATTGAAACATAACCTATTAAGCATAAGTCACTTGGCTGATAATTGTTTTGGTATCAACTTTGTAGAAGACAAATGTATCATATATGACATGTCATCTGGTAATCCCGTATACGAAGGGATTAGAGAAGACAATATTTATGTTTTCTTTCTGGAGAGTACTAACAATGCAGAAAGATGCCTAGTTGCTAACCTAGATGAAAGCTGGCTATGGCATATGAGACTAGGATATGCTAATATGGATACTATATCACGACTGAGCACTAAGAAGCTGGTAAAAGGACTCCCTAAAATATCGTTCAAGAGAGATATGGTATGTGCTGACTGTGAAAAGAACAAAGCACATAGGTCTACATTTAAATCCATCAACGCTGTAAGTACTTCTAGACCTTTGCAGTTGATACATATGGATTTATTTGGTCCTAGTAGAGTTACTAGTCTTGGCGGTAAGCTCTACGCATTTGTTATTGTTGATGATTTCTCTCGTTTTACTTGGGTTTACTTTTATCAAACAAAAGCGATGCTATTTTTGAATTTCAGTTATTTTGTAAAAAGGTACAAAATGAAAAAGGCTTCATATTACTCGTATCTGAAGTGATCATGGTGGCAAATTCGTAAATACCAATTTTAAAAAGTTTTGTGATGATAGTGGATATTACCACGAATTTTTCTGTCCTAGAACTCCCCAACAGAATGGTGTTATGGAGCGGAAGAACCGTACTCTAAGCGAGATGGCTAGAGTTATGCTGAATCAGCATAGTCTTTCCAAATATTTTTGGGCAAAAACTGTTAGTACAGACTGTCATGTTTTAAATAGGGTGTTAATTCGACCCATCTCAAAAAAAATACCTTATGAACTTTGGTTCGGAAGGATTCCAAATATTTCTTATTTTAAAGTTTTTGGATGTCATTGTTTTATCCTGAACCCCAAGGACAACTTGGAAAAGTTCGACTCTAAAGCAGATGAAGGGATATTTCTCAGACATGCTGCTAAGAGTAAAGGATATAGAATTTTTAATAAAAGATCTATGATTATTGAAGAATCCATTAACGTTACTTTTGATGAGCTCAATAGTCACAGATCTAGCGACAGTGATGATAAAAATGTACAAGCAAGAACTGATAAGAGTCATGTGGAAGATCTAACTCATAGATTTGAATCATTGAAGTTCTTACCAGATCATCCAAAGACACTCATTATAGGTGACATATCAAAAGGTGTAAGTACACGCTCTTCTCTTAAAGATTCTAAAATAGCAGCAAATGTAGCTTTTATTTCACAAATAGAACCTAAGAATATAGAAGATGCTTTTAATGATGAGTTTTGGTTAATGCCATGCAAGAGGAACTAAATCAATTTGAGAGAAACCATATTTGGGAACTCGTTCCTAAACCTATTGGTCATTCAATAATTGGTACCAAATGGGTGTTCCGAAATAAACTAAGTGAAGATGGACAAGTTTTACGCAACAAAGCACGTCTAGTGGCACAAGGTTATAATCAAGAAGAAGGTATTAATTATTACGCGACATATGCTCATGTTGCTAGACTAGAAGCTATCCTCATATTTTATGCATCTGCATGTTTTAATAATTTTAAATTATTTCTAATGGACGAGAAAAGTGCATTTTTAAACGAATTTCTGAAAGAAGAAGCTTTTGTGAAACAACCCCCTGGTTTTAAAGATTTTCAAAAATCTGATCACGTCTTCAAGCTTAAGAAAGCACTCTATGGACTCAAACAGGCACCTCGTGCTTGTATGAACGCCTAAGTGCCTTCTTACTTGAAAGTAGTTTTTCAAAAGGAAAAGTTGATACAACTTTGTTTATCAAGTCTTTAGATGATGATATTCTTCTTGTACAAATATATGTTGATGACATCATATTCGGATCTACTAATGAAAAACTTTGTCAAGAGTTTGCTAAGTGTATGCAGAGTGAATTTGAGATGAGTATGTTGGGAGAGCTGAACTTCTTCTTAGGACTCCAGATCAAACAACACTCAAAGGAAACATTCATCAATCAAGCCAAATATATGAAGGACATACTAAAAAAGTACGACTTCGAAAATGTAAAGCCAATCGAAAATCCAATAGCTACATCTACAAAGCTTGACACTGATGAAAGTGGCAAACCTGTCGACCAGCATAAGTATTAAGGTATGATTGGTAGCTTATTATATATAACTGCTAGTTGTCCTGATATTATGTTCAGTGTTTACATTTGTGTACGATACCAGGCAAATCCTAAGGAATCACACCTAGGTGACGTTAAGCGTATCTTTCGATACCTTAAGGGAACTTCTACAGTCGGCTTGTGGTATCCTAAAACCAAATCCTTTGACCTGATGGTTACTCGGATGCAGATTTTGCAGGTTGCAAAGTAGACCATAAAAGTACCAGTGGTACTTGTCATTTCCTAGTAAAGGCCTTAGTCTCATGGTTTAGCAAAAACATTTTGTAGCATTATCAACTACTGAGGCTGAGTATATCGTCGCAGGACGTTGCTGTGCTTAAATTTTATGGATGAAGCAAATCTTAGAAGACTACAATCGGCACTACACTAAGATTCCTATTTACTGTGGTAACACTAGCACTATTAACTTGACTAAGAATCCTGTATGTCACTCACGCACAAAGCACATTAAAATTTGTCATCACTTTTTACATGATCACCAACAACACAGGGACATCTGCTTAGAATTTATTGACACAGATCATCAACTAGCAGACATATTCACAAAACCACTAGCTGAAGATTGCTTTAACATTATGCGGCGAGAGCTCGACATACTTGAATTTTTAGATTCATAATGTAAGTATGTTTATTAAATTCATTTCATAACTCGAAACTTTGTAATTTATTAATGGAAATTATTTTGGGTACAAGCCGAAAGAGTCTTTCTGTCATACAGGCGTAAATAGCCTGAAGCGAAATGGTGTACTAGTCTTCGGACTACCGCTAGCTGGGATCCGGCCCATATAGCTAACCCAAAGTAATAGAAATTATTAAATGAAGAAGTGTAATAGTTATAGATTCAAATTTTAAACAAATACTGCATTCATGACATTGGGAATACAAGTAGCCGAACTCGGACCGAACTCTGACCGAGTTCGGACCGAGTTTGGTCGGAGCTGTACGGATTTTCAGAACCGAACAGCCGGCTCTATTCCTATATATTCACTTTCTTCCTTTCATTTTTCTTCACTCTTCTACCGAGAAAACCAACCAAAACTCTAGAGAGCTCCTCCTCCTCTGTCTTTTCAAGCTTTTTCGGAGTCTAGTGGGTCGTCCTCTCCACCTTCTTCATCCTTTCTTCAAGGTATTCTACTTCCTTTCCTTTTCATCTATGGCACCCAAACATCAGAAGATAAAGATTGATTCCTCTCAAGCAGGATCATCTTCCTCGGAATATGTTCCAACCAATGTCTTCAATCCAGCCCGTCCTACTGGATCTGATGACTACGACTCCGGACCCTTTTCCGATAGGAAATTCTCTAATCTTTGGTTTGATTCATTTTTGGGTCATAAAATTTGTGTTGGGGCACGTGTTAACTTTACTATCTTTTCTAAGTATGCTACTTTCAACCGTCTTGGTTTTCGTGATTTTTTTGAAGTTGCTGAGAATATTTATGATAACGTTGTCCGTATATTTTACTGCAATTTAGAAGTAAAAGATAACGGCAACTTCTACTATTGTGTAGCTAGGCAGGAACTAGAGTTCAATGCCACAGACATTAGTGAATATTTTCATGTTCCTGATGTAGGTGAGGCATTAGTAGATATTCACCATATCCAATTCCCTGAAGGTGTCACCCTTGATTCCTTCAAAGAAATATTGTGTCATCCTAAACATGTTCCTAGAAGGGCATATTCCAAACATCTGAACCAAAACTTCTATGAACTCCATAGGTTTATATTTTCTGTTCTTCTTCCACAGAACGGATCTTCTGACGAGATCACCTTTATGGAGTTATCAGCCATGTACCATATTTATTTTGGTATTCCCTTTTCTGTTCCGAAGATCGTTATGGCATGGATGCTTAACTGCAGAAATGCGGGACACAACCTTGTTTACCCTATGCACCTGGCTTCCATCTTCAGGAGGTTTGAAATCGATCATCAAACCTGTCCTTACTCCGCTACTTGCCATTGAACTCAGTAGGTCTAGGTTATATCCTACTCCTCCTCTGCCTCCTGGTGCTGAACCTGTTCACGATGATGACCCCGAGGCTCCTTCTCCTGCTGCTGCCCCAGCCCCTGCTTCGGGTTTTGACCCTAGTTTCTATCAGCGCTTTGATGATTTCGTTGTCCTCTCAGCGCAACGACATCAAGACTATCTTGATTCTGAGTTTTGCCATATCACCCAGGCTCAGGTGTTGCGGAGCAGTATTGTTGATATTCACTAGAGTCTCTCTCATGACCCCACAAATCCAGTCACCATGCTTTATCACCCTATCTTCCCTGGACCTAGGTTCGATAATGAGACGACATTTTCTCATTTCGATCCTACTGATACTTTCTACCGGATGCTCCTGGGGATGACTACATGCCGATGTGATTAGGACTTGAGTTAGTAGTTCTTTTGGATGTAGTTTGATAGATGATGATCTTATGTACTTTTATTTTGTCTAAACTTTACAGTTAGACATTTATTAGCAGTTTGTGAAGGTTGTATCTTTTATTATATATGACATTTTTTACTTCTAGTTATTTTTGCTATGCACTTCTTATTTGTGGCAATGTTATTATTTGTAGTTATCTCTCTAACATTACTTTGTCTTTTAATGAACATTGTTGGCTTCACACACCACGGGGGAGCCAAAACCATTTTTCTTATTGACAAAGGGGGAGAAAGAGAAATACCAACACCAACACCACCACAATTTATATTTTCAGGTATTTTTATTTCGTTCTATTTAGATATATTTTGGTATAGACTCAAGTTTGTCAATTATCAAAATGGGGAAGATTGTTGGCCCATTCCATGGTCACATCCGATTTTAATAATCGATCCTAACTTAAGTCAATGCACAAAATATACGAACTGCTGCTAATCATTTCAGGTCTAGTGAAATCAATATTAAAAAGTGTACTACTACATTAACAAGCATGCAAATCATCATTCTCTGAATCTCATTCTCATTGGAATCAGTCTGAGTCATTTTATAATTTATTATGTATTTTATCTTTATTAAGCTAGGATATAAATTATAAGATCGACTGGATACTACTGGCTTAGGTTAATCATAGTCCACTCTCCTATACAGCCTACCCATCCAAAGTCCACTTATCAAAAATATCATTCACCTTCTGCAACAAAATTTGACAAATATCTTACAATTTTTGTAATGCCCCAATCCTAAAGTATTTAGGACTAGGTACGTATCCATGCCAGCTGCATACATACAAAGTACACCCCAATATATGGAAACCTTGTATGTATACATAAGCTGTAAAATGTAGTAGAACCATAGTAACTAAATCTCATCCACTAGATAAATAAATGATATAAAAGCAACTTTGAATTTGTCATGTATACAATCGTTGGGCGGAGACAAAGTCCACTACCAACTACCTCAAATAAAATGTACAAGAAGTGATCGATGGAATAACGAGACGAACCAAGCGCAATCGTCTTCGAAAGAATGGAGAAGATCACGGCCTTGGCTAGAACACCTGCAAATTCACAGAAGCACATACCTGGAGAGATAACCAGGTCCTCAGAGGGATGTAACAAGATACAATAAACATGCCATATAAATACTGAATATAAAATATGCCACAATAAAAGAAAGTGACAAGACACAATAAGGTAATCTATCCATACTAAAGTGAACATGCAATTTGAGAAACAATCCTTCGACGCATGAGCCCTGGCTGTAAATGGGATCGGCATAGTCCCCATATAGGGCACCAGGGGCCTACGTCCGTAACGTCCGAAGATCGTCAGAGGGCATCATGTGCAAGGGGCTACGTCCATAACGCTCTGGATAACGTCATAGGGAACCTGGAGCCTGCGTCTCCGGCGGAGCACACAAGTAATAAGGGAAGTGCATAGAAGCCCATACGTCAGGTAATGTTCTCCCCACCCAATGTACCTGTCAAGTCACATCCATGACCATGTACCTCTACTAACTGATAAGTCTTCTAACACGCCTCTATTAGCAGTTAGCCCTAACGCATGCACATGGGGGATCAGCCCATGCGTAAGAACCTCTACATGCTACTCATCTCATACATCCTCGTGGTACGACTGTGTCAAGGTATATGCAATACTCTACAACGGTAGTCTCTTAACTCTAAGTCCATATGCAATCAAAGGATAATAACAAAGTATATCTAATATCACTGTGCAGACAATAAATCAAGAACTACAAGAACTGGAAATAATGAACAGTGATATGTAATAAAATGCAACTGAATATAAACAGTATAATGGCAAGGTATCTTGCCTGAGGGTGGTGCGAGAAGCATCAAATCCAACAATCAGAATCGTCAACACGAATAGTCAAAATCCACAAGAAGCTCCGGATGCTGAAACAAACATCACGAACGAGTTTGGAATAAAAGATATACCTAGGAAATGCCTGTCCAAAAGTTAAATTCTGGAACAGGTGCAAAATTGTAATTTCGGGTCAAAACGATGTCCGCCGTTGGACCCGCTTTGCACCAAAATACGTGCCAATATCTACGGTCTCTAAAGTCATCAAACTACATGTCTACGAATTTATTTTGATAAGACGAACCCAACGGTATGTCCAATTTTGGATTCCGGTGGGTTGTGCACAAAATTGCCCGTTGAGTGGGATTGTGGGCCCGCCAAAATAGCGTCCCGATCAACGGTCTCAGAATCGGACCAAACATGGCTCACAGGACCAGAAAAATATTTTGAGTCCAATGGCGCAAGTTTCATCGCGATATGATGAGCGTGCGCACAGTTGGGACTTAATTTGTAAAGGGTCGATACGGGGGTATCTCGACGGATACGCACTGATTTTGTCGCGCATATGCAACAAAATCGGGTTCCGTCAGTTCCCACACGTCAACAACATTCATACGCGCCTTTCGATGCGTATAGTGTGCGACCAGGTCGCCCGGTTTGTCGGGACAGACGTCGTATCGGAGTGTTTCTCTACTTTTTGAAAACATAATTTACAGTTTTTCGGAAAACTTTAACAACGTGTAACTTTCTACATACTAGATGAAAAGTGAATCCAAAAGGTGCGTTACAATCTCGGTTAGGTTGTCTTTGACTGCCTTTAATTAGTTTTCATGAAAGCTTAATGGACAGCAAGAAAATTGGCCGACAAGTTGTCATTTTAAAACAGATTTTAGCATTACAGAAAACAAGTTTTTCTTTAATTTCGTCTCGATTTTTTGAGCAAGTTGATGGGTTATTTCGAAATCCATTGGAGGATCTCGAAGAGGGTCAAGTCTACTTTCCAGAAAATTTTACGGATCAGAAATCGGAGTTACGAGCAAAAAGTTACGTCGTAGGGAAGTAGGGTACCTTGAGTGGGAAAACGGCTCCGTGGGTGACGAAAGGCTGACTTTCGATGCTCCGTTCGTCGTGCACAAAGCTCCATCACTGGTGAAACGAATTCGTAGGCGAAGAGGGTATGATCAGGCTCAACTTTCGTTTTGGAAGTTTAGGGTTTAGAGGTCTGTGGAAAAAGTTATATGCACAACAAGTTGGTCCCACTCCTAATACTAGTGGATTTAGGATTTCTCAAAAAATCCCCACAACTTTACTGCCACTCGCACGTGGTATTTTGCTGCTGATGCAGCGGTGGGCCTGCCCACTTAAGTGGGCGGCTACAGTAACTTTTTTTTCTTTTTCTTTTCTTTTCTTTTTCTTTTTCTTTACTAAATCTTTTCAAAATCTTTAAATCTTTTACATATATAGCTATATATATACAAAAATCATTTAAATACAAATAACACCTTAAATGTCACATATCTAAATATTTAATATATTTAAATATATCTACATATATATATATATTCAATCCTTAAATAAATCAACTCAAAATAATAATATTATTTAAATAGGAAAATATGGTTATTAAATCTCCACAAAATAATTTTAATAATAATAAATTAATAAGATCGATCCAATGAGTGCACTTACACTGCACACCCTTTCCCGGGTCCACAAAATATACTATTTTGTAAAATATTATTTAAAATAAATAAAATACCAATAATTGCACAAATAATTAAATAATTTGAAATTGTAATTAAAATTCTAAAGTAATTTAGAAAATATTTGTATATGCATAAAATATTCCTATATGGCCACCTTAGCCACCCCACATGCTCACATGGCCTTAAATTTGGTTTGGGCCTTATTCGGACTGAATTGGCCAAACCGGGTCATCAAAAAAATAAGTAAAACCATAAATTGTATAAATTCATTTTTAAGTTTAATAAAATAATAATAAAAATAATTAAAATTTAGGATTTTTATATCCTACCCAACTTACAAGAATTTCGTCCTCGAAATTTAGGATTAATAGGGTAGATAGGGTTGGGGGATAGGAAGAGTTCGTCAATACCAAAATGTAATTAAATTTGGTGGAGGCGATAAAACGGAGTTCAACACTACCATACAGTAGAAAATTATGGAGTCGATATATACAAAATATATCATGGTTATGGAATTAAATAAGGATCTCTAGTGAAGGTAACAAACTTTTGAATATCCAATTTAGAAGAACAGTAAGGAATTTAGTAGACCAAAGAAAATAAATTAGACATTGGGAGATGTGGTTCCTAGGGAGAAACTGAAGACTAATCGCCTCGATTGAAAATTTGATTTAAGTGAATGATTATAATCATTCTCGAGTGCTCAAGAATAATTGGAAGGACACGATAATAATTCTAGGCTCGAAAAAAAAACGAGGAGTGGTTAGAGGCGAGGATACAGCCACATGAGTCGGTCGGTGGCTATCTACATTTGTGTATAAATAACTGATAAGACAACCAAAGATGATACCTTGAGTCGATCTATCAAGTACAGTGTCTTGTCTTTCCAAAATGAGTAAAAGACAAGACTAACAAAGGTTTCAAGGATGGTGTTATATATTGAGTACGAATTGCGGGCTTCACAGACGGCAACAATAATTCAAAAGAGAATTGCCAAGGCTGTCGCGGACGAGACTCTAAGGCAAGTTTACTATGTCTTCATCCACGCAGAATAATATGTGAAAAGCGAACCAAAGTGCAATAGGTTGATCAGACCATCATGCACCGATTCTGATTTGACAATATGTTAGTGGGTGCACCCAATAAAATATGTCATGATCAAGCTTGATAACGAAATAAGCTTGCTAAACTGAAGCTACATTAGCAGCATGAGATAGTCAAAATGTGAGCAAGGGAGGTACTGATGCAGAATTTTTTTTTAAATAGTCCAAGATCTTTGAAAATCAAGTCTGCCCGAAGTTTGGGCCTATACATTTGTCCTAGTGTTTCTTCACTTATGGCCTAGTAGACTAGATAAGGTAGGGTCCTCTGAATTTATAGTCTAAGTGAACTTACCAATATGGTTCACAAGGAAAAAGGTTTGCTAGGTGGTGAGGTATTCTACCCAACTTACAAGAGTTAAACTAGTAGTGTGATGGGACAACGGGTCAAGCAATCAAGATAAAGCACAAGGTTAGCATTTAAGGAATTAAGTAGAACCAAATCACATATCGAGTCGAAAGAATTGAGTCGAGGTGGAATCCATATCCGTGGTCAAAAATATATCGGTATCATGGTAAAGATTAAAGTTTGGCCATTTTGACCATAAGGTCATATCATAAAATAGTGTACAAGGAGACGTGTTTTAGTAGAACATGATATATGTACATGAAGGTGGACTTGTCTAGATCTTACACATGAAATTTGTTGGAAGGAAAAGTCTAGTGTTGTGCTCCAAATATCCAAGTCACGGTAAGGGACGCCAAAAGATCTAAAATAGGAAGTGGGAGTTCACGAGGTGATAATTAATGCACAAAAATAAAGAAGATCAAGTTAAAGCATGAAATAACATTAATTAGAGAATCCAGTAAAAATAATAATTTAGGGGCACAGTACTAGTGAGAAGATAGTCTTCTAAATGTATACAGTCAAGGAACCATTAAATCATTATTCAAATTGCAAGTGGATTAGAAGTTCACAATTAAAAGATCTAGAATTGAATGAAGGTCGAGTAAGCCGAGGTGAAAATACAGTCACATAGCTGGGTAGATGGCTACAACACTTGTGTATATACTACTATCAAGGTCATGGGTGACATGGCAATTAGTGTGGAATACTCAGTAGGGTTATCTTGGGGCCTACCACTAAAATTAAACTCAAGTTTCCTCCAAAAAGTTTCAAAAATAAACTTTCAAAAATAAACCACCAAAATTTGTAGTCACTCTAAGCCGTTCAAATTCATCATAAAATTTTAAATCACTCTCATAAATCTCAAAGCAAAATTTTTTATCACGTTACTACTAACCTTTTTCCAAAATAACGTTTAAACTCAACTATTTAATTCAAGAGTTCATAATTTACGAATCCATAAAGATTTTCCAATCAATAAAAAATTTAGCACTCTAAAAATTTTATATAACTCATAATAAAACTCTTAGCATTTAAAAGCAATAATAAAAAATTTAAGCTCCATGCTCTCATAAATTTTAACTTCTATTCATGCTAAGTTATTCCAACAAAATCATAACTTTTAAATGGTAACTTCCTGTAATCAATCCAAAAAATTTTCCATCACATCCTTCAAAATTCACCAAAAATTTAATATTAGCAATCCCACATTAAACTAAATTTTCAAATAATCTTATCAGTCAAAATCTTTTTTTTTCCAAAAATCTAAATAGATCTGTAAATCCTCAATCATAGGACACAATTTAAAATAAAGAAAATTCTCAAAAATTGTTTTCATAACTTTCAAATATTTAAACCAAAATTTGCCATCATTACTTCCACTTAAAATTTAAAATTTACTAAACACGAAAATTGCAAGTTGTACAACTCAAATTTAAATAATTCCTATGGCCATTTTTAAAAACTAAGATCATTTTCAAACCAAATCTATAACTGTTCGAAGGTGTATAACTATAATATAAAATAATCATAAACATCAAAACTCGAAAATCAAATAAATTTTATATTTGTTCAAATATGTATATCTATCACCCAAAACTCATAAATATCACAACTCGAAAAGCAAATCAATTTTTATACTTGTGCAAAGATGTGTAACTATAATCCAATAAATCATAATACCAAATCTCAAAAAGCCAATCAATTTCTTAAATCAATGGTATAAAGATTCTAGCTATATATATATATTTTTTCCTCCTTCCTGCAGTATCAATCATATGGTGTTTACTATTTAGAAATCTCAAGATTAAAACTTTTCGTGGCAATATTCTACTTTACAAATGACTAATCATTAATCACACCAAAAAAACTTTTTAACTAAATTAGAGTCGTGGATGTATTCCAATTGCCAATATAACCATTCTAGCCATGTGTTTGACCTATGAGCATATACTAGTGTAGTCATCTTCCTAGTTGATACTAAGCACGAAAATATGAATCGACGGTAGAAAGGAATCAAGCAAGATGCAATTCAAGAAAGTCGAACGAGAGTTCGGAATTTGAAGCCAAGGGAAGAGGTCAAGCTGTATGGATGAGATTCCTATAATTCTAATCCTATGTTGCAGGTTCACGACGGTACAGTAATGTAACCGAAGTGACAAACTCGACCTGCATGGGCCACCACAAAAACATGTAACACCCCAGTCCCAAAGTATTTAGGACTAGGTACGTATCCATGCCAGCTGCATACATACAAAGTACACCCCAATATATGGAAACCTTGTATGTATACATAAGCTGTAAAATGAAGTTGAACCATAGTAACTAAATCTCATCCACTAGATAAATAAATGATATAACAGCAACTTTGAATTTGTCATGTATACAATCGTTGGGCGGAGACAAAGTCCACTACCAACTACCTCAAATAAAATGTACAAGAAGTGATCGATGGAATAACGAGACGAACCAAGCGTAATCGTCTTCGAAAGAATGGAGAAGATCACGGCCTTGGCTAGAACACCTATAAATTCACAGAAGCACACACCTGGAGAGATAACCAGGTCCTCAGAGGGACGTAACAAGATACAATAAACATGCCATATAAATACTGAATATAAAATATGCCACAATCAAAGAAAGTGACAAGACACAATAAGGTAATCTATCCATACTAAAGTGAACATGCAATTTGAGAAACAATCCTTCGACGCATGAGCCCTGGCTGTAAATGGGATCGGCATAGTCCCCATATAGGGCACCAGGGGCCTACGTCCGTAACGTCCGAAGATCGTCAGAGGGTATCATGTGCAAGGGGCTACGTCCATAACGCTCTGGATAACGTCAGAGGGCACCTGGAGCCTGCGTCTCCGGCGGAGCGCACAGGTAATAAGGGAAGTGCAGAGAAGCCCATACGTCAGGTAATGTTCTCCCCACCCAATGTACCTGTCAAGTCACATCCATGACCATGTACCTCTACTAACTGCTAAGTCTTCTAACACGCCTCTATTAGCAGTTAGCCCTAACGCATGCACATAGGGGATCAGCCCACGCGTAAGAACTTCTACATGCTACTTATCTCACACATCCTCGTGGTACGACTGTGTCAAGGTATATGAAATACACTACAACGGTAGTCTCTTAACTCTAAGTCCATATGCAATCAAAGGATAATAACAAAGTATATCTAATATCACTGTGCAGACAATAAATCAAGAACTACAAGAACTGGAAATAATGAACAGTGATATGTAATAAAATGCAACTGAATATAAACAGTATAATGACAAGGTATCTTGCCTGAGGGTGGTGCGGGAAGCAGCAAATCCAACAATCAGAATCGTCAACACGAATAGTCAAAATCCACAAGAAGCTCCGGATGCTGAAACAAACATCACGAACGAGTTTAGAATAAAAGATATACCTAGGAAATGCTTGTCCAAAAGTTAAATTCTGGAACATGGGCAAAATCGTAATTTTGGGTCAAAACGATGTCCGCCGTTGGACCCGCTTTGCACCGAAATGCGTGCCAATATCTACGGTCTCTAAAGTCATCAAACTACATGTCTACGGACCCAACGGTATGTCTAATTTTGGATTCCGGTGGGTTGTGCACAAAATCGCCCGTTGAGTGGGATTGTGGGCCCGACAAAATAGCGTCCCGATCAACGGTCTCAGAATCGGACCAAACTTGGCTCACAGGACCAAAAAAAATATTTCGAGTCCAATGGCGCAAGTTTCATCACGATATGATGAGCGTGCGCACAGTTGGGACTTAATTTGCAAAGGGTCGATACGGGGGTATCTCGACGGATACGTACTGATTTTATCGCGCATATGCAACAAAATCGGGTTCCGTCAGTTCCCACACGTCAACAACATCCATACGCGCCTTTCTATGCGTATAGTGCGCAACCAAGTTGTAATGCCTATAGTTCGTATTACGTATCTTGGTATACGTGTACGTATTCTTGGCTCGTATTGCGTATTTTCCTGCATGGTTATTTTGGCATGTCATTGGATATGGCATAGCTTGGTTCGGCTTAGCTTGGTTTGGTTTGCTTTTGGGTTCATCATGAACCAAAAGAAAACCCCCCACCTACCACCACCACCCTCATTTATATTTCTACCTAACTCTCTCTCTCTTCATTTATTCTTCTCCTTCACTTCTTCTTCTCCACCATTTACTCTTCCACCTACCAGGAAGAGAGAGAGCTTAGGCAAGTGCAAACTTGCTTCATGATAGATCCCAAAGTTTTATTATTCCATTCTCTTCCTTATTTGATTCTAAGATACTTTAGAACTTGGCATTTTTCATTTTTATGGTTATATTTTTGTAGATCTAAGTTTTAAGTTCCTTCTTGTTTAGTTTTTCTTGGTTTTGATCTCTAAAAAATTGGTATTTCCAAAAACTAATGGTTCTATGCTGTAGAGAATTCAATTTCCTTCAGTTTTAGCTTTTGTTTCGCTTGATTTCGACTCCAGATGAGGAAGTTATGGCCATGGCAAGTTTTCGAAACTTTCATGGCTGAACTTGCTGTTTGGGGACGATGACCCCTATGCGCCTGAGAGGCCATGCTCCGGGAGGCCATGCGCTGTGAAGTCCCGACAACGTAATCCCATGCGCCGAATTGTGCAGGAATCCCATGCGCCGATTTGTGCAGGAATCCCATGCGCCGATTTGTGCAGGAATCCCATGCGCCGATTTGTGCAGGAATCCCATGCACCGATTGTGCAGGAATCCCATGCGTCGATTTGTGCAGGAATCCCATGCGCCGATTTGCGCAGGAATCCCATGCGCCGATTTGTACAGGAATCCCATGCACCGATTTGTGCAGGAATCCCATGCGCCGATTGTGCAGGAATTCCATGCGCTGGAATTGCTCTATTTCGCTGTTTTTAACTGTTTAAGTTGTTTTGTAGCTAGAATCTCGAAAAACTCAAAACATGAAAGTTGTAGATCTTTTCCTTGCCATCAAGAATATGTCACTAGTTATTTTATGCAAGTTTCTCTTATTCATGATATTATAAGAATAGAACACGATAGTGGCCCACTGTGGCGCACTCTTGACAAGTAAACTGCTGTTACGACAGCTAGCCTGACATGACAAGTACGAAAGATCTGGACACCGTAGGCGATTGTGTTTGTACAAATAAACTAGTACTGTCTTGCATCATGTCTAGGACGGGGACCCCTGAGTACCACGGTCAGGGATACCTACTGAAATTGACTAAGGCTAATTAACTAGAATGATTCAGTAGTCATGAAGAGATTCCCAGCTACAGGCAATCCCGTTATCTGGGCACATTCAGTGGACTTGTAGCCTACCGACGAGTAGGGCACATTTCCAGCATACAGTCATGTGTTGCATTCTTCCTAAACGGACATTCGACCTGGATAACCGGATGGTCTGTAGGGCTTATGGTTGTTGGGATAATCTCGTTGCATCTTGCTAGTAACTAGGCCTGTGATAACCCTAGTTATTTAAAGTATCAAGCCGTACTCCTTGCTTGGCCGTGATTGATTGGATCTACTTTATTCCAGCTTAGTATTATCTTGATCTTGTGCAAGATTGTGACATGACATGATTATTAATGCTTGTCTTAACAATAACGATCAGGGGTCCAGTTCTGTTCAGGCGAAGAGTTACATCCCCGGTCCTTGTTTGGTTTAAGGGTTGTAACCTGGCTCCCGGAGCAGTTCTGTGTCCTCTCTTCGTTTATTGTCTTATTGCAACCCCTATCATGCTCGTCATGTTTTACCTTACTTCAATACCATGATTATTTATACTGGCCTTAACAATAAAGATCAGGGGTCCAGTTCTGTTCAGGCGAAGGGTTACAACCTCGGTCCTTGTTTGGTTTAAGGGTTGTAACCTGGCTCCCGGAGCAGTTCTGTGTCCTCTCTTTGTTCATTGTCTTGTTACCTTATCAATAGTAATTGAGGCGGGTTTCTATTCAGGCGAAGGATTGCAACCCCGGTCCTTGTTTGGTTTAAGGGTTGCAGTCTGGCAACTTGAATGGTTTCTCTGTACTCAATATATTATTGTTATCTCAGTTATTATCAGTATCTTTTAATTACCTTAACTATTTATTTGTGATATGCTGGTTTTAGTTCCTAAGTGAAGCCTCCTTTGTGGCACTTGCTCTTTTGGGGTCTGATCCAGCTGGTTTTGTGTGGCCAGATATCGGAGCAGCACCAGAGGATCCACCTGTCTTCCAGCCCGATGGTGACCACCAGGCGTAACCAGGGCAACGAGTGGGTTTCTTTTGTACTCCCACTATATTTGTAAAATTATTCTTTTGAGGCGTTTAGCCGGCGAGCACGTGTTAGCTCGTATTGCACCTTTATTTACTGTCTGCCTACGGGCTGTAACATGATTGACAAATCCTAGGGTTGATCATGTATTGACTAAAACTCTTGCTAGTCCTGACATTTTATACGACTAGCTTCATGATCATCCAATATGTAATGTATGGGATGCCTTACTATTGTATATTGATGCTCTAATATCTTGCGACTGTTACTACTTGCTTGTGATTGAAACAATAGGCTTGTTCTTAACCATAGGAGACTGATGGATTGTAGTTAAACTCTCATATATCTAGACAGCCGTGACCGTATAGTGACGTAGATTCCATTTCATTATACGTAGCTGGCTATGTCTGCCCCCGCTCTCCAGTATTCGGGTTCAGGGGCGTGACATGGTTTTAGTGGTGGCCCATGCAGGTCGTATAATTCAAGATATGTGAGGGTTTACTGAATAAATGTCTCAATCAGTATTCGCCCTTGATCTCTGCTCGTATCTTTCAAATCCCTGAGAATCTTGACCTGATCACATGCTTGTATCGTTGATCTGTCATGGTCCTTCCTTATTGTTCCCTATGTCGTCTTCTTCAGCGGCATTGTTCCTGGACCTGCCGATCAGCAAGGCGGTGCACCTCCAGCAGACCAGCAGCAACCTGGAGGTCAAGCCCAGTATTCAGGAGTAGCCTCCAGAGTCATGCCTACTGAAGGAGAGCCACCAGTTCAGCCCGTCCAGCCAGCAGAACCTGAGGATGGCACTTTGGTGGGTCTGATCAGGTCATTATTAGCCTCCCAGGATCGTCGAGGAGATGCTTTGCACCAGGCGGTGGCAGATGCTTTGACCAGAGGAGGTCATCAGGGTAATAGCGCGGCCAACAGCTTCAAGCGCTTGAACCCTCCCTTCTTCGATGGCAGTGAAGATGCGATCGCTACAGATGCATGGCTTCAGGATACAGAGGAGATTCTAGAAGCAGCCAGGACTCCAGAGAATAAGAAGGTGGCCGTGGTGCGCCTGCAGTTATTAGATCTTGCCCGCAGTTGGTGGGCAGCGCAGGCCGATGGATTAGTGGCCCCTATTTCATGGGTAGTATTCAGGGAGAGATTCCAGACCAAGTATTTTGATGCTGTAGCTTGATATGATCTACAGACGAGGTTCACCAATCTGAAATAGATGGGCAGGACGGTCGATGGATATGCGACCGAGTTCTCCAGGCTTAGTCGGTTTGCTCCCACCTTGGTGGCGACCGAGTTCGATAGAGCCCAGCGGTTCCAGCAGGGGCTTCACCTAGAGATTTTATTGGCGGTGGAGCAGTTTGAGCATCAGACTTTTGATGCAGTATTGAGAGCATCCCGGAGGCATGAGTATACCTCCCACAGGATCGTGGATAGGACCGGAGGTCGAAAGCGATCTCACGGTCAGATGAATCAGTCATCAGCACCAGCCCCGGCAGCCAGGGCTTTGACCATTAGAGCTCCGAGGCGGGCGGCCTCAGTAACGTCGGTTCAGCATTCCACCCCGACGCACCCTCAGCAGCAGAAGCAGAAGCAGTCTTCCGCGGTAGGATGTTCACACTGCGGGAAGCCAGGGCATGTGGTATCGGAGTATCGCAGAGCACAGGGTTTGTGCTTGGTTTGTGGTGCCCCGGACCACAGGGTTAGGAATTGCTCGAACAGGGGGAGTTCATCGGCCTTCTCTAGTCCTTCAGTTAGGGGACCAGCACCAATCCAGCAGCAGCAGCAGCAGCTACAGTACCCGTTCCCGAGGCCGTTACCGACGCAGGCCCAGGCATTCCAGCAGCAGAGACCGCAACAGTATGCCCAAGCCCAAGCCCTGATCCAAAGCAGGTAGAGGAATTTTCAGCAGAGGGGACCCGCACCCAGAGGACATGGTCAAGTGCTGGCTTTGACCATGGAAGAAGAAGGAATAGCACGAGGTGAGGTGGTGGCAGGTACTATTCTCGTCGACACCTTTCCAGCTTCAGTATTATTTGATTCTGGTGCCTTGCATTCATTTATGTCTGCACGATTTGCGACACGGGTAGGACTGGAGCCCGAGTCATTATCAGTAAGGCTCAATATACTTATTGGTAACGGACTTGTGGGAGTAGATAGAGTATTTTCCTCGTGTCGGATCGTAGTTAGCGGTAGAGAATTCTCCGCTAGATTGATAGAGTTCCCGATGGCCGATTATGATGTGGTCTTAGGGATGGATTGGTTGAGGGACCAGTATGCTAGGATAGACTGCCACATTGGCAGAGTTATTATTAGTATTCCAAGCGAGCCAGAGTTTTCTTTTTCCCGAGGCGAAGTTGAACCTTCTCCTCCAATGTTGCGGATGGTAGTGGTAGTAATACAGTTACCTCGGATAGTCGAAGAGTTTCCAGATATTTTCCCAGAAGAGCTTCCAGGGATGCCGCCAGAGCGAGAGATCGAGTTTACCATCGACTTGATTCCCGGGACAGCCCCAGTGTCAGAGAGAGTCTACAGGATGGCAACGTCAGAGCTAGAGATATTGTACAAGATGATCGAAGAACTCAGAACCAAGAGATTCATTCGTGCTAGTAGATCGCCTTGGGGAGCCCCGATGCTTCTTGTGAAAAAGAAGGATGGTACGTCCAGATTGTGTGTTGATTATCGTACCTTGAACTCGGTGACAATCAAGAACAGATACCCTCTTCCGAGGATAGATGACTTGTTTGATCAACTCAAAGGGGCGTCAGTATTTTCGAAGATCGACTTGCGCTCAGGATACCATCAGATCAGAGTCAGAGAGTAGGATATCCCGAAGACAGCTTTCAGATCGAGATATGGGCATTGGGAGTTCCTTGTGATGCCATTTGGAGCAACCAATGCGCCGGCAGTATTCATGGACCTCATGAATCACATCTTTATGCCCTATTTGGATCAGTTCGTGATTGTATTCCTAGATGACATCCTGGTCTACAGCAAGAGTGAAGCGGAGCATGAGCAGCATCTCCGAGTTATTCTCCAGATTCTCAGAGAGCACAAGTTATATGCCGAGTTTAGTAAATACGAGTTCTGGCTCGATCGTATTTCGTACTTGGGTCATATCATCACCCGGGGAGGAGTTGAAGTGGATCCCCAGAAGATCGTGGCCATTGAAATATGGTCCGTACCTAGCACAGTGGCAGAAATTCGTAGTTTTCTTAGCTTGGCCGGCTACTACCGGCGATTTGTTTCAGACTTTGCTCGAATTTTAGTACCATTGACCCAGTTGACCCGCAAGGATGTGCAGTTTGCTTGGACAGCAGAGTGCCAGGATTCTTTTGAGAAGTTGAAGCGAGGCTTGATGACGGCTCCTATTCTCACGCTTCCAGATGGAACCGGAGGATTCTCAGTATATTATGATGCTTCGGGCAGAGGTTTAGGATGTGTTCTGATGCAGCATGGGAAGGTAATAGCTTATGCGTCACGGCAACTTCCTGATTATGAGAGGAATTACCCAATCCATGACTTGGAGCTGGCAGCAGTAGTGTTTGCACTTAAGTTGTGGAGGAACTACTTGTACGGAGATAGGGTAGAAATTTTCACCGACCACAAGAGCCTGAAGTATGTTTTCACCCAGAAGGATCTCAACATGCGTCAGAGGAGATGGCTAGAGCTGCTTGTGGATTATGATGTCAACCTGCAGTATCACCCAGGGAAGGCCAACGTTGTTGCAGATGCATTGAGCAGGAGGGCAGGAGTTTATTTCCTGACAGCACAACCAGAACTGTTAGCCGATCTTCAGAAGATGGGTATAGAAGTTGTCCTCCCTTCCAGTGTGGCATTGATGGCCAGCATGCAAGTCCAGTCCACTATAGTCGAGAGGATCCGGATGGCGCAGTCAGCAGATTCTAAGCTTCAGCGACTCAGAGCAGAGTGTGAGGCAGGACGAAGACCAGAGTTATGTATCCATGAAGATGGTACACTTCGACATGGTAAGCATCTTTGTGTACCCAGTGGAGATATCAGACAAGAGATCATGGCAGAGGCCCATAGTTTGCAGTATTCCATTCATCCCGGTGGTACGAAGATGTACCGTGATATTCGTCAGCACTTTTGGTGGAATGGCATGAAGAGGGAGATAGCCCGGTTTGTCTCTCGTTATTTAGTCTGCCAACAAGTTAAGACTGAACATCATAGACCAGCTGGACTACTTCAACCATTGCCGATTCCCGAGTGGAAATGGGAGCATATAACCATAGATTTTGTGACTGGATTGCCTAGATCTCCGACTGGCAGAGACGCTATTTGGATTATTATAGACAGACTCACGAAGGTGGCTCACTTTCTCCCGTTCAGAGTTGGTCAGTCGACGGCTCAACTAGCGGAGATGTATCTCCGGCAGATTTTCAGATTGCACGGTGTACCAGTCAGTATCACTTCAGACAGAGATTCAAAATTTACGTCGCACTTTTGGCGTAGCTTGCAAGAATGTTTGGGAACTCACCTCCAGTTCAGTTCAGCTTATCACCTGCAGACAGATGGCCAGTCGGAACGTACGATCCAGACTCTTGAAGATATGTTGAGATCTTGTACGCTCGACTTCGGTGGTTCGTAGAAAGATCACGTGCACCTGGTGGAGTTCTCGTACAACAACAGTTTCCAGGCCAGTATCCAGATGGCACCGTTCGAGGCACTGTATGGTAGGAAGTGTCGATCCTCGCTAGCCTGGGATGATGTCGGAAAGAGGCAGATGCTTGGTCCAGAAATGATTGCTCAGACGGTTGAAGTGGTCAGAGATCATCTTCGAGTTGCCCAAGATCGCCAGCGTCATTGGGCCGATTCTCATCGGCGCCCTCTTGAGTTTTCTGTCGGCGACCATGTATTCCTGAGAATTTTGCCTAACCGCGGCGTCATTCGTTTCGGCGTACGAGGAAAGCTTAGTCCTAGGTATATAGGGCCATTCGATATTCTGGAGCGAGTAGGAGATGTATCCTACCGTCTCGCTCTTCCACCGTCGCTACGTGAGGTGCATGACGTATTCTATGTATCCCAACTGCGACGGTATATTCCGGACCCGAGCCACATCCTGGATCATTCAGAATTGGTTGTTGGTACCAACCTTTCGTATGAGGAGAGGCCCGTGTCTATATCGGACCGAAGAGAGAAGACACTCAAGAACATGACTATCAAGTTAGTCCGAGTTGCTTGGGGTCATCACTCTTTGGGTGAGTCGACGTGGGAGCGTGAGGATGATATCCGATCGCGATATCCCGACCTGTTTGACTCGTAAGGTATAATGTCTTTCTTATGCCTTATACTTTCAATTCCTTGCTTGAATAAATGACTGCATGATAGACTGCTTGTTATAGCTTACGATTAGTATAGCCTGTCCTTGCAATTCTAGCCTCTTGATTAAATTTCGAGGACGGAAATCTTCTAAGGTGGGTAGAGTTGTAATGCCTATAGTTCGTATTACGTATCTTGGTATACGTGTACGTATTCTTGACTCGTATTGCGTATTTTCCTGCATGGTTATTTTGGCATGTCATTGGATATGGCATAGCTTGGTTCGGCTTAGCTTGGTTTGGTTTGCTTTTGGGTTCATCATGAACTAAAAGAAAACCCTCCACCTACCACCACCACCCTCATTTATATTTCTACCTAACTCTCTCTCTCTCTTCATTTATTCTTCTCCTTCACTTCTTCTTCTCCACCATTTACTCTTCCACCTACCAGGAAGAGAGAGAGCTTAGGCAAGTGTAAACTTGCTTCATGATGGATCCCAAAGTTTTATTGTTCCATTCTTTTCCTTATTCGATTCTAAGATACTTTAGAACTTGGCATTTTCCATTTTTATGGTTATATTTTTGTAGATCTAAGTTTTAAGTTCCTTCTTGTTTAGGTTTTCTTGGTTTTGATCTCTAAAAAATTGGTATTTCCAAAAACTAATGGTTCTATGCTGTAGAGAATTCAATTTCCTTCAGTTTTAGCTTTTGTTTTGCTTGATTTCGACTCCGGATGAGGAAGTTATGGCCATGGCAAGTTTTCGGAACTTTCATGGCTGAACTTGCTGTTTGGGGACGATGACCCCCATACGCCCGGGAGGCCATGCGCCGGGAGGCCATGCGCTGTGAAGTCCCGGCAACGCAATCCCATGCGCCGAATTGTTCAGGAATCCTATGCGTCGATTTGTGCAGGAATCCCATGCGCCGAATTGTGCAGGAATCCCATGCGCCGATTTGTGCAGAAATCCCATGCGCCGATTGTGCAGGAATCCCATGCGCCAATTTGTGCAGGAATCCCATGCGCCGATTTGTGCAGGAATTTCATGCGCCGATTTGTGCAGGAATCCCATGCGCCGATTGTGCAGGAATCCCATGCGCCGATTTATGCAGGAATCCTATACGCAGATTTGTGCAGGAATCCCATGCGCCGATTTGTGCAGGAATCCCATGCGCCGATTGTGCAGGAATCCTATGCGCCGGAATTGCTCTATTTCGCTGTTTTTGCCTGTTTAAGTTGTTTTGTAGCTAGAATCTCGAAAAACTCAAAACATGAAAGTTGTAGATCTTTTCCTTGCCATCAAGAATATGTCACTAGTTATTTTATGTAAGTTTCTCTTATTCATGATATTATAAGAATAGAACACGATAGTGGCCCGCTGTGGCGCACTCTTGACAAGTAAACTGCTGTTACGACAGCTAGCCTGACATAACAAGTATGAAAGATCTGGACACCGTGGGCGATTGTGTTTGTACAAATAAACTAGTGCTGTCTTGCATCATGTCTAGGACGGGGACCCCTGAGTACCACGGTCAGGGGTACCTACTGAAATTGACTAAGGCTAATTAACTAGAATGATTCAGTAGTCATGAAGAGATTCCCAGCTACAGGCAATCCCGTTATCTGGGCGCATTTAGTGGACTTGTAGCCTACCGACGAGTAGGGCACATTTCCAGCACACAGTCATGTGTTGCATTCTTCCTAAATGGACATTCGACCTGGATAACTGGATGGTCTGTAGGGCTTGTGGTTGTTGGGATAATCTCGTTGCATCTTGCTAGTAACTAGGCCTGTGATAACCCTAGTTAGTTAAAGTATCAAGCCGTACTCCTTGCTTGGCCGTGATTGATTGGATGTACTTTATTCCAGCTTAGTATTATCCTGATCTTGTGCAAGATTGTGACATGACATGATTATTAATGCTTGCCTTAACAATAACGATCAGGGGTCCAGTTCTGTTCAGGCGAAGAGTTACATCCCCGGTCCTTGTTTGGTTTAAGGGTTGTAACCTGGCTCCCGGAGCAGTTCTGTGTCCTCTCTTCGTTTATTGTCTTATTGCAACCCCTGTCATGCTCGTCATGTTTTACCTTACTTCAATACCATGATTATTTATACTGGCCTTAACAATAAAGATCAGGGGTCCAGTTCTGTTCAGGCGAAGGGTTACAACCTCGGTCCTTGTTTGGTTTAAGGGTTGTAACCTGGCTCCCGGAGCAGTTCTGTGTCCTCTCTTTGTTTATTGTCTTGTTACCTTATCAATAGTAATTGAGGCGAGTTTCTATTCAGGTGAAGGATTGCAACCCCGGTCCTTGTTTGGTTTAAGGGTTGCAGTCTGGCTACTTGAATGGATTCTCCGTGCTCAATATATTATTGTTATCTCAGTTATTATCAGTATCTTTTAATTACCTTAACTATTTATTTGTGATATGCTGGTTTTAGTTCCTAAGTGATGCCTCCTTTGTGGCACTTGCTCTTCTGGGGTCTGACACAGCTGGTTTTGTGTGGCCAGATATCGGAGCAGCACCAGAGGATCCACCTGTCTTCCAGCCCGATGGTGACCACCAGGCGTAGCCAGGGCAACGAGTGGGTTTCTTTTGTCCTTCCACTCTATTTGTAAAATTATTCTTTTGAGGCGTTTAGCCGGCGAGCACGTGTTAGCTCGTATTGCACCTTTATTTACTGTCTACCTACGGGCTATAACATGATTGACAAATCCTAGGGTTAATCATGTATTGACTAAAACTCTTGCTAGTCTTGACATTTTGTACGACTAGCTTCATGATCATCCAATATGTAATGTATGGGACGCCTTACTATTGTATATTGATGTTCTAATATCTTGCGACTGTTACTACTTGCTTGTGATTGAGACAATAGGCTTGTTCTTGACCATAGGAGACTGATGGATTGTAGTTAAACCCTCATATATCTAGACAGCCGTGACCGTATAGTGACGTGGATTCCATTTCATTATACGTAGCTGGCTATGTCTGCCCCCGCTCTCCAGTATTCTGGTTCAGGGGCGTGACACAAGTCGCCCGGTTTGTCAGGACAGACGCCGTATCGGAGTGTTTCTCTACTTTTTGAAAACAAAATTTACAGTTTTTCGGAAAACTTTAACAACGTGTAACTTTCTACATTCTAGATGAAAAGTGAATCCAAAAGGTGCGTTACAATCTCGGTTAGGTTGTCTTTGACTCTTCAATTAGTTTTCACGAAAGCTTAATGGACAGCAAGAAAATTGGCCGATAAGTTGTCGTTTTAAAACAGTTTTTAGCATTACAGAAAACAAGTTTTTCTTCAAATTCGTCTCGATTTTTCGAGCAAGTCGATGGGTTATTTCGAAATCCATCTGGAGGATCTCGAAGAGGGTCAAGTCTACTTTCCAGAAAATTTTATGGATCGAAAATCGGAGTTACGAAAAAAAGTTACGTCGTAGGAAAGTAGGGTACCTTGAGTGGGAAAACTGCTCCGTGGGTGACGAAAGGCTGACTTCCGATGCTCCGTTCGTCGCGCACAAAGCTCCGTCGCTGGTGAAACGAATTCGTAGGCGAAGAGGGTATGATCAGGCTCAACTTTCGTTTTGGAAGTTTAGGGTTTAGAGGTCTGTGGAAAAAGTTATATGCACAACAAGTTGGTCCCACTCCTAATACTAGTGGGTTTAGGATTTCTCAAAAAATCCCCACAACTTTACTGCCACTAGTGCGTGGTATTTTGCTGCTGATGCAGCGGTGGGCCCGCCCACTTAAGTGGGCGGCTACAGTAACTTTTTTTTCTTTTTCTTTTCTTTTCTTTTCTTTTTCTTTTTCTTTACTAAATCTTTTCAAACTCTTTAAATCTTTTACATATATAGCTATATATATACAAAAATCATTTAAATACAAATAACACCTTAAATGTCACATATCCAAATATTTAATATATTTAAGTATATCTACATATATATAAATTCAATCCTTAAATAAATCAACTCAAAATAATAATATTATTTAAATAGGAAAATATGGTTATTAAATCTCCAAAAAATAACTTTAATAATAATAAATTAATAAGATCGATCCAATGAGTGCACTTACACTGCACACCCTTTCCCGGGTCCACAAAATATACTATTTTGTAAAATATTTTTTTAAAATAAATAAAATACCAATAATTGCACAAATAATTAAATAATTTGAAATTGTAATTAAAATTCTAAAGTAATTTAGAAAATACTTTTATATACATAAAATATTCCTACATGGCCACCTTAGCCACCCCACATGCTCACATGGCCTTAAATTTGGTTTGGGCCTTGTTCGGACTGAATTGGCCAAACCGGGTCATCAAAAAAATAAATAAAACCATAAATTGTATAAATTCATTTTTAAGTCTAATAAAATAATAATAAAAATAATTAAAAATTAGGAGTTTTACATTTTTACTGAGAAGAACTCAAGCCAAGTTCGGTCTGAACTCTGATCGAGTTCGGTCAGTTTGAATGTAATATTTGTTGCCTCCAAATCTGCATGCAACGTTCGTTTGCGAAATCCTTGCATCAGAACTCTGCCCGAATTCTGTCCGAGTTCGGTCCTCGAAAACACCTATAAATAGAAGAGAATTTCTCATTCCAAATCACTCAATCAATTCATCTTCTCTTATCTCTTCAATAAGTGTTTATATTTGATCTAAAGCTTTCATATTTCACCTACACATCTCTTAGCCAAAAGCCAGTAATAACTATTTGATCTCGAGTTTTTTGGTTCTCAAGAGTTGTAAAGAAGTTATTCATAGTTCAGAAACTCTCTCTGTTGTGGAGCCGGTCGTGCGTTCGTCAGCAAGTACGGTGTTGTAAAGTCGGTCGTGCACTTGTTACCAAGCACGATGTTGTAAGAGACTGCAATCTCTCAATTAGCTTGTGTCTTAGTGGATTAACATCGAACAAGAGTACTCGAGACTAGATTAGTCCTCTCAGAGGGATACCAGTATACATGGCTGTGTCACTGAGTTTGATCTCTCTATCTCTTGCTATATTTATTTACTGTCTCTTTATTCATTGCCGTAGTTATCTGCTTTTAATTTAAAATTGGTGATTATTTTCTGCTGCACTCACACTCACTCTATTTACCCCCCTCTAGAGGTGCTCAACGGTCCTACAAAAAGACGCAAAAGTGGAGGAAGAAGTTACAGAAGACGTTCGTCCGGAAACCCATGTCAGCTCCTCTTCCATCACGCTTGCCTGTGGTGGAGATGCTACCATCGACTCCTGAAGGATCCAAATTCGATTGGATCATTGATATCCCTGCCTACTCAACGTCTAGCAACCAGGATGCCACTCCAGCTATGTCGCGCGCATCGCTACGTCAGACATCGGCCAGGGAAACTAAGACGAAGCTTTTGGAGTTCTTGGTCAGGGTCATTGATTCTTACCCAGAAGGTGAGGATGTGAAAGAGATTCATATTTTAACCGCTCTTGCATTTGAACCTAAATGTCCTCAGGCTTTTCGCGAGAGAGTCAAGCAAAAGGATGCATCTCTAGCATCCCTTCCTAACCTGCACCAAGTTTTTGTCAACCTTGTTCAGGAACTACGCGAAGTGAATCCCTTACGACGCACTCTTCGATCGGAAAGTAGGAGGTAGAATGGTCTTCTTTTTTCTTTGACTACTAATCCATGTGTATCGGGGCTTCTCCCCTTACCTTTCTAAGCTAGGGCTTCTCCTTCCCCCTCTCTATGTAGGAGCAAGGGCTATCTCCCTACGCCATTTCTTTCTTTTTCGTTATCAATGATGGTCGTAGACACCACGGTTAAGGTGGACTAATATATATATATATGTATATATATATATATATATATATATATATATATATATATATATATATATATATATATATATATATATATATATATGATATATGAGAGCTTTATAATAAATAAATAATTTTTGTAGTAAATAAGATTAATGGTACAACCATTGGTACCTTTAGAATATTTTTATAAGTATTCCATGTATTTATCAAATATGTGCATATATATTATTCTATGTGTATACATATATAATTAAATATATGTATATGAAAGTATAAAAAAAATTTGTATATGAAAGTATACATTAAGTTATATTGGTTTTCTAAATCAAGTACGTATAAGTTGTATTGCTTTTCTAAATCAATCTATCAAATCAACTAATATATATCTCAATCCACATGATAATGATAAAAATAACGAATCAAGTGCACTAAGGTTGATCAGACCGTAATACACTAATTCTAGATTAGATAAATGTATTAGAGTGGATCTCCAATAATACATGTATTATGAACAAGCTAGAAGAAATATGAGCTTATAAAAGACTAGGCTATAATAACAGCATGAGTCAAAGATAGGAAAAAATATAAATAAGGAAGAGTATGATTATAGCATCGACTAAATATACATGAAGTCTTAGTGAAGCAACCATCATCCATCAATGTATTATACTTTGATAGCATCATCTAAATCCTGGAGAGATCACCAGGTCCTCAGGGGACTAGCAAGATACATAAAATTTGCCTACTATGACAGTATACAACATGCAAGAAAAATAGGAAACAATTGCTAGAACAAGAATAAAGATCATATGGAAGGACTCTATAGATCATGACATTTCATATGAAAGGTAATACTAAGCATGGCTACAAATGAATCGAATAATCGTAGCCTTGCATGGTGCTCCCTAACTATAGTGAGTCTCTATCGTAGCCCTGCCATAGGTCTCCCAAGTTGAAAGTGGTCAAGTAGCCAATCCTAGTATCGATAGAGGGTCAAGTCAAGGTAACATGGAACATGAGATCAAGTCATGTCACTCAAGTAAACAATATTATCGAAGTCATATGTGAAAATGTAACTAATGATGAAAGTAAATGATGACAGGTAAGAGACATGGAAGTAAATCATGGCAAGACTGTAAATATAGAAATAAGACACGAACAACAAAGAATAATAAGAACATGCATGTAAATAAACTATACAAAGTTGGCAAGGTATACTAGCCTGGTTGTAGCACGTAGAACCAACAATATCCAATCACTCAGTGAGCCACAAAAGTCACTCCCACAAACCACTCCGGATGCTAAAATATACATCACCAACATTTTTGGCATAAGAAAAATATCTAATTTTGACTATCCATAAGTCCAATTCTAGACACAAGGGCAAAACGATAATTTTAGGCCAAAACAGTATCCGTCGTTAAACCCACTTTGCACCAAAAAATATGCCAGAACCTATGGTCTATAAAGTCAACAAATTATATACCTATGAGTCCAATTTTTTATACAAACTTAACGGTGCACCAAGATTTGGATTCCAATGATACATGCACAAAATTATCGTTGAGTTGGATCGTGGGCCCGCCAAAATAGTATTCCGATCGACCTTCTCTGAATCAGACCAAACTTGGCTCACAGGAACATAAAAATGATACGAGTCTAGTGGCACAAGTTTCATCAAGAGGTGACGAACGTATACAAAGTAATTAAAGTTTTTACAAAGAGATCGATGCGGTAATTTTTGACGGATATGCCTCAAATTCGTTGCACACATGCAACCAATTCGAGTTCCATCAAAGCCCACACGTCCGCAAAATCCATACGCAATTTCGATGCCTTCGGGTTGCAACAAAGTCGCCCATGTTGTCACTCTCCGATTCGTAGAGTCATTTATTCACATATTTTATCTCTTGGAATCGATCGTCCTCGCTTGGGCGTGATGTCGTACAAGTCTGGTATTATACTTGTACAAGACAAAGATGGTACATAATTGATTATCTTCAAATAGGAACACATCGTAGCGGCAGAAATAGATAAATTGAAGTTAATGAGGACAATCTTTCTCATCGAATAGAAATACATCACTTCTTTATAGCAGTGGAGATAAAAGGATAACTTGAAGTCACACAGAGATATATAGAACTTTATTTTCCTTATTAATAATTGAAGAAGAGTACAAGACTTGTATTGAAGTACAATGCTTACAACCAATCTCATTTTACATTGAAAGCCAACTGAATAATGCTATACAGCGTACATTTGGTACTTGGATACATTGGATTACAACTCGATATACCGACTTGGCTTACAACTCACTGGTACAACTGATTACAATGTTCCATACATTATGCCCTTTATAAACAGAAGACATCATCTTGTACAAGGAGAGCTTCTGTATGCCCAATAAATCTTCGATGCCGCGGGACCGATTAGGCCAATCTTCGTATACAGAACATCCCAAGCACGAGCACCTGCCCACAAAATGTGGGTCAGCACATCATCTATGTACTAGCGAGCAGAATCCAACCCACTCGCCTAAACCAACAGTAACTGGTCAATTTAGCAAGCAATTATTAGAATAATTTTTCTACTTGGGGCCTAGCATCAGTTTACATTTCATGGGCAATAATCATAGTGAAACATGTAAACTTGTTATTTTAGTAGCGTTCATGTGACGGCATCATTAAAGCATACTTGGTGTTATCATAAAAAGGCATCATTGAGGCAATATTGGTTCTAACATCTTGAACATGTTATGACAATTCTCATAGAAGGCATCACTGAGCATGTAAGTTATGATTAAGCTGTTTCATAGCAAGGCAACGTACTGACATACTGAATTTAACATGTTAAGAAGGTTCTCATTAAAAGGCAACATTATAGCACCATTTTGTTTAGCATGTTAAGCAGGCAGGTTGCACCAACATAAATATAGTACATATATCACATTTAAGTGATTTCTTACCAATAGCCAACTCCTCGTTCCTGCATCAAATATAGGTTAGGCAATATACTTACTCTGCCTGCACAAAATATTCATTAGCATGCTTTCTGACTACATGACCACTGGTATTGTTAAACCATATGGACATTTGCCATATAGGATCTTAATGTAATGCAATGACTCCAGAGAAGGTAGCTAGCCCTAAAGGATGCCTTGTAAGATTCGTGCTACCAAAGTACGCTATTATTTCCTCCTAGGCCGGATCGGTCCCCCTAACGTCTCAGGATACCGTCCGAGGAAACATATCACCAAACCTTATGCATAAGTTGTCCATGACCATGCGAATGCGTGTCCGACTCGATCGTGAACGTAAACACATGGTAAATAATAAAAGAAACAAAGACAACAGTGCATCATCATTCATCTCATTCAAGTCATGTTCAATAACTTATTCATTCCCAACATTACCATCATTTCACTTGGTGATCTCAACGATCCCAAGTCTCATCAATTTTTATTGTTTTCAATGATTCATTTCTTGTTCCTTCAACTCAAACACATTGAAGCATTCCCACGTTATTTATTTCTGAAGGAAGATGCAGCATTTCATTTCATAGGGACAATAGGCAACATCAACAGTTATACAGAAGATACATAACTCTATTATTTCATTTGGATCATTGGGTCGATAGCATAGCCAGTTCTTTTCTTATTTTATCATTCACAAGGTGTCTCATTATTTAAGTATTTTATTTGTTTCAGTAGTATTAAATATAAGGGACAATGTTATCAATTCATTTTCAGGCATCAAATCACATTAGCAGTTCAATGTTATTCGTTTAGTAGTTTAATATTCATGTCTTATTCATTTCAATGATTTCTAACGTATGCATCTCTATCGATTTAGCAACTAAAGCATCGCATCACTTTTATTCAACATTCAAGGTAAGAGACATTAGGGACATATTCATAGCATCATGTTATTCCATTTATTAAGCATGCAGGAATAAGGAGGAAGGAGGATAGTTCCACTTGCCTTACATAACGGTCTTCCTGCTCCAATCCTACCAAGCGTAGCTCTACCAGCGAGCCACGTTCCAATACCCATTCCGTCTTGCCAGCTAAGAGAGACTGCAACAGTCTCAATTCTCCTGATCTCTAACATAAGTTACGGTCCAACATTCTGATCCCATCCAATAAGCCAACCAAATGCCTCGTACGGAGCGGGACATTACATAATATACCACTCAAAAAAAGTTTCGTCCTCGAAACTTAAGAGAACAAATCAACTTACTAATTACTTAGTCACAACAAGTTACTCATTCAGCTTCAATTTAATATTCATTCAGCTTCAATTCAATATCCAGTTCATCATACTCGACCATTTCAAAATAGCTACCCAACTGTACCACTTAATCTATTAACGATTCAATCTATCTTTCTCTTTTTCAATTACTTGTAACTTTCCATTGATTCACCAATATTTTTTTTATATTTTTATCTTGGTCACAACATATCACTTCGTTTAGATCCATACACACATTTTAGGCATCCCTAAAACATATGCATTTTAGCCAAAGTCCGTGCTAGTGCGATAAATTTTTCCCATAATGTTATCTCAGTCGTAACCTATCACTTTGGCTGGATCCATACACATATGTTTGCCATTGATTGTAAAAGTGCAGAACAATTTTATAGGAGGACTGAACTTAGACTCATAATACAAACTCGCTCGTACAAAGAAAGCCTAGGAATGAAAATCTAGGTACAGCAATCTAAGTACGATTGTTTATTTTTGATTCTGGAGGGTGACGGTAGAGGCTCGGGAAAGCGACGGCAGCTCTGCCTTACTCCTTGGACGATCGGACGTAGCCTTGGCTCTGATAAAGAAATGCTCTCGGAATGTATCGAGAGACTCTTCTGTGCGTGCCTTTTTCTCTCTGTCTGTCCAGCCAGGGGTTTTGCAAGGGAATGGCACTTGCTATTTATAGAAGTGGGGTGTGATCATTAGGGTTTGCAATGATTGCACCTTGAAGAGTCGACGGTTTGGGAATTAATTACCATTTTCCTTATCCTATTTTGTTCGCAATTAATCTGGGCCGTCAATCTTGATTACAACAAATCTGGGCAATTAATATTGATTGTGCCAAATCTATATGGGCAATTAATGTTGATTGCTACGAATCTTCGTGATTTGTTATGACAAGCTCGGATCTCTTGCAACGTGTTCAATCTGCTTGATTGTAATAAATCTGATTTGATCCGGATAATTATGATGATTGCACTAAATCTAGTTGTTGGGATTTGTTGATAGTAACAAATCTGGATGGATAAATTTTGATTGATTTGGTGCCACATGTCCAACCATTATTATGCTGTGAGCCGAGGGACGCGGGGGGAACTGATCCTCTGCCACGTGTCCTAACCGTGAGCCACAGGGACAGGGTGTCTTGACAGAGCCGTATGAGGGTGGCTTCTCAGGATTTGAACCGCATGAAGGTGACAGCCGCATAGGTATGGCCTCTGAAATCTGAGCCGTATGAGGGTGATTTCCAACTGAACCGTATAAGGCTGGCTATGTGTCAAGGCTGCATGGGCGTGGCCTCTCAGCATTTTAGTTGCATGGAGATGGTCCCCATGATCCGAGCCGTATGAGAGTAGCGGACGCATGGGGGTGGCTTCTAAGGATTTGGGCCACATGAAGATGGCCCCATGATCCGAGCCGTATGAGAGTAGCAGACGCATGGGGGTGGCCTCAACCTGAACCGCATCCGGTTGGCCACGTATCAAAGCTGTATGGAAGACTTTGGGATTTGATGGATCATGCCAGCTATAAAGATTTTCTTCGTTTTCCTAGGAGTACGCCTTTATGTCAGAGTCATCATTGCAGCTTTATGTCAGAGGTGTCAGTTCACCTTTATGTCAGAGCCGCCTTGTTGTGTCAGAACATTAAATGAGGCTGCTGCTTAATGGCCAGCTGTAGAGGCGAGCCGGATAAGGCTGTTGGCCCATTGGTCATATGGTCAAACTGATTTTAATAATTGATCAAACACTATCTTGATATATGGAGCTACTCAGGATATCTCGGACTCTTGGACATGATCAAGAATGGCTATCTACTCAGTTCAAGACCGAAGCGTTGTTTGCCTGTTCGAGTCTGTATTTTTTTGAGCAATGTATTTTTTATTTTATTTGAGTCTAGGAATACTTTGTACACCGAGTCGTACTGGCAAATAGGCTATTCCAAAATAATTTCAAAATGTTTTTAAAATGTCCTTAGTTTTGAAAAACATCCGTATTTACAAAAGCTCCAAAAAGGTTTTCAAAATACCCCAAAAACTAATTTTAAAAATCCTAACCTAACCCCGACAAAACTCGGCCAGGGTTCGGCCAGAGTTCGGCCAGAGTTCGGTTAGTGGCCGTTTTGTTTTTGAATTCCTTGGAACTTGGTCCTCCTGCAGTTGCGGATTTGACCGAGATTTTCCTATCGAGTTCTGCCCGAATTCTGCCAAATTCTGACTTTGGAACTCCTATAAATAGAGAAGGATTTCGATCATTTTTACTCACTCATTCACTTTCAATCTTCTTTCTATTCAAAGCCTACTTTCTTCCAAAGAGTTTTTCTAGAGCTTTAATTTTCAGATCCCAAGCCAGTTACAATCCTCTAGTCGATTTGCCAGTGCGGTGTGGTCTAGAAGTTTCAGAGTGATTGTAATCAGAAGGCTTGATAGAAGAATACCTCTTTACAACTGAAGTTGGACGAGTTCTTCGTATCAAAGCTTGCCTTGTAAAAGTTGCAAGGACTTCGTAAGAAAACTTGCGGTTTTGCCAATAGTGGATTCAACTGGTAGCAAGAGTTCTACCGACTGGACTTGTCCTCTGTTGACACAAAGTCACAGTCAACCAAATATTGACTATATTGACTAAATAATGTCTGTATTAAATTCAATATGACACACGACGTCAGCATTCCGTTCAAGACAGACGACAGCTCAGTCTCCGGTTCTCAATGTATTTTCGAGTCTGTATTTTATATTTTCATTGAGTCTAGACTTGTGTACTCTGAGTCATGCTGAGCTCTTGACACTTAGTCTACAGCCTACCCAAAATCCCAAGCTCCACTGAACCAAACACTGCCCAAAAATCCCCTTTGAACCACTCTGTGCTCTGGAGACAGAGTTCGGGCCGAACTCTGCCTCCACACAGAGTTCGGGCCGAACTCTGTCCCCTAGAAATCAGGAACCCTAATTTTAGGGTTAGCTGGTTGCTAGTTGTCCAACGGCCAAATATTTGAATTTTCCTACCCGAATTCTGGCCGAATTCTGCCTATAAAAACACTATAAATAGGGCATAAATTTTCTCATTCTAAACCATCCAATCTTCTCTTCTCGTCTCTCTTATAGCTGAAATAAGCCATACCTTTCCCATTTACTAGCCACAAGCCTCCTAAGTCTCGAGTGCTCAGCATCTCTCAGTTAGGATTCTTGTGCAAGAGTCGAAAAAGTCGCTTGGACAATTCCAAGCAAATCGCCACTGCGATCCTCTGTTAGAAGTTGACGTGCTCTTCTGAAATAAAGGCACGGTTGTAAACTACTATTTCACAAATAGTGGATTTGAATCCTGAGCTAGAGTTCTCAGGCCTGGACTAGTCCCCCACGAGGGAAACCAGGTTAAAATTGCTGTGTTTGCGTATGCTCTTTTAATCTCCTTTTATTTTCCGTACTTTACTCTGATTATTTTTATTGGTGAAAGAGTTATTTTTAATTGGTCATTTTTCTATATATACTCTATTCACCCCCCTCTAGAGTTGCCAAACTGTTCTTCATCCTCAACAGAGGAAAACCAGTATACATCGCTGTCTTTGCGTTTGCTTTCTTATCTCTGCCTTTACATTATTTAGTTGTGATTATTATTCTGTGATCTTGCTGTTAACATTTTTAATTAGCATTATTCCGCTGCCAACTCTATTCACCCCCCTCTAGAGTATTCTGCTTTACGATTTCGTTCCTACAATTGGTATCAGAGCGGGTGTTACAGGTAAAGCAAGGTAATATTATAATTATTTTTATTGGTGAAAGAGTTATTTTTAATTGGTCATTTTTCTATATATACTCTATTCACCCCCCTCTAGAGTTGCCAAACTGTTCTTCAATTGGTATCAAAGCTCTGTTCTCTTTTTTTTTAAGGACTAACATCCTAAGAGCTGATCCATGGCAACCACACAATCCTTGATTTCCAATCATGGTGAAGGTCAGTCCACTCATAGGCCTCCCCTATTTGATGGAACTAACTATACATATTGGAAAACAAGGATGAGCTTCTATCTTAAGTCTCTAGACTTTGACCTGTGGACTGTCGTCACTGACGGTTACAAAAAGCCCGTCAGGATAGTTGTCGATGGTGACCTCATTGAGAAACCACACGACAAATATTCTGTCGAGGAGAAGAAACAGGCAAGTCTAGATGCTAGGGCTATTAATGCTTTATTCTGTGCTATAGACAGGAATGAATTCAACAGGGTCTCCACATGCACCACTGCTCATGAAGTATGGAGACTTCTAGAAGTGATGCATGAGGGAACCACACAAGTCAAGGAATCTAAAATAAGCCGTCTCACTCAAGAATACGAAGCCTTCAAGATGAAGCCAAATGAGACGATCACTCAAATGTTTACAAGATTTCTCGACATCATCAATCCTCTATCCTCGCTTGGTAAGCAGTACTCAAACCACGAAAAGATTCGTAAGTTACTCAGAGGGTTGCCAAAGATTTGGAACCCTAAGGTGACGGCCATCATAGAAGGAAACGATCTCACATCAATGTCAATGGAGACCTTGATGGGTAAGCTCATGACTCACGAGCTTGACCTCAAGGACTTCGAAGAGCCTGCTCCGAAGACCAGGGAGATCGCACTCAAAGCTCATCGACGAAGGGCTGATCACGATGAGACCGAAGACGATAACTCGGATGATGAAGACCAAGCTCTCATGGTTCGCAACTTCAGAAAATTCCTTCGCTTCAATCGAAGGAAGAAGGATTCACAAGAAGATGATGAAGAAGAGCCAACCTGTTACGGTTGCAAGAAGACTGGACATGTCCGAAAAGACTGCCCATTCTTGAAGAAGAGCAACCGCTATGAGAAGCCATACAAAAAGAACTCATCAAAGAAATATGCCAACACAGGAATTTGGCATGAAAGTGAAGCGAGTGACTCCGAGGAAGAAAAAGGCTCTCCTCAAGATACAGCAAATGTGTGCCTAATGGCAACTTCCAACAAGGTATCTAACGAAACTCTAGATGACTTCTCTTTTGATGAACTTGGCGATGCTTTCACTGATTTACTCGATGATCACAAAAAGGTCATCGGTAAATACAAACATGCCAAGGACAAAATCAAAAGTCTTGAAGATGAGATACAAAGAATTTCCTTACTTCTTGATAATGTTAGAAACACGACACCCACTAATGACCCTGATGAAGTATCCAAGCTTAAATTAAGCTTACATGATGCTGAAGCACGTATTGAGCAACAAACTCAAGAAATCACTACACTCAACATGTTGCTTGCTGAAGAAAAGAGTAGACACAAGATTTCCATGACTAAGATATATGGCTTAAATATTAAGGTTGATGAACTGCAAGCTGTTTCTAAAAGATTAGAAACCAAATTTGGTAAACAGGTTGTTCAACCTCAAACCCAATCACATGGGCACAACACCACTCATGCTAGTCAACCACGTCATTCTCATGCAGCACATAACCAAGCATTTATATACACAAACTTTCACAAACCACGTGCACGTAAGAATAATTCTCACTCAGTACACAATCATCATGCACAAAGACACAATCAACATCACTCCACACATAGGAATCATCATGCCATGCCATATAGACAAGATCATCATGCAATGCCATATAGACAAGATCATCATATGCCATATAGACAAAATCATCATGCCATGCCATATAGACAATATCAGCATGTCACACATCATAGACAATACCATCATGATATGCCTCATAGACACCATCACCATGCCACTCATTCTATGCATAATCATCATCACCATGCTAACTCTTCACATCATGACCATCCTCATCCTGTTGCTTATAGATATTATTCTCATGCTCCTAGTATAAATAAGAATGCTATCTGTACTTACTGTGGATTACATGGACACATCTCTCCACAGTGCAAATTTAGAAGACTTGTAGATAAAAAGATATATACTTGGTTTCCAAAGACTAACTTTTCAGGACCCTTAAGAACTCGGGTACCAAAGGTCACGTCTACTCTTGATGTAGGTGGACCTTCCCTCTTCAACTGAAAGTAAGTGGATTCTCGATAGTGGATGCTCGCGACATATGACGGGAGACGCAAATCTTTTTGCATCACTATCGATGAAGAGAGAAGGATATGTATCCTTCGGTAACAATCTCAAAGGGCACATAATAGGTAATGGTATCATTGGTCATCCTCCTTCTCCTGTAATAAAGGATGTCTGCCTAGTGACCGAGTTAAAGCATAACCTGCTCAGCATTAGTCATCTTGCTGATCATGGATATAATATTAACTTTGGACAAAACAGTGGCTACATCTATGATAGGTCAACAGGAGACATTGCTTTTGAAGGGAAAAGAGAGGACAACATATATATTTTCTATCTTTCTATAAATACTAACAATGCAGGTAGATGTCTATATGCCCACAAAGACGAACGACTACTTTGGCACCAGCGTCTTGGTCATGCCAACATGGATGCTATATCCAGGCTGTCTACCAAGAAGCTAGTTAGAGGATTGCCTGATATCACATTCAAAAAGGACACGGTATGTGCCGAATGTGAACTAAACAAGGTAACTAAATCCTCATTTCATTCCATCAACTCTGTAAGTACTACTAGACCCTTGCAACTACTTCATATGGATTTATTTGGTCCTAGTAGAATAGCTAGCCTTGGTGGCAAACTTTATGCATTTGTTATTGTTGATGATTTTTCGAGATTTACTTGGGTTTTTTTTCTCGCTAATAAGAGCGATGCTATTTCGGTTTTCAAAGTTTTTGTAAAGAAAGTTCAAAACAAAAAAGGCTACATGATTACTCGAATCCGAAGTGATCATGGAGGCGAATTCGTAAATTATGATTTTGAAATTTTTTGTAATACAAATGGTTTTGATCATGAATTTTCTTGTCCTAGAACTCCTCAACAAAATGGTGTTGTGGAGCGGAAGAATAGAACTCTCGGCGATATGGCCAGAGTCATGTTGAATAAATTTTCACTTCCGAAATACTTTTGGGCAGAAGCTGTCAGTACAGCATGCCACATTTTGAATAGGGTGCTGATTCGTCCCATTATGAAGAAAACACCCTATGAGCTTTGGTTTGGGAGAACCCCCAATGTTTCTTATTTTAAAGTTTTTGGTTGTAGATGTTTTATCCTTAACACCAAAGACAACTTAGGCAAATTTAATGCCAAAGCTGACGATGGTATCTTTCTTGGTTATGCCGCCAAGAGTAAGGGATATAGAGTTTTTAATAAATGCTCACTTATTGTGGAAGAGTCAACAAATGTGACTTTTGATGAAGATAACAGTACAGTAAGTACTCTTGATGATGACGTTGAGCCATCAACTTCTACTCCAATGAATACTTCAACCGAAACTGATTCTCTGGAGGGTTTGCCTAAGAAATTCTCTTTCAAACCTTCTCATCCAGAAAATTTAGTAATAGGAGAAGTTTCACGTGGAGTAACTACTAGATCATCACTAAGAGACTCCGTTGCTAGCACTGCCTTCATTTCACAAGTAGAGCCTAAAAACATTTCTGAAGCCTTTAATGATGAATTTTGGATTTCTGCTATACAAGTAGAACTCAACCAATTCGAGAGAAGCCAAGTATGGGAACTCGTTCCTAAACCGGTTAATCACTCGATAATTGGTACTAAATGGGTTTTTAGAAACAAAGTAAATAAAGATGGTTCAGTCACACGTAACAAAGCTCGTCTAGTAGCTCAAGGATACAACCACGAGGAAGGTATCGACTACGATGAGACGTACGCTCCTGTTGCTAGACTAGAATCTATTCGGATGCTTTGTGCTTTTGCTAATTTTCAAAACTTTAAATTATTTCAAATGGATGTGAAAAGTGCTTTCTTGAATGGTTTTATTAAGGAGGAAGTTTATATAAAACAACCTCCTGGCTTTGAAAATCATAAATTTCCCGACCACGTGTTCAAGCTAAAGAAAGCACTTTATGGCCTCAAACAAGCCCCCAGAGCTTGGTATGAAAGGCTAAGTAGCTTCTTACTTGAGAAAGGTTTTTCAAAAGGGGAAATTGACACTACACTGTTTATAAAATCTTTTAAAGACACTATTCTGTTGATTCAAATCTATGTTGATGATATCATTTTTGGGTCTACTGATGAAACCCTCTGTCAAGAATTTGCCAAGTATATGCAGACGGAATTTGAGATGAGCATGATGGGAGAGCTCAACTACTTTTTTGGCCTGCAAGTGAAACAAATGGCTAATGGAACTTTCATCTGTCAATCAAAGTATACCAAGGACATGCTGAAGAAGTTCGATCTTGACAACGTCAAACCAATCAGCACTCCAATGGCTACTTCAACCAAACTCGAACCAGATGAGAGCGGCAAACCTGTTGATCAACGTAAGTATCGAGGTATGATAGGCAGCTTACTTTATTTAACTGCTAGTCGTCCCGATATCATGTTCAGTGTTTGCCTATGTGCTAGATATCAAGCTAATCCTAAGGAATCACACATGACCGCGGTTAAGCGTATCTTTCGATACCTTAAGGGTACGGTTACAGTGGGCCTATGGTATCCCAAGTCCACATCATTTGACCTTATTGGTTACTCTGATGCTGACTTCGTTGGATGCAAGGTCGACCGTAAAAGTACGAGCGGCACGTGTCATTTATTAGGAAAGGCTTTAGTCTCCTGGTTTAGCAAGAAGCAGAACTCTGTCGCACTATCCACAACAGAAGCTGAATACATAGCAGCTGGGCGTTGTTGTGCACAAATTCTGTGGATGAAGTAAACCCTTGAAGACTATAAGTTATCTTTCATGCATATTCCTATATTCTGTGACAACACTAGTGCCATTAATTTGACTAAGAACCCTGTCTGTCACTCACGCACTACACACATTGAGATCAGACACCACTTTTTGCGTGATCATCAGCAAAATAGCACGATTAACTTAGAGTTTATTTACACTGATCATCAGCTAGCAGATTTCTTTACTAAGCCATTATCCGAAGAGCGCTTCAATTTCCTTTGTCGTGAACTCGGAATTTTGGATGAAGCAGTTATAAGTTGAGACTCACCTGCGTAAATATCGAGTATATTTTGATTCTTGTACGACGAATTTGGTATGGGTACAAGCCGAAAGGGTCCTTCTGACAACAAGACGTAAAAGCCTAAGCGATACAGTGCACTAGTCCTCAGGACTACCGCTAGCTGGGATCCGGCCCCTGCAGCTAACCTATGGCAAATTTGAAATATTGAATTACAATATATTTCCTTGTTTATTATATGGGTTGTTTCGATTTAATATTGCCAAATTTATTTTTCTAAAGTTCATTCTGACTTTTGTACCTCTCTATGTACTTCATTGAATTTTTCAAACTTTTTATCCTCTCTATTTTTCTTCAACACTTAACCAATTTTTCATCTTTTCAGCCTGTTTTCTGTTCTGGACCACTAATCCAGAACTCGGGCCGAACTCTGCCCCTAACAGAGTTCGGGCCGAGTTCGGTCCCTATTGGTCCAGCGTCGGGATCAGCCTCTGCCGTTGGATCAGTTTAGATCATACGGTCAGAATTTCTTCCGACCAACGAAAACCCTCTCTTATATTTCGGGTTTTTATCTCTCTCCTTCACTATTACCTCCTTCCTCACCTCTCCAAACTCTTTTCTTCAAACCCTAACCCTAGTTTTTGATCTAGAGTGCTCCATTGCTCCTCAAAATCAAGGGAAAGGGGTTTATCATCATTCTCTTCCACTGTTTGATGTTGATTTCAGGTATATCACCTTCTTTCTCACCATTTCAAGTTCTCTATTTTCTTGCAAATGGCTCCTCGCTTGCCCAATCGTGGGAAAAGGACTCGAACTGAGGGAGCTTCCTCTTCGAATCCTCCTCCTCTAATTGAGCAAGTAGTTGAACAACAACCCATTCATCCGTTGTTCAACCCGCCTCGTCCCCATGATCCGAATACATATGACGAGCGATTATTTGTGTCGCTCGACGCGTCTAATGCATGGTTTAGCGACTTTCGGACTCGTCCGATGTTCGGAGGACATCCGATAAATTTTACAATCTTTTCTCAATATGAATCATTGTTTCGTGATCTATGTTTGGATGCGTTAGTTGCCTCAAACTTTGTCATTTACCGTAGCGCAATCCAAATGTTTTATTGCAATTTAACTTTCGATGCAACCCACATCTATTCTCGGGTTGCCGGTATTGACATTGCTTTCAATGATTCTGAGTTGGGGGATTTTCTTGATTTTTTTAATCTCGATGCTTGGGATAAACTTGTGGAAGCTCGTCAACTTCAATTTGTTGGTGATACTTCTCTTGAAGGTTTCAAGGAGGAATTATGTGCTCCTAATATAAGTCCTCGCAAACTTATGGCCAAGCACCTCAACCCATATTTCTATGAACTTCATCGAATCATTTTTAACACTATCTTGCCAAAAGCTGGCTCCACTGATGAAGTTACCTACTTTGAGATATCTGCTTTGTATCACCTTCATTATCGTATCCCCTTCAATCTTTCTAGGACAATGATGGACTGGATGATCAATTGTAGAAAGAAACCAAGAGCATTGGTTTATCCTTTATATCTTCCTATGGTTTTTCGTGCGTTCATTATTCCTATTCATGACTGTCAGTTCTTGCCTGCTCCTGCTTTCCTGTCCAAGGCACGACGTTCTCAGGCAGTCGTCGCCTCTCCTGAGACTTCTGAGCAGTCTGCTGATGAGGAGCCTGACGACCCTCCACTCGGTCAGGATGCACCACTTCCACCTGCCACTCTTGAGTCTATTCAGACTATGCTCCGGAAGCGTTTTGACCTTGAGGACGAGCGCTGGACCCAGCTGGATTATCGTACTACTCTACAGATGAGTGCCCTCGGCAACTCCCTGCATGATATACGGTACTCTATATCTCATCATCTGCACATTTCCATGGAGCGGGATCCTGCACGCGCGGGCCATCGCATTGATGATCCATGGGTAATGCGTTACATGGATCCGGATGCTGCATTTCTGGACCCCCGTCGCTCCTTCCCTGGTCCTTCAGACCCTCCAGGACCTTCTCGTGCTCCGTGATGGAGATTGGCTCGATCTGCTGCTGCTACTGCTGATGATCTTAGGTGATGCTTTTTGATTTCAGTTATTTAGTTTATTATGGTTTTATGTCCTTGGTTTTATGTACTCAAAACTCTGGTTATGTGTTTGACACTTGGTTTTGTGGATGACATTTTATCATAGTTTTACTTTATGCTAGTGACTCATTTTGTTTAGTCATACACTGTTTCTTCTCTGCTTGGTGTGGTTGCATCACTCTTCATTATCTATACTACAGTTTATATTGCTAACTGCCAAAAGGGGAGAACTATGTATATTTTCGTATATCTGTTTCATATATCTGTGCTTGTTTTTGCTTTTGGGAGATATTATTTATCAGGCCACAGGTTCTATGCATTATTTACGGGGGAGAGCTATTACTTCCAGCTCGGCACCGTTCACTGATCACGGGAGAGCTCTTCTTTCTAGCTCGGCATCGATTATGGGGGAGCTGTGTTACAATCAACTGTGTCCAGGTATGAATATTGAAATATACATATATTATTTTTTCAATTATCAATATGGGGGAGATTGTTGACACAAAGTCACAGTCAACCAAATATTGACTACATTGACTAAATAATGTCTGTATTAAATTCAATACGACACACGACGTCTGCATTCCGTTCAAGACAGACGACAGCTCAGTCTCCGGTTCTCAGTGTGTTTTCGAGTCTGTATTTTATATTTTTATTGAGTCTAGACTTGTGTACTCTGAGTCATGCTGAGCTCTTGACACTTAGTCTACAGCCTACCCAAAATCCTAAGCTCCACTGAACCAAACACTGCCCAAAAATCCCCTTTGAACCACTCTGTGCTCTGGAGACAGAGTTCGGGCCGAACTCTGCCTCCACACAGAGTTCGAGCCGAACTCTGTCCCCTAGAAATCAGGAACCATAATTTTAGGGTTAGCTGGTTGCTAGTTGTCCAACGGCCAAATATTTGAATTTTCCTACCCGAATTCTGGCCGAATTCTGCCTATAAAAACACTATAAATAGGGCATGAATTTTCTTATTCTAAACTATCCAATCTTCTCTTCTCTCTTATAGCTGAAATAAGTCATACCCTTCCCATTTACTAGCCACAAGCCTCCTAAGTCTCGAGTGCTCAGCATCTCTCAGTTAGGATTCTTGTGCAAGAGTCGAAGAAGTCGCTTGGACAATTCCAAGCAAATCGCCACTGCGATCCTCTGTTAGAAGTTGACGTGCTCTTCTGAAATAAAGGCACGGTTGTAAACTACTATTTCACAAATAGTGGATTTGAATCCTGAGCTAGAGTTCTCAGGCCTGGACTAGTCCCCCACGAGGGAAACCAGGTTAAAATTGCTGTGTTTGTGTATGCTCTTTTAATCTCCTTTTATTTTCCGTACTTTACTCTGATTATTTTTATTGGTGAAAGAGTTATTTTTAATTGGTCATTTTTCTATATATACTCTATTCACCCCCCTCTAGAGTTGCCAAACTGTTCTTCATCCTCAACAGAGGAAAACCAGTATACATCGCTGTCTTTGCGTTTGCTTTCTTATCTCTGCCTTTACATTATTTAGTTGTGATTATTATTCTGTGATCTTGCTGTTAACATTTTTAATTAGCATTATTCCGCTGCCAACTCTATTCACCCCCCTCTAGAGTATTCTGCTTTACGATTTCGTTCCTACAATTGGTATCAGAGCGGGTGTTACAGGTAAAGCAAGGTAACATTGTAATTATTTATTCATTTAATTAATTATTATATAGATCACAGCACAACACATGGCAACTGTGAAATTCACAAGTGAAGGCCAGGCCACAAACAGACCTCCACTGTTTGATGGTACGAATTATACCTATTGGAAAACACAGATGAGTTTCTTCTTGAAATCACTTGACTTTGATTTATGATCTATTGTTATTGATGGCTATCAAAAGCCACCTCGTATAAATATTGATGGAGTTTTAATTGAAAAACCCCATAACAGATATATAGAGGAAGAAAAAAAAAGGCCAGTCTTGACGCACGTGCGATTATCGCTCTATTTTGTGCTTTAGACAGAACTGAATTTAACATGGTGTCTATCTACACAACTGCTAATGAAGTGTGGAAGCTTCTTGAAGTCACACATGAAGGCACGACTCAAGTCAAAGAATCAAAGGTCAGCAGACTTACTCAAGAGTATGAGGTATTCAAGATGAAGCCCAATGAAACAGTTACTCAGATGTTCGAAAGATTCTTAGATATTGTAAATCCTTTGTCCTCCCTAGACAAAAATTACAGTAACCATGAAAAGATTCGCAAACTTCTGCGAGCACTTACCAAGAACTGGATTCCAAAGGCTACTGCAATCATTGAAGGGAACGACCTCACAACTATGTCCCTCGAAGTACTCATGGGTAAGCTACTCACTCATGAACTGGAGCTACAAGATTTTGAAGAGCCTGCACCAAAGGAGAAGTCGATCGCTTTCAAGGTTCAGCACAAAAGCTGCTGAAGGTGATTCAGACAACAGTGAATCTGATACTGAAGATCAAGCACTCCTAGCAAGGAAATTCAAAAGATTCATGAGATATGAGAAGAAAGCCAAAGAAAATAATAGCAGCAACAACTGGTATCAAGATGATGCTGTCTGCTATGGCTGCAAGAAGAAGGGACACATGAAGAAAGATTGTCCTACAAACTCATCATCAAGCAAGAAGAGCAACATGTATGAGAAAGGGAACCTGAAGAGATCAACATCTCGGAGATATGCCAACACCAGCATATGGCATGAAAGTGAAGCCAGCGACTCAGAATATGAACAATCAGAAGATGCTGCAAATGTATGCTTTATGGCATCCGATCAGGTACTCTCTGAACCTGTAGTTGATACATATGATGACTTCACCTTTGAGTAATTAGGAGATGCCTGTAGACCATTAAAAATGACAGTCACGCTGAGTTGATCAAGACAGAGTCAAAAGTCACGCTCAGTTGATCCAGACAATATTTTACAAATCACGCTGGGAGACAGCTCATCATTTGTCAGAGAGTCATTATGACTGATAGCACGACAGTCGAAAAATGTCTCTTCGTATGCCACGTATACACAGAACTCGAGAGATCACCGCCGTCTATTGCGTGACTTTCGAAATCTTCTTCAGCAAGACTCAGTCTTCATCGAGTTGGCGTACCAAAAAGGGTTTCTTATCACTTAATGCGACTGACAAAGCAATCACTGTCAGAGATTTTGTGTCAGTCAAAACACGCCAAATCAAGACAGCTGGCAGTCCTATCTCAAGTCTGCGTGTATCTTTGAGTTCTTCACCTCAAGTTTGCGTGGATTCGGAAGTTTTCTTCCTCAAGTCTGCGTGGATTTTGAAGCTTTTTGCCTCGAGTCTGCGTGGATCCTGAAGCTTCTTGTCCCAAGTTTGCGTGGATTTTGAAGCTTTCTACACCGAGTTTGCGTGGATTTCGTCTTCAACAAGTCTGCGTAGATTTCATCAAATTGGAGTACGTGGCAGCCATGCCACTGATCTCTCGCCTGCGTATCCTGTAACTTGCACACGACTCATGCATGATCGCCATGTGTCCAACAGTTACAGGCCACGTCCAGTAACTGCTCACAACCTTACATATGTTAAATCCTGCGTGATTTTCAACTAAGCACAGGCTGTGAAGACAGTTATCTTTTCAGTTTTATTTTTGACTCTATAAATAGAGTTCTTTTTCTCATTCATTGTACAGATACACTGATATCTACTGTCAAAATTTTGAGAGCTTTTCTTCTTCGCATAGTCCAAGGGATAAAGCGATCGTCTTCTAGATCGGATTCCCATAGTTGTAATTTTCCCAGAAACACAACAAATAAAGAGAATTTCTTTATGGAAAACAAATTGGCGACTCTGCTGGGGAAAACCATCTCCTCTTCTGAGATGGCAACAACTCAATGCGATACTTCGTCAATCGGCTCGACGAAGAAGGTGATGACGATCAAACTCGATCAACTCGCCTATGAAGAAATGCAGCGGGCTAAGGGTGGCAAGCCCACTCCAGCCTCCATTACCACTGCCAAATCGAAGGGACACTCTGTCTATGTCCCTAAGGATCAGTTGGTAGTCAATGGTGAAGTCTCTGCCACAGTATCTACTCCTAACACTGGCAAGAACTCTACTGCAAGCACGCACACTCTTGTGCGCTCGAAGATGACAGCATTCAAAAGTCATGCTGACAGCACTGGTTCTTTAACCAAGTCTGTTCCAGTGTGCAATCTCACACCCAAAAGTCACGCTGACAGCACTGGCTCCTTAGCCAAATCTGTTCCAGCGTGTCTCTCTAAAACCAAAAATCACGTTGACAGTACTGGCTCCTTAGTCAAATCTGTTCCAGCGTGTAATTCTAAAATCAAAAGTCACGCTGACAGTACTGGCGCTTTAGCCAAATCTGTTCCAGTGTGCAAATTCAATCCCAAAAATCACGCTGACAGTACTGGCTCCTTAGCCAAATCTGTTCCAGCGTGCAAATTCAACTCTAAAAATCACGCTGATAGTACTGGCTCCTTAGCCAAATCTATTCCAGTGTGTAATCCCACATTCAACAGTCACGCTGACAGTACTGGCTCCTTAGCCAAATATGTTTCAGCGTGTAATTCTAAATTCAAAAGTCACGCTAACAGCTCTGGTTCTTTAACCAAGTCTGTTTCAGCGTGTATTTCATCCAAGAAGAATGGCTCTTTAGCTATCTCTTCTTCTTTACCAAGTTCTCCTAGAACTGGGGGTGGTCTTCCACACAAAGTCCCTTCGAAAAGGAATAACTCTTTAGTTGTTTCTTCTGCTCCTGTAGTTTTTACTTCAGGAACAGCTTTGACTGACACTTTTGTTAGTCAAAGGAAAGGAGATGGTCTTTTGACTACTCTTCCTTCTGGATATTCTATATCTCAAAACTTGAATGAGTCTAAGAAGAAACATTCCTTAATGTCTTCTTCTATGACTTCTTCAAATTGGGCACAGAATTTGTCCATAAAAGAGGGTCTGTTACAAACTCCTAATCAAAGGAATGGTTCAACTCTTCCTTCTCTGCAAATATCCAGATCAATGGAAGGAAAACTCCATGTGTTACCTACAACTGATCTAAGAACAAAACTGAACACTTCTGGTATTAAGAAACTATACCAGTTGGAAACAAGGATAAGAGATCCAGATGCAGAGTATGCAAGAAACTATGTGGCTCATATTAATCACTCTCTGTATAATCAAGAGCCATCAAGACCCAAGAACAAAAAATATACTCCTCAATCTTCACAAACAGATTTACGAGAACATCTTCAACAGAAAAGAAGGAGTAATTCTATGACAAAAGATCATGCTGAATGTGACTTCTATCCAAGAGTCATAATTCAGTGCAGATGTCAATCAATGGTTCAAAACCTTGGTGATCATGAATGTGACTTCCAGCCGAGAATCATAATGCAATGCAGATATCAAACTAAACGACAATCTGTCTTTAATCGGATTCAGTGTGAACCTATGCCTGATGAAGATGAGCCTTTATTTGCTTCTGTCAACATGACCTCTCGGGATGCTGGAGGTAGAACTGATAGTCCAGATGGAGTATATAGAGGTACCAGATCAAGAGTCCTGGCTTCTAGTCAAAGAAATTTGATCTCTGTAGATGATTCTGAATTTCTTGGAGAATCTAATTTCCCACCTCTTCCTACTGGGGGTAGTTCTCCTCTAACTGACTTTGATGCACGAAGCAGTGATTCAGAGCATATAATATCCACAAGTTCATCAATAATCCCTCGTACAGTCACAACATATATGGTTGATGGGAATACTAACGAACCTTCTTCTTCTATGACTCCTCAAGAACAAAGAATTGCTTCTTTGGAACAGCAAATGAGGTCTATGGCTGATAATATGAAGTCAATGTACGAACTCATGGCAGCCCAACTGCAAAATCAACAGACTGTACCAGAAGCTATACCAATTGACACTGGTGTAAGTCTAGTACATGTTCCTCCAGCAGTCCAGTCCAATACTCCTGGGCAAGTTCAACCAGTTCCTAGTCTCTCTGGAGCTGGGGGTAGTGCTTACAATGCTGTTCCCCCTCCCAACTATTCTCTACAAGCTACAACTCCAAAATCCTTCGGAGTTGTTAATGAAGAATTGAGGAATCTCAAAACTCAATTCGAGGCATTCAAACAGAAAGATGGTTTACAAAGGTTAGGCATCAAGCAACCTTATCCGATAGAATGGAAGCAAGTATCGTATCCTTCTAAATACAAGCCTCCTACTATCTCATTCTATGATGGAACCACTTCTCCAAGTCAGTTTATTAATCACTTTGAAGTGATGACTGACCAATTGCAATCAAGTGATGCCCTCCTTACTCGGGTATTTATTGGATGTCTCAAGGGAACTGCTTATGAATGGTATAGAAGTCTCCCAGATGGGTGTATTACTTCATTTGTCAGTTTCAAACAGATATTTCTTGAACGATTCTATGAAGGGCTCAATGACATGACTATGTCTACTCTTATTAGAATCAAGCAGAAAAATAATGAAACTACAGAGGATTACATTGAACAGTTTCGAAGAGAAGCTCTGAAGATGCCTCTTGGAACTCCTGATGCTGTCACCATTGACACATGCAAATCAAACTTGTTGCCAATCATCAGCATGTGGACAGGATCCACCCAATTTCAAGACTGGCCTTCTTTCATAGTTAGTGCCAAAGCTGCAGAAATTAGTGCTGAAACCTTCAAAGGCTTAGGAGTGCAGATGACTCCTAAAGAAACAGGTCAAGGTGCTAACAATAAAAATAATGCTCGCAAGGGAAAAGAAACTCTTGAAGTTAATCTTCAGAGCAAAGATGCATCAACTGTTCAAACTCCTGCCTCTACAACTCAACAATCAAGAACACCTCGCCCCAAAGAAGAATATTCTTTTGACGACGACGATGTCCTTGGTATCTTTGAATGTCTGCTGAAAGGTAATAAAATACAATTACCTGAAATCAAGAAACCTGATGAAGCTGGTAAGATAGATCATCCCAAATACTGTCCATACCACAGAATGCTGGGTCATACAATTCGTACATGTTATGTACTGAAAGAAAAGATCCAAGAAATGATTAAGTCTGGACCTATCTCTCTTACTCCAAAAGAGAAGACCGTCACTTCCAACATCGTCTCTATGCAATTTGGAGATTTCCCTCCTCAACTCCTTGAAAGTGGGATCGTTCCTATTCCCAAGGCATCTCTTGAAATAGTAAATGTTCCTCTTCCACAGTCAGAAGGATTGGTGCCAATCACTTTGAAGACTGGAGAAATCATGTGGATTCATCCTGATCTAGTAGCAGACTTTGAATCTCCTTCTTCTCAAAAGTCTAAGAAGTCTGGAAAGATTAAATCATGTCATATGACTTCTCTCGGATCTACCTCTGACACAGAGCCAAAAGATAATGAAGAAGCACTTGTTAGTGCTACTCGAATGGGGAAACCTTATCTAAAGGATTATTCCAAGAATCCTGAAGATACTCCTAATATTCCTCCAGCTGATAAAGATGCTCCTAATGTTCCTCCTGAAGAAGAATCATCTACTGCACCTGTTCCTTCAACTACACCGGTTGAACCTGTTCCTCCCAAGCCTACAGTTCTGGAAAAAGGCAGATAACAGGCTCGGTTTGATAAACCAATCAAGAAGTCTCCTCCTCTTGGACTTCAGAAGCCTTATAATTTCGATATTTTAGCTCAGCTTGCTAATACTCCAGCTAGAATGTTCCTCTTTGAACTTCTACGTCTTTCCAAAGAGACTCGGAAGACGTTAAGTGAAGCACTTCTTCAAGCTGACTCTTGTCTTGCTCAATTAAAGAAGCCAGATGCAGAACCTGCCACTTGCTTACATTGCAACAGTGTACTGGAGATTATCCCAAATATCACCTTTACACAAGACGACATGCTACTGGAAGACAATCGACATGATCGGTCTCTCTATTACACCGGTTATATCGATACAATAAAGATAGATCGTATCCTCATCGACCCAGGGTCTGCTATAAGCATAATGCCAAAGAGTCTATTGGATGAACTAAAAATCCCTCTTCACAAGCTCTCCAAGACGGTTACTACTATCCTGGGATTCAATCAAAGCCGAAGCGAGCCTTTGGGAAAGATTCATCTGAAGCTTCAGATAGTTGATTTCAGATCTAAAGTCACTTTCTATGTGATTGAGATCGTGGGATCCTATAATCTTCTTCTGGGGAGGCCCTTTCTTCATGAAAATAATGTGGTGCCTTCTACTCTTCATCAGTGTTTTAAGTACATTGACTGCAATGGAAGAGTACAAAAAGAAGTTGCTGATATAAATCCCTTCCATGGAGTTGAAGCTTATTTCAATGATTCCCGGATGTACAAAGAAGAGTATACAAGGATCATATAAGCCATGGAGAAAGAGGATTCACAAAGTGAGACCTTAATAATCCCTGTTAAAAGTCGAACTACTCAACAACAATCTCCCAAACTCTCTGGAGAAGGTTCTTTAATCATTCCAGTGAGTGGACGGATCTCTCCACTATCTCAGTCATCTACTCAAGATACTCTGATCATTCCTGTTGGAGGGCGGACTACTCTTCCATTTCAAGTTTCAAGGGAGCTCACCTCTTCTGAGCCATTTGTTATCGATCTTAATCGAAACAAAGCTTCTTCTTCTTCTTCTTCTCCCCCTTTAGTCATTGACTTGGCTAAAATCTCTAAGGCCCAGCCTTCTCCCAATGTAAATACTGCTGCTTTTACATTTAATGAAAAGTCTCCACCTTTGCAGTACACTGATGTATGCAATTATGTTCATAGTTATTTACATATGTTAGATGACTTGAGCACAATAACCATTTGAGTTGTACAGACTGTTCATACAGATGTATCCCTAGAACCTGTACAATCTTCATATTTTCTAGTTCCCAGCAGAAAGCCAGGAGACATTCCAATATTCTTCTACAAAGGGCCCCAAAATCCTTCTGATTTAGAAGATGATGACAGAAATGATGATACTGGAAGATTACAACTACGCCGTTATAGTCAGCAATCTAAAGACATCATCAAAAATATGGGCTATGACTTTAGGACTGGCCTCAATAATGGAAAAGGAAGAAAAATGCCTGATCATATTCCTCCTCTGAAATATGGAAGGACAAAATGCGGATTGGGCTATATTACTCCTACTTCTTTTATCAATATTATCCATGAAGATCCTGAGTCTGACGAAGATAAAAGATCTGATTCTTCTAGTACCACTTCTTGGGATTTCGATACGAGTATCGGGGACTTCTACTGCAACATTCTGTCTTCCAACATAGTTTCTATTGATCATTCTGAAGAAAGTGATGAAGACGAAAAAGAATTTAAAATTTCACCTGAATCAGAACAATGGGCCCAAAGGTTAGATAATCAATGGGAGTTCCGTTTTGAGCAAAAAGAACCTCCGACTGAAGATAAACTTGTTCAAATAGATGTTGGTGAAGAGGGATCTCCCAAACCAATATTCATCAGTGAAAGTCTTTCAGAAGCTGATAAGCAAGACATGATCAAACTCATTCGTGATTATATCGACATCTTCGCTTAGAGTTACGAAGATATGCCAGGGCTTGATCCACAAATTGCAACTCACAAGCTCAATATCTTGTCGAATGCTAAATCGGTCAAACAACAACAGCGACGATTTCGTCCAGATATTATGGATGCAATTGAAGCTGAAGTCAATAAACTCATTACCTCCGGGTTTATTAGAGAGGAACAACATCCCGATTGTGTGGCTAACATAGTTCATGTTCTTAAAAAGACTGGCAAGATCAGATTTTGCATAGACTTCCGCGATCTCAATGCGGCATGCCCTAAAGACGAATTCCCTCTACCAATCACTGATGTCATGATCGATAATACCTGTGGATTTGAACGGATGTCATTCATGGACGGGTATTCTGGATACAATCAGATTAAAATGTTTCCAGACGACGAGAAGCACACTTCTTTCAGAACGCCGATTGGTACATACTGTTATACAGTTATGCCATTTGGTCTCAAGAATGCAGGAGCAACTTATCAACGAGCTATGAGCACTATATTCCATGAACATCTGCGGAAAACAGTCGAATGCTATGTTGATGATATTGCAGTTAAAAGTCGACAAAAGGAGGATCACATCCAAGATTTGAAGACTATTTTTGATCTAATACGTAAGCATCAATTAAAGATGAACCCTACTAAGTCCTTCTTAGGCATTTCTAGTGGTAAATTTCTTGGCTTCGTCATTACCGCTAAAGGTATACACGTGGATCCCGAGAAGATCAAAGCCATCCAAGAGATACGTCCTCCACGCTCCTTAAAAGAGCTACGAGGATTTCAAGGAAGAATTGCTTATATCAGGAGATTCATCTCTAATTTATCAGGACGCTGCAGACCATTCAACAAACTTATGAAGAAAGGTGTCTCTTTTGTCTGGAATGATGAATGTCAGAAAGCATTCGATGATATAAAACAATATCTGATGAGCCCACCAGTATTGGTACCTCCCATCTCAGGAATACCGTTCCTTCTGTATACCCGAGCAATGAGTCATTCATTGGGTGCATTACTTGCTCAAAAGAATCAAAATGGTCATGAACAAGCCATCTATTATCTCAGTCGCACTATGACCGGAGCTGAACCTCGATATTAACCGGTCGAAAAAGAATGTCTAGCCTTGATGTTCGCTGTTCAAAAGACACGACATTATATCATGGGCCAGACTATTCATGTCATCTCCAGGATCAATCCTATACGGATCATGATGAAGAAACCCAGTGTTTTGAATTCTCGACTGGCTAATTGGGGAATTCTACTTGCTCAGTATGACATACATTATATTTCCCAGAAATCAGTCAAAGGACAACCTTTAGCTAATTTTCTGGCTGCTCACTCAATTACAAAAAATTCAAAACTCTATGATAAAATCCCAAATGAAGTCCTAGATTCGAATCAAATTGCTGAAGAAGATTCTACTTGGCGTCTATTCTTTGATGGAGCTTCAAGAATTGGTCCTAATGGTGATATTGTCGCTGGAGTTGGAATCGTTCTTGTATCGCCAGAAGGTCTTGCTATCCAAAGAGCCTATTCTCTTGATCAGCCATGTTCAAACAACGTAGCTGAATACAATGCATTGCTTATTGGTCTTCAACTCGCTAAACATCTGAATATTCAACATTTGGAGGCGTACGGAGACTCTAAACTCATTGTCAATCAGATAAGGGGTACTTATGAAGTTCGCCATCAAGATTTGGTTCCTTATCATAGATCGGCTATATCTATGGCTTCTTCGTTCAAAGAATTCTTCATTGAACATGTTAGACGAGCATGTAACACAGAAGCTGATGCTCTTGCCAATCTTGCGGCGGTGTTGGCTATTCCAATCAGACGTCAACAAATGATTGTTGTTCGCAATCGAGAATTATTTTATCTCGAAAATAATCTGACCCTAGCACTTCTAGTTGACATTGAAGAATCAACATCTCATGATGTTAATACAACAAGAGGATTTGGATTCAGTCGTAAATCGATGTCATCTTCTTCTGATTCCAGTATGGAATTCATCTTCAGTAACTCGGCCGAGAATCAGAATACAGATAAAGATTGGAGACTTCCTTTCTTGGATTTCGTATTGTACGATATTCTTTCAGATGATCCGAATGAAGCAGCATCTATCAGACGACGATCACTCAGATTCTATTACAATCATACAACAAAGACCTTATATCGTCGAGCTATGATGGTTTACATCTTTGATGTGTTGCCGGTGACGAGGCTCAACAAATCATTCGCGAAGCACATGATGGAATTTGTGGTGCACATCAGCCTGGACCAAAACTTCAAGACCGTATTCGACGTATGGGTTATTATTGGCCCACTATGGTATTTGATGCCATCGAATACGCAAAGAAGTGTAAAGCCTGTCAAATCCATACAGATTTTATTCATCAACCTTCGGAATTTCTACATCCGACGGCAGCATCATGGCCCTTCGAAGCTTGGGGCATGGACATCATTGGTCCAATCAATCCGCCATCATCAAAAGGTCATCGGTTTATCCTCGCACTAACCGATTACTTTTCCAAATGGGCCAAAGCCATTCCTTTATCTGAAGTTAAGACATCCAATGTCATCAGCTTTATTAAGCACCACGTCATCTACAGATTTGGTATTCCTCGACACATTATTCTTGATAATGGTCCACAGTTCGTCAGTCAAAAATTTACTCGATTCTGCGACGACCATCGGATCAACAATGTGGCTTCTACCGCATATAATCCAGCAGCTAATGGATTAGCAGAAGCTTTCAATAAGACCATTAACAAACTCCTAAAGAAGTTTGTCTCTACTAACAAACGTAATTGGAGTGACAAGCTCGGTGAATGTTTATGGGCTTATCGCACTACAGTTCGTAATGCTACTAAATGTACACCCTTTTCTCTGGTGTATGGTTCCGAAGCTGTTCTTCCATTAGAGATTCAAATTCCTTCTTTAAGAATAGCAATCACTAATGAACTCACTGCTGAAAATAATGATCGTCTTCGACTTCAAGAATTAGAAGCTCTGGATGAAAAGCGATTATCTGCTCAACAGAATATTGAATTCTATCAAGCTAGGATCTCAAGAGCTTTTAATAAGAAAGTCATAGTTCGAGCATATAAAAAAGGAGAACTTGTTCTAACAGTCAGACGTCCTATGACTATGACTCATATGAGCAAGGGCAAATTTGACGCAAAGTGGGAAGGTCCCTATATTGTGAGCAAAGTTTTCTCAAATAGAGCTTATCAACTCTCAGAATTGGATGGTCGAAAAGTCTTGATGCCTATTAATGGCAAATTCCTTAAAAAGTACTATGTATAAATACTTGTAATCATCAGACAGTTTCATGTTTAGAAATAAAATTTTTATTTTATTTTTAATCGTGAATGATGATACATGATATTAAGGAAGATCACTATCATCCTTTTCTACATTTGGACGTAGGCCACTGCCATCCTTCTCGAAGACGTGATCAGCAAAAGAGCTGAGGATCTCCTTGCTGGAACCCACAAGATATTTACAAGCTGCCATCCTCATGGCTTCTTCTCCTTCAGTCCTTCCTGGTTCAAGCAGGAAGTCCAGAATGTTCCTTGGTGTCTTGGGTGCATACGAACCTTCGCCTGCTTCCACCTTCTTCGATTGAATTGGATCAGTAGGGTGTTCTTCAGTGCCTTTCTGAACCTTCATGGCGATTTCAACCTTCTTGGATGCTTCTTCAGACGACATTTTTATGTTTGAAAGAAGAAGCGTTCGTTCTTGTCAGATTTCTGCTATATTTATAGGCAGAAGTTCCTCAAACAATGAAGCGTCATATCCATTCGACGATTCACACATTCATTAATGCTTGACGGTTCATTCGTTCATTTCTCACATTCATCAGTCGGTTCGCACGTTCATTAATGCTTGACGGTTCATCCGTTCATTTATTATGTTCATCCGACGGTTCATCCGTTCATTTCATTTAAACGGTTCGTCCATTCATAATCTTCTATTAAATTTATTAAGTGGGGATTCGTTATTGATCACGTTTTTATAACTTCTGAATCAATTCCGAATCTACTTACTCATTTGTCATTTTTTTTGACCTCTGCATAGAAATCAATCTATTTTCTTTTGAGTTCCTACATATTATCACGTCCATAATACCTCTGATAGTATCATATACTCTAAAACAGAAAATAAGATTTCATTATCTATCATGTCCACAATTCATCTACAAATTAAATTTTTGAGCATAGAAGAATTATCATTTCCATTCTCATTTCACCACAAAAAGTCTATTACATTTTCTTAGACTTTCTTACAAATCATAATGGAAATCTATTACAAATCTTGGATTTTCATTCTATGTACAACTGAGATCTATTTCTTCTTGGATCTTCTCTGGCAATTTCGTTGTTTGTGGCAATTCTTGGGTGTCCAGCAGAAATCAAACTCTGGTCTTCTCTCTCAGACGAGAGAAGAACCACAGAGTATGGCAGCCCGAAGTCGTGGTGCTACCAATACAACTGGTGGATTGGGAGCGGCCTTTCAGAGGAGACAGGAATGTATCCAAACCTTGGGATACAATTCCTAGTTCTGCCGTGAAAGGAACTCTACTACCCGATTTCTCGGGGTAGAGTTGACTCCACCATCCAACTCTCGTGTATAAAGGCTCTTCCTACCATCTGAGGAAGACCCTTCTATCCCACGAAGAGTTCTGAGTTGTCTGATGTACGCGTCAAAGGCGTATGAGCTCCCTGATGTAGGTGTCAGCAGGATATTCTCCACAGCATCCACATCACCAATGCCAGTTCTGAAGAAAATCTTTAGTCGAGCTTCTGCAGAAAACAGCAAGGAAAAAGAGAATTAATCAACAGAAATGTCATTTGACACGCACTGGCTGGTCAAGCGTGCATTATTCAATCAGAAACAGAAAGCCTATCTTCAACAGCAAAAAAAAATATGCGTACTATACTGGACTTACCTTCAAGTTTGGTGCTAAGGATTGGCAAACTCATGTTTGATACAGTATGCAGAAATCGAACATTAGAAGGCATTGCTTTCCTGTTTGAGAATAAAATCTCTCAAAAATTTCGTTCTCAGAGAAGAAGAAGAAGAATGAGAGATGAGTATCTTTGAAACTCAGCTGCCTATTTAAAGGACAAAGTACGAGTCTATTCTTGGAAAAGATTCGCGTAAATAGCGTTCGTAAACCATGGAATGGATGACACGTGTGCTTTGGAAGACAACTCAACATTGGAAACAGTCAAAGAGTGCCACTTAATATTCTTCATTAAATGCACACTGTTCAATGCAAAAGTTGTACTACATTCTTTAAGACAGGCACTGATGGCCTTACAAAAGACAAAACAAAAAGAGTGCAATAATAGCATGAAAGACACGCTCTATTTCCCAGAACGGCTGAGCTTAGTGCCCAGTTCTTCTACGCTCTTAACCCCCATGCGGTGTAACAGAGCCTTCAATATTTCACGCTACTCTACAAGGCTGCGTCCATCAGAAGAAGACGAGCCATCCAGACCAAAATAGCTCAGGAAATTCTTGGCTAAATGCATGGGATCGTCTTTGAACTCGAAAACCAGAGGCTCCGATTCTTTACCCTCAAAAGTGGGATCACCATGGGAACAAAAGCCCAACTTGCATGCTTCTTCCTCAGCTTTCTCCTTTGGTGTCATGTTGACGTAAGATGAAGATTAAAAATGAATCTTCTCCCTGCTTATATAACAGAGTTCGCCGGTGGTTCATATTCCACCATAAATTGGACGCAATCAGTCTCGAAAAAATGAAGAGTCATCATGACATTTAAAGAACTTCGAAGTCTTTCCGACTTCCAAAAAAAAAAAAATTTGAAGTCATATCAGCATGACTGATTCCATTTTATCATCTCTATTTCAAAGTATTTCGAAATAAATTATCATTTTTCGAAAACTTTGAAGGGGGTTTTGTAGACCTTTAAAAATGACAGTCACGCTGAGTTGATCAAGACAGAGTCAAAAGTCACGCTCAGTTGATCCAGACAATATTTTACAAATCACGCTGGGAGACAGCTTATCATTTGTCAGAGAGTCATTATGACTGATAGCACGACAGTCGAAGAATGTCTCTTCGTATGCCACGTATGCACAGAACTCGAGAGATCACCGCCGTCTATTGCGTGACTTTCGAAATCTTCTTCAGCAAGACTCAGCCTTCATCGAGTTGGCGTACCAAAAAGGGTTTCTTGTCATTTAATGCGACTGACAAAGCAATCACTGTCAGAGATTTTGTGTCAGTCAAGACAAGCCAAATCAAGACAGCTGGCAGTCCTATCTCAAGTCTGCGTGTATCTTTGAGTTCTTCACCTCAAGTTTGCGTGGATTCGGAAGTTTTCTTCCTCAAGTCTGCGTGGATTTTGAAGCTTTTTGCCTCGAGTCTGCGTGGATCCTGAAGCTTCTTGCCCCAAGTTTGTGTGGATTTTGAAGCTTTCTACACCGAGTTTGCGTGGATTTCGTCTTCAACAAGTCTGCGTAGATTTCATCAAATTGGAGTACGTGACAGCCATGCCACTGATCTCTCGCCTGCGTGTCCTGTAACTTGCACACGACTCATGCATGATCGCCATGTGTCCAACAGTTACAGGCCACATCCAGTAACTGCTCACAACCTTGCGTATGTTAAATCCTGCATAATTTTCAACTAAGCACAGGCTGTGAAGACAGTTATCTTTTCAGTTTTATTTTCGACTCTATAAATAGAGTTCTTTTTCTCATTCATTGTACAGATACACTGATATCTACTGTCAAAATTTTGAGAGCTTTTCTTCTTTGCATAGTCCAAGGGATAAAGCGATCGTCTTCTAGATCGGATTCCCACAGTTGTAATTTTCCCAGAAACACAACAAATAAAGAGAATTTCTTTATGGAAAACAATGCCTTCAGTGAACTGATAAGTGATTACAGGAAACTGCGTAGCAAATATCAGACCTTTAAGAAGGTACTCAAAGAGTACAAAGGTGAAATAGGAAGACTTACCGACCTACTAGCTGAGATTAGAGATAATGTTAGTGAGTCTGGTGAGCTTTCTTCTATTAAGCTCTTATTATACGAGACTACCAAGTCATCCGAAGAAAAAGACAAGGTTATTGACCAACTGAAAGAAGAACTTTCTAAAGAGAAGAAAAGTCTTCAATGTGCACAAGTCAGAATGGAAGCACTCACTTCTGACTATACTAAGTTGTATGACACTTCCAAAAGATTGTAAATTAGTTTAGGAAAACAGCCTGAGACTGCTGCTTCCTACCCTAACACGTGTCACTTACCGAATAATCGGAACATTCCCAAACTAAATACTGTCAGACCTAACCATATCAAACCTTTACCCTAAAATATTAAGCCCAAACAGGATTATAGGTATGCTTTCTTCTACACTAGAAAACCTAAACCTACCAACCATGCACATCACTCAGCTTTCAACACTCAACATGCACAATGTCATTATTGTGGCCATACTGGTCATATTTTTCCTGCATGTAGGATCAGAAAACTTGTTGATTTAAATATTTATGCATGGATACCAAAAGCTAACATTTCAGGACCCTACAAGAAATGGGTACCAAAAGTTTTATCTGTAAACTGTTTTGTAGGTGGAACACCTTTTACATGCTAAAAGCAAATGGATCCTCGACAGCGGTAGTTCATGGCATATGACCGGTGACGCTACACTATTTGTAACACTGTCGAAGAAGAAGAAGAAGGAAGGTTATGTCTCCTTCGGTAACAACTTGAAAGGGTATATCATTGGTATCGGTGATGTTGGTAAATCTTCCTATCCTGTGATTAAGGATGTCTGTCTGGTTATCGAGTTGAAACATAATCTACTCAGCATAAGTCATCTAGCTAATCATGGTTATGGCATCAACTTTGGTAAAGACAAATGTACTATAGTTGATAGCTCAACTGGTAGTACTATCTTTGAAGGTATCAGGGAAGACAACATATATGTTTTCTATTTGTTGGAAGAAACTAATATTTCAGGTAGATGCTTAATGGCTAAAAGTGATGAGAGTCATCTGTGGCATATGAGACTCGATCATGCAAATATGGACACAATCTCAAGATTATCCACGAAGAAGCTAGTACGCGGTTTACTGGACATAACATTCATGAAGGATTCGGTATGCAGCCAATGTGAAAAGAACAAAGCTACCAGATCCATATTCAAGTCAGTAAACGCAATATGTACTACTAGACCTCTACAATTGCTACATATCGACTTATTTGGTCCTAACAGAGTTGCTAGCCTCGGTGGTAAGTTATATTGTAATTGTAGATGATTACTCTAGATACACGTGGATATACTTTTTGACACGCAAGAATGATGCATTATCCGAATTTGTCTCCTTTTACAAGAAAGTACAGAATGAAAAAGGTTACATGATCACTCGTATTAGAAGCGATCATGGAGGCAAATTCGAGAATGCAGAGTTTGAGCAATTTTGTGACACACACGGTTTTGTACACGAGTTCTCCTGCCCTAGGACTCCACAACAAAATGGAGTTGTGGAACGTAAGAACAGAACTCTATCTAAAATGGCCAGAGTAATGTTAAACCAGTTTAGTCTACCCAAATATTTCTGGGCTGAAGCTGTCAATACAGCTTGTTTTGTTCTCAATAGAGTTCTAATTCGACCCAAATCGATGAAGACTCCATTTGAGTTATGGTTTGATAGAATTCCATCAGTTTTATATTTTAGAATATTTGGTTGTAAATGCTTTATTCTTAATACAAAAGATAATTTAGGAAAGTTTGACGAAAAGGCCGATGAAGGTATGTTTTTAGGTTATGCGGCCAAGAGCAAAGGATACAGAGCCTTCAACAAACAAACTATGATCATCGAAGAATCAATCAACGTCACCTTTGATGAACTGAATCAAATGACTATCGATGACAATGACGAAGATCTAACTGTACCAAGCTCGACACCAGCTGATTCTCTACCAAGCTCAGCACTAGCTGATCCTCCTAGAGAAGATCCAGGAACCAGCTACCTTTAGAGTCTGCCGAAAAGATTAAAATTTACGGCTGATCATCCAAAGGATTTTGTAATTGGTGATATTACCAAAAGTGTAAGTACTCGTACATCCAGTAGAGATATTGTTTCTAGTGTTGCATTCATTTCACAGCTAGAACCCAAAACTATTGATAAATTATGTAGTGATAGTTTTTGGATAGATGCTATGTAAGAGAAATTAAACCAATTTGAACAGAATCAAGTTTGGGAACTTGTTCCCAAGCCTATTGATCATCCGGTCATTGGCATCCGTTGGGTATTCTGAAATAAACTGAACGGGAATGGTTTAGTGACTCGTAATAAGGCTCGACTCGTAGCTCAAGGATACAATCAGGAAGAAGGTATCGACTACGATGAGACTTATGTCCCAGTTGCGAGTATGTGCATTTGCATGTTTTCATAATTTCAAATTATTTCAAATGGATGTCAAGAGTGCATTTTTAAATGGTTTTATAAAAAAAGAAGTTTTTGTAGCACAACCTCCAGGTTTCACAGATTTTAAAAATCCTGATTCATGTTTTCAAGTTGAAGAAAGCTTTATACGGTTTGAAACAAGCCCCTCGTGCTTGGTATGATCGTCTAAGCTCTTTCCTACTTGACAACGGTTTTTCAAAAGGCAAGGTTGACACTACTTTGTTTATTAAGTCTTTTAATGGCAAGCTTCTCTTAATACAAGTCTATGTTGATGATATTATATTTGTATCTACTGATGAATCTCTTTGTTAAGAATTCTCTAAGTGTATACAGAATGAGTTTGAGATGAGCATGATGGAAGAGCTAAAATTCTTTCTCGGACTGCAAATCAAACAAACTGATAATGGGACATTCATAAATCAAGCCAAGTACACAAAAGATTTGCTAAAGAAGTTTGATCTGGACAATGTCAAACCTATTGGCACTCTGATGGCAACTTCAACAAAGCTTGATATTGATGAATAAGGCAAGCCTGTCGACACACGTAAGTATCGAGGTATGATCGGTAGTTTACTTTATTTAACTGCTAGTCGTCCAGATATTACGTTTAGTATTTACATGTGTGCACATTTTCAAGCTAATCCAAAGGAATTACATCTGTGCGCAGTTAAGCGTATCTTTCGATACCTTAAGAGCACTTCTTCTGTTGGCTTATGGTATCCCAAAACTAAGTCCTTTGACCTTATTGGTTACTCGGATGCAGATTTTGCTGGATTCAAAGTTGATAAAAAAAGTACCAGCGGCACATGTCATTTCTTAGATAAGGCTTTAGTCTCATGGTTTAGTAAAAAGCAAAATTTTGTAGCTCTATCAACAACAGAGGCTGAGTATATCGCCGCAGGACGTTGTTGTGCTTAGATTTTGTGGATGAAACAAACCTTAGAAGATAATGATTTATTTTACACACACATTCCTATTTTCTGTGACAATACGAGCACAATTAATTTAACTAAGAATCCAGTATGTCACTCTCGTACCAAGCATATCGAGATCCGACATCATTTTCTTAGAGATCATCATCAAAATAGAGATATTGACCTTGTATATATAGACACTGAGAATCAATTAGCTGACATCTTCACAAAACTTTTAGCAGAAGATCGTTTCAATTATTTACATCGAGAAAATTTTGGACGTCAATAACGTTATTTAATTTTATTTTATGATTATGTTTTTAATACACAAAAACTGTGTTAGAGACAAACCAATAAAGAGTCTGTCTGTCACCACAACTACGGTTGAAGCGAAGCGGTACTTAAGAGTTCCCCGGTGAACCTCCGCCAGCTGGGACAGTACTCCTACAGCTAACCTGAGACAGTCGCTGTGTAACGATATTTAATCTATAAAATAATATTAATTATATTAATTGAAGGTTGAAATTACTAATCTTTGAATTAAATTTTTGAAATGAGTTAATGAAAATGAAAATGGCCCAAACCAACTAACAGAACACCAGACGAATTCGGCCAGAATTCGGACCTAATTCGGCCCGAGTTCGGTTAGTGGTATCTGGTTATATAACCAGAACCCGGGAGCCTTTCTTTTTCATTGCTTCTAAAACCACCTTCATAGCAACAGCAGCCGCACGAAAGCTCTCCAAACCCTAGTTCTTTACCACTCCGCTTCTCCCAATCTACGTGGTGAAATCCATCCAAATTTTGGATTCGTGCGGAGATCATTTTCCTCTACAACTTACTTGAATCTCTGGAGTTATAACTCCGTATCTCTCCTCCTTTCAAATTCGTGCATATTTACTTTATTTTGCACAATGCCGCCTAAGGGATTCAACCCCTTCAAGAGGAAGAAGACGACCAATCCTAGTGAGGATGGATCATCTTCAAATCCACCCACGGATTCCCTCTTTTCACCAGTTCAATCGAGCGATGGCACGTTCGATATGTTTTATTTTTAAACCCTAGATCAAGCCCTTCTGTGGTATGGAGACTTCTCTATGAGATCCATATGCACAGGCGCTCCTATCAAATGGACTGTGTTTCTAGAACACCACCCTTATTTTAAGGCATTAGGGTTACAACACGTTGTTAAACTTTGTATCCCGGTAGCTACTAATGCCTTTAGACTTTTCTACTGTAATATCATACTAAACACGTTTGACGTAAGTACTCGTGTTGGCGGACTAGACATCGAGTTGAATGATGTCCTCTTAGCGAAAATCCTTGGTATTTCTAACGAAGGTGCAACGCTTGATGATATCACTGAATTTGATTTCCCCGACGGCACGACACTTGCTAGCTTCAAAGCTGAACTCTGTGCACCTGATCGAGTTCGCTCTGGAAAGTTCAAGGCAAATAACTTGAACTTGTTTAATTATGAATTGCATCGCATCATCTACTCCACTCTCCTTCCGAAGTCTACTTCAAAGGATGATGTCACATCACTTGAGTTGTCTGCTATGTATCACATTCTTAAGGGAATTCCTTTTTCTGCCTCTAAGACTATTATCCAGATGATGGGATGTTGTCGTGCAAGAGATAAAAATTTCTCTTATGCGATGATTCTCCCATGCATCTTCCAGCGTTTTGATATTGATCTGTCAACTTGTACTTAAGACCCTGAGCCTAAGTTTTTTAAGCTATCTCGTCGTAGTATGACTGCTGCTGCTCCCTGTACTGCTCCTCCTACTGCTCCATCTCCTCCACCTACTCAGCAGTATGCCATGACCTTTGAAGGCATACACCAGCATCTTTCTGATTTGTATGTCTCAATGACAGATATGGCCCGCGAACGTGAGTTTCGCGATGTCACTCGTTATCAGGCGATAGCAAATTCTCTAGCTGATCTCTGATTTGCTCAGACTGGACATTCTGCCGATTCTATTCCTAGAGATCCAGCCTTTTCTGGTTACCGCTGTGAGGATGAGGCTGTTCATGCCTACTTTCAGCCCGGTAACGCATATGATTGGTACCGTTCTGACCGTGCTCCTCCCCGAGACTATGTCGGTGAGTTTTACACTGGCGCCCCTCCTCACCCTTCTGGCACTGGTACTTTCGGAGCTCGTCCTTCTGGACATGCCGGTCATGCTGCTGATGATGATGATGATGATGAGATGTTATGATGATATATTAGATGATTTTTTTTGAGACTTAGTTATTATCTACTGTATACTTGGAAATGCTCCGACATTCTAAGTTTCTGTCTTTTTAGCTTTTTATTATCAGACTTGTACTGGATATTTCTTGATGTCTCTTGAACATCATTTTATCTTTATGGGATGCGTAGTTTATCTTTCACATCAGTTTATTTATTTATTTATAGCATCTTTATCTTCTTCTATATGTTAAACTGCCTGTGAAATAAATCTCTGTTATATCTTGAATATTCTCACTGCATGATACATTATTTTCTTGTGTTTCTTCACTGTTTGTTTCTTATGCATTGATTGCGGGAGAGCTTTCTCTTTTGTAATTATTTTGCTAAGTGACAACGGGGGAGAAATAGGATCTAACATTTTGTTTTTGAGAATAATACAGGGATTGAACAATTTTGAACAATGTTGAACAATTTTATGGTATCTTACTCAAAAGATGTTATATCATTCATAGTTTGTCAATTATCAAAATGGGGGAGATTGTTGGACCATTGGTCATATGGTCAAACTGATTTTAATAATTGATCAAACTCTGTCATGATATATGGAGCTACTCAGGATATCTCGGACTCTTGGACATGATCAAGAATGGCTATCTACTCAGTTCAAGACCGAAGCGTTGTTTGCCTGTTCGAGTCTGTATTTCTTTGAGCAATGTATTTTTTATTTTATTTGAGTCTAGGAATACTTTATACACCGAGTCGTACTGGAAAATAGGATATTCCAAAATGATTTCAAAATGTTTTTAAAATGTCCTTAGTTTTGAAAAACATTCGTATTTACAAAAGCTCAAAAAAGGTTTTCAAACTACCCCAAAAACTAATTTTCAAAACCCTAACCTAACCCTGACAGAACTCGGCCAGAGTTCGGCCAGAGTTCGGTTAGTGGCCGTTTTGTTTTTGAATTCCTTGTAACTTGGTCCTCCTGCAGTTGCGGATTTGACCGAGATTTTCTTATCGAGTTCTGCCCGAATTCTGCCCGAATTCTGCCAGAATTCTGTCTTTGGAACTCCTATAAATAGAGAAGGATTTCGATCATTTTTACTCACTCATTCACTTTCAATATTCTCTCTATTCAAATCCTACTGTCTTCCAAAGAGTTTTTCTAGAGCTTTAATTTTCAGATCCCAAGCCAGTTACAATCCTCTAGTCGATTTGCTAGTGCGGTGCGTTCTAGAAGTTTCAGAGTGATTATAATCAGAAGGCTTGAAAGAAGAATACATCTTCACAATTGAAGTTGGACGAGTTCTTCGTATCAAAGCTCGCGTTGTAGAAGTTGCAAGGACTTCGTAAGAAAACTTGCGGTTTTGCCAATAGTGGATTCAACTGGTAGCAAGAGTTCTACCGACTGGACTAGTCCTCAACAGAGGGAAACCAGTATACATTGCTGTCTTTGCGTTTGCTTTCTTATCTCTGCATTTACATTATTTAGTTGTGATTATTATTCTGTGATCTTGCTGCTAACATTTTTTAATTAGCATTATTGCGCTGCCAACTCTATTCACCCCTACTCTAGAGTATTCTGCTTTACGATTCCATTCCTACAAAGGCTACGTGGCTTTTACTCGATCCGTATAGCTATGTTGGCGACTTTTGAGCCGCATAAAACTCTTGAGCCGCATGAAGCTCTGAAAGATTCTTTGAACCACATGAGACTCCCTCTGTTTTGAGCCATATGGATTTTCCTGTTCTTTTCCATGCTTCTAGACCCCCTTCAAAGTTTTCAATTTGTAAAATTGAAATACTTTGAATAAGAAGCATGGCTATGTCCACATATGCTCTTCTGGCCGCATAGGATATTCTGGCCGCATGGACTTCTTAGCCGCATGGCCTTTCTGACTGCATGGACTGCCTGGCCGCATGGACTTCCTAGCCACATGGATCGCTCTGGCCGCACACTGTCTTTTCTGTCACGTAGGCATCATTAGTTGCCCTTGATTTGATTTAGAGCCGTCTTTTGAGGGAATCCCAAGAGTCGGTTCATTGAATATTTGGATTTTGTGCTTTGATGAATCTCCTTTATGAGAGGGAACGAAATCCTAGGAGTCGGTTTTGCCTGCAGCACACGACCCAAAGCGTTCATCAGTCCACGTGCCCACCTTTGTCCTCCTATAAATAAGAGTAATTTGGAGAAAGAAACTCTTTACTCTCTTTTCCAATTTAAGCTCTTTTTGCCCTAACTGTCGTCCTCTTCTTCTTCTTCTTCGATCAACGATGGCCCCCAAGACTTCCAAGGCTGCGACAAAGGGTAAGGGAGTGGCTTCTACGTCGACTGCGATGCCTGAAGTTCATCCCGACGTTCACCCTTCCATTGCTGGTAAGGATTTTGGGAGGATCGTATGCTTCAAAAACCCTAACAAAGATGGCTCTGTTGCATGTCTTATGCACAAACCTTTAATGCGTCCTTCGTCTTCATCGAACTGTTCAAATTATATGTGCCGTATAGACGTCCTATATCCGAGCCGCATGGGGGTGTACCCCATGTCCGAGCCGTATGAGAGTCGTCTAATGGCCGCATGGGCACTTCGCAAACTAAGCCGTATAAGGATCCGTCGAACAGAGCCGCATAAGCCCCCCTCTAAAATGGGCAGCATGAAGCCCCCATCAAACAGGACCGCATAAGCCCCCTTTTGAACTGTGCCGCATAAGGCCTCATCGAATCAGAACCACATAAGCTCACGCTAATCAAAGCCGCATAAGCTTACGCTAATTAGTGCCACATAAGCTCACATTCAAACAGAGCCGTATGAGCTCTTTTAAACAGAACCGCATAAGCTCACGCTAAACAGAGCCGTATAAGCTCATGTAAAGCCGCATAGGCTCATCGAAAAATGGACCGTATGGGACTCCTACCAAATCAGAGCCGCATAAGCTCATGTAGGCTGGGCCGCATAAGCCAAAAACACCTAAGTGGTTTTGTTTAGCCATCTCCTGACTTGTTTCTTTTGTCCTTTTTCAGTGAATCTGCCAGTCAATCCAGCAGAAGAACCCCTGGTGGGTTCGGCCCAATATGCTGTGGGTGTGCGATTCGACCATTTAGTCCAGTATGTGGCGAATCAACTTCCTACATATAAGCCTTTGGAGAGGCTAAATGCTATCAAGAACCAGCCCTTCTACTTTCTCTGCGCCATGATAAACTCGGGGCAATTGGAGGGAAAATACCTGAAGCCGACGTTCCTCTTCGGGGATGCATTGACTGTAAAGAACCCTCGAGTGCTGGATATATCTGAGAGTTGGGACTTTACTCTTGACGGGGTAGCGATCCATATCCCTCCAATAAAGCGTCATTTTCCTCTGTCATGGTTCAACATGTTACCGATGGACAGAAAGATGGTGGACTCCTTGACTCCAAGCATGTCAGGGATGATTATGGGAAACATCCATTACAACAGGAATTTGGGGTCAGCGTATGCGAAAAGGGAACCGGTCAGGCGGTACGTGATGGGACTGGCTCCGGGTACCTTCATAAATGTACCGGGTCCCAATTTTACGTTCTCTCAAGCTGACATCTTCTTGAATCAGCTTGCTTGGAAGGGGTCTTATCCCGTCGGCCGGTTGCCGCTGCTCAACTGGATAAACCCCATCCCTGCATGGGCCTACTTGACCACGTAGATTCTGCAGAAGTATGGGACTCCCCTACATGAGATTGGCCTCTACCACGCCATTCGGGGCACCTGTCATGGTCTATCCATAAATAAGCCGTTGTTTATGGCTCTCCTGGAGATGTACAACCGGCAGACGGAAACCTTCTTCACGCCTGGAGGGGAGTTGGGGCTCTCTCTCTATGAGATGAATGTTATTTCCAAGCTACCCTTGGGGGAAGAAGTCTTTGAAGTGTACACCCCTACGAGCGAAGAGCTCCAGGATTTGGATCAGCAGTTCCCGGGCTTTGTTGTCGTATATCGGGAATTGTTATATCACCACAGTACTTGTCACCAGACGGCCATCAAGAAGGATGACAGCTCGGAGGGGAGCATTCCTCATACCAGGTCCTGGGTCTCATACCTTTTTACCCAAGGCGCCTCAGGCCGAGTTTTTTCCCGAGATCCTCAAACCCCGGAGGAGGTACAAAACCTGGCGTCGACTGCCAAGAGATCGAGGTCCACGGGCGACACATTTGGGAGTCGAACTGACTCCTTCAGTTATTTTTATCATGGTACTCAGCAACTGTCAAAGAAGACACTCTTGGCAGGATTCCTGATGGTGTGGCTACGTAACTGCGTGGTCTCAGGAGGGGCAGGTTCCATTTAGAGGATCAGCCGCCACTTTATCCTTCCCGCCGTAAAGCCGGTCTTTGGGGTCAGACTGGCCCTTCTTCCGGCCATGGTGTGCAGCATACACTACAGCCTTCGCGCCTTTTCATCCAAGGTCATCGCCCGTGACACGATGATGGATTTTGAGCGCATAGAGCTGCCATACCATTATCTGATGGGGTGGCTGTTAATGACTGCCGGTCTTTCATGAGGCATAGAATAGAAGACGGCGTTACGGATGATGATGCTTCTATTTTTCAATACCACCATCAGCCCTGTGAGTGCAGCACCATGCTAGACTGTCGGAGGGCACTGGCGAGAGTGGATGGATATGACTTTTTTGTGTCTGTTCCTCATTTTATCTCCAAAGAAGTGAGAGGCGTACATATTAATTGTACCGGACCTCCTCACCTCTTGCCTGAGAAGATGCTCATTTGGCTGTATAATATCCGTCCCGCGCACCTAGTATATCGTAACCGCGCTACCTGGAGTCCTACTTGCTCAGCAGGTTCTCCCGCCAGTTCGAGTATAGCCAGCTATTCTTTGACAATCCCAGCTCTTGCCTGGGCTTTGAAGGTAGCGTCCTGGACGGTATCAGGGCATGGCATTATTATGACACGGTTCATACCCGAACCAGCTTTTTGGTTTCTGATGGTGAGGCGCCAGGGGAGATTTTGTATATGGCGGCCCTATATATTGTTACGGCGAGCAAGCCTTCCGTTAATTTTGACCCGAGTACCAGTTTCATTGTGGGTACTGGCTTAGCGGAGAAGCCCAAGGGGTCTAAGATAAGGAAGAAGAGGGCAAATACGATTCATGTGCATGACTCTGAGTCCACAAATGCGGATGAAGAGTATGATGAACATGATGTCGATAATTCTCTCCCTCCTGCGGAAAAGGTGATGGCGGATCAGCCGCCTGTCGTGCTAGATGAGATGGTGGCAGATCAGCCGCCTGTTGTGCCAGATGAAGTGGTGACAGATCAGCCACCTGTTGCACTCGACCTTTCACGTAAGTGAGGCAGGCGTGAGTCTATTGGTGGCATAACCTTCTCCGTGAAGCGGGCTGCAGTAAGACGTCACGGGCTGTCCATTAAAGAGAGAGGCGAAGGTGATGACGTCGTTTCAGAGGTGAGTTAAATTGTGACCCTCTCTTTCTTTAGCCCTTTCTTTTCTTGAACTATGATCTAATCATTTTCTTTCTTCCCTGTAGGCGTCAGAAGAGTCAGACTCTCGAAAACCGGCCGCGGTTTCTGAAGTCGATCCGGTCCTGACTACTTTGATTAGTGATGTGTACCAAGATTATTTCTACCGGGGTCCTCTCGGCGGCGGCTGAGGGATCTCATGTTGCTGAGGCCTCAATCCAAGACGACGGGGGCTCCACTGGACCCGTCCCTAAGACTGCTGAATTTCGACATGGTGACGCTGACCTAGTCGTATCTCCTTTCTGGGCGGCTGGGGCAGGAGAGCCAGCTAAATTTGGCTTCGAAGTCTCTGGTGAGGGGACTATGGCGGCTGCGAACGAACCTCAGCCTCCACAAGCCTTCCCTTGTAAGATAAGCCAGATCTTGACTAGTGAGGAGGCTCATTTGCTCTATCATCATATCCTTCGGGTTAGGTTGATTGATGGTTGCTCTGGACATACAGGTCCTGCCTCTTTACTGCCAATGACGAACATCGTCCGGGTAGGCTCTGCCAGCGGGGATCTGGTTGAGGGGAGTGTGCCCCTCCCCTTCTAACTTATATTGAGGGGCCTCCCGCCGGATCGAGTTCGGGAGATCAGATGGCGGCACAGCCGGGGCAAGGAGAAATGGTCTCTGCGTCCTCCTCTGCTCATGTAGCTTCGGGGGTCGACCTCTCCGCCTTGCTGAGTATCCAGGTTCTTTGGGCCGCGGAGGAGGAGTTAGCTGCTATCCAAGCGTCTTTTCGCTCGGAATTTATTTTCCTGGTGGCAGGGGTGGCAAGTTCTGGTGCATCTCCTTCGACACTGCCCGCTACACTTCCTTTGACGCCGTCCTCTGCGGAAGTTTTGGATGAGGCGTCATAGGATGTGGTTGACAGTTTCTACCGCCACTTGAAGAGAGGGGTCGAAGCTGCTGTGGAGCAGGGGACCCCCTTTGCCTTGGCCTGACAATACGCTCGTGGCCAAATTGAAATTCTTAAAACCCTTCCTGGTGGGGCAGGGATAGCTGCACTTCTGGAGCCCAAATTGCTAGAGGTTGATCAGCTCGTAGCCCAGTTTCCAGTGCTGCGGCAAGCTGATCTGTCAGCAGCAATAGAACAAGAGCGTGACTTCCTCACCACTGTCCTGGAGAAGGTAAGGGCTGCACGTGATAAGTCTAAGCCGATTATAATGAAGGACCTCGGCGACCTATCTCTCTAGTATGACCAGCTGAGCCACAGGAACGAGGATTGCATGGCTCGGGAAGCGGCTGCCTCCCGCGGAATAGTCGATACAAGGGAGCAAATCCTCGAGCTCCAGAGGAAGCCGGTTTTCCTGGAATCTGAGCTCGAAGCTTCCCGTGCAGATAAAGAGCTGATCGTCCAGGAGGCCGAAAAGGTCACTCGAGCTTCTGCTAGCCAGGAGCGTGCTCTGAAGAAGCTTGAGGATGGCTGGTGGGCTCATGCGCACTTGGAAGATACAAAGCGGCTGTTTCAGGAGGCCGAGCGCCGGGCCAAGCAACGGTTTGAGCGGTCGACTATCTTGCTGAGGGACCGTCTCATAGAATTATGTATCGTCGAACCATAGTCGACCTTTTTCCTTCTTTTATTTTCGTTTTTTTCTTTTCTTGAGAGGTACGTGGTCCCATAACATGTAGTACTTTTGACTTTCATATAAAGGAGTATGTTTTATTTTACCCTTCATTTGTATTGCTTATTGCATTTATGGTGTTGTGGTATTTGCCCCACTGGGGGACTGTTTGTGGACTTGCTACCCTTGGTATACCTTGGTTTTAGGTACGGGTAACAAGTTTGATGAGGATACATAGAACAATTCTACAGTAAGGTGGCCATAGAGGTTCCTGGTATCGGGAGAAGGAATGCCATGGAGCAGCTGGGCTCCTGGGGCATGATGAGAAATGAGGCGCATGTACTAGGAAACTTAGTACAATATTTGTGGTCCATGAAGGATATTTATGGTCAACAGAGGACATTTCTGGGCCTATTATCCTTGGCGTACTCCGGTCTTGGGTACGGATAATAAGTCGAAAGAAAAACCAACATACTTACTCAGAGGTAATGAGGACGTAGTAAATATGAGGGTTTCTTCGATGGAGCCTTCCCACTCAGAGGTAATGAGTACATGGCCGGAGTGGGCTCCATGAAGGGCACATAGAACAACTCAGAGGTAATGAGGATGTGGAAGTTTTACGTGAGGGGCGGTTTGTTTTTGGTGGAAGGGAAACAAGTCAGAGGTAACATCGCCGTGGTTGTTTCAGAAAATTTATGGATCTGTTACCCTGTTTATCCACTGAAAGTGCGGGTATTGGATCATAAGGAGGAAGCTCTTTTATGAGGAAAGTTCAGAGGTATGATCATACATGACTTACTACCTAAAAGATGCGACATAGATTCATTTGTAGTGACCAGAGTGTGAGTTCAGCGGTACTTGCGGGTACATAACTCAATAATCTGAGAAATTTGGGATTAGAATATAGGTTCAGCGGTACCAGAGGGTACATGACTCAACAAGCTGGGAGATCTGGAGTTTAGAATGTACGTTCAGTGGCGCCAGAGGGTACATAACTCATCATTCTGGGAAATTTGGGGTCAGAATTTGAGTTCAGCGGTACCAAGGGGTACATAACTCAACACCCTGGGAAATTTGGAGTCGAAATGTGAGTTCAGCGGTACCAAGGGATACATAACTCAAAACCTTAGGAAATTTGGAGTCGGAATGTGAGTTCAGCGGTACCAAGGGGTACATAACTCAACACCCTGGGAAATTTGGAGTCGGAATATAAGTTCAGCGGTACTAGAGTGTACATAATCAACAACCTGGGAGATTCTGAGTCAGAATGTAAGTTCAGCGGTACCAGAGGGTACATAACTCAAAAACCTTGGAGATTCTGAGTCAGAATGTAGGTTCAGCGATACCAGAGGGTACATAACTCAACACCCTGGGAGATTTAGAGGATGTCATTTCAGACATAATACTTTCTTAGGAACTTACCGTTGATGGGTAACATGAGCAAGTCTCTGTTTTGTTTCGCGAGACAATAAGCTCCATTGGAGAATACAGTCTCGATGATGAATGGGCCTTCCCACTTTGGCTGGAATTTGTCGGCAGTTTTGTGAGTCATAACCATCGGCCTCCGAACTGCCAGAACGAGATCGCCCACTTGGAATGTTCTGATTTTAACCTTCTTGTTGCAAGCTTCCGAGATACGTGCTTGGTATAGCTCAATTCATTGTTGAGCTAACAGACGCTTCTCATCGAGGGCCTCCAACTCTTGTAGTCGGTGATGGTGATTATCATCTGTCGTTAGTCGGTAGGTGAGAGCAACGCGAAGTGAGGGAATTTGAGTCTCCAGCGGGAGAACTGTCTCATTTCCATACACCAGAGAGAATGGTGTGTTTCCAGTAGCCGTCCATACTGTAGTACGGTACGCCCATAAGCATTCGCCAAGCTTCTCATTCCAGTCGCATTTGTTTGAGGACACGAACTTCTTGAGCAGCTTGATTATAGTTTTATTGAATGCTTCTGCCAACCCATTCGCCGCTAGATTGTACGGTATTGAAGCAACATTCTGGATTCGGTGTTTGTCGTAGAACCGATAAAAGACGTGGCTTGCGAACTACGGACCGTTATCGTGGATGATCCTTCGGGGCAGTCCAAAGCGATAGATGACATGATGCTTGAGGAAGCTGATCACGTTTGATGTCTTTACTTCTGCCAGCGGAATAGCCTCTGCCCATTTGGAGAAGTAATCTGTGATTGCGAGTATGAAGCGATGTTCTTGGGACGAAGGCAGAGTGATCGGACCAATGATGTCCATTCCCCATGCTTCGAATGGCCAGGATACCACCGTCGGATGTAGAAACTTGAATGGCTGGTAGATAAAATCTGCGTGGACTTGACAGGATTTGTACTTTCGTGCATAGTCTATCACATCGGCAAGCATCGTGGACTAGTAGTAGCCCATTCGGCGAAGGCGGTCTTGCAATTTTGGGCCAGGCTGATGGGTCCCATATACGCCGTCGTGAGCTTCATGTACAGCTTCCTTGGCTTCTGTATTTGACAGACACCGAAGCAGTAATCCATCGTATGATCGTCGATACAGCATTTTTGTCTCTGTATCGTAGAAGAATCTGAAAGAACGTTTTCTGATAGAAGTGGCTTCCTTTAGATTCTCTGGCAGGATGTCGTAGACTACGAAGTCAATGAATGGCTGTCTCCAGTCTAGTGCTTCGTCAACAGTCAGAGCGGAGTAACTCTCCACACATTGAACATTATTCTTAGGACAGACCAATTCACGGCCTATTATGTCAACCAAGTGGTGAACATGATTCAGAACTGCTAAGGAAGCGGCAAGGCCTGCTAGGGCATCGGCTTCAATATTCTGGAGCCTGGAAACGTGTTCTATGAAGAACCCTTCCAAGGACGAGATGATGTCGATCGCTATTTGGTAATAAGGGATCATATCTTTATGACGAACTTCGTATGAGCCCCGGATCTGATTAATGATTAACTGTGAATTGCCGTATGCTTCCAGAGACTCTACCCCCAGCTCCTTTGCAAGTCGGAGGCCAATGACCAAAGCGTTGTACTCGACCACATTATTTGAACAGGGCTCCGTGAGAGAGTAAGCCCGATTGATTACCATCCCGGAGGGAGAAATCAGCACCCCTCCGACTCCAGCGACAATGTTGCCCTTGGGCCCAGTTTTGGAAGCATCGTCGAAGAACATTCGCCATACGGCATCATGAGAGGCTACATTTGAATTGGCGACCTCATCTGGAATCTCTTCTTCTAATCTGGTTGACTCCGAACCTGGATGAGCTGCTAAAAATTCTGCCAGAGCTTGACCTTTAAGAGCCTTCTGCGGGACAAAGATCATGTGGTAGGGAGACAGTAATATTGCCCAGGTAGCGAGGCGAGAGCTGAGTGCACCTGGCTTGGTCATGAGGACCCTGAGGGGGTTCACTCTTGATACGACATGGATGGTTTGTCCCATGACGTAGTGTCGCATCTTCTGAATGGCGAACACCAGAGCAAGGCATTCCTTTTCTACGATAGTGTATCGGTGTTCCGGCTGGAAGTGTATCGATATTCCGGCTCCATCATCATTCGGCTGAGGTAATATATAGCCTGCTCATGGCCTACATCATTATTTTACGCTAGTAAAGCACCGAAAGAATGCTCCATTGCTCGTACATAGAGCAGGAATAGTTTTCCAGCAACCGGGGCCACCAGGACTGGAGGGTTCGACTGATATTTTTTGATGCTGTCGAAGGTGTGTTGGCATTCTTCATCCCATACGAATGAAATGCCCTTTTTCATGAGGTGGGTGAATGGCTGACATCGTCCGGAGAGGTTGGAGATAAACCTCGTGATGTAGGCCAGCCTCCCTTGAAGGCCTCGAAGTTCATGGAGGTTTCTCGGGGGACCCATCTCCATGATTGCCTTTATCTTCTCAGGGTCTATGTGGATACCCGCTGAAGTAATGATGAAACCCAAGAACTTTCCGCTGGATACGCCCAAGAAAGATTTTGTGGGATTCATTTTCAAATTGTGCGCTCGCATCAGGTCGAACACAGTCCTCAGATCATTCAGATGATCTTCCTTAGAGCGGCTTTTGACGGCGATGTCGTCGACGGAGCATTCTACTGTCTTGTGCAGGTGGTCTCTAAAGATGACGCTCATAGCTCTTTGATAAGTGGTGCCAGCATTCTTTAAACTGAAAGGCATGACTGTGTAGTAGTATGTGCCAATTGGTGTTCGGAATGATGTTTGCTTTTCGTCATCAGGGAACATCTTGATTTGGTTGTACCCCGAAAAACCATCCATGAATGACATACGCTCGAAGCCGCAGGTGTTGTCAATCATGATGTCTGTGATAGGAAGGGGGAACTCATCCTTAGGACATGCCTCATTCAGGTTCCGGAAGTCGATGCAGATTCAGATCTTTCCGTTCTTTTTGAGGACTGGTACAATATTGGCTACCCAGTCTGGGTGCTGTTCCTCGCGGTTGAAGTCGCTAGTGATCAGTTTGTTGACCTTAGCTTCAATGTCATTTATGATGTCAGGGCGGAACCGTCATTGATATTGCTTGACCGGTTTTGCGTTCGGACGAATATTGAGTTTGTGAAGTGCAACCTCTGGATTCAGTCCTGGCATGTCTTCGTAGCTCCAGACGAACACGTCGATGTATTCTCTGATGAGTTGCAGTAGCGATTCTCGCACTTCGTCTATCAGATTCTTGCTGACGAAGATCGAATTTGGAGAGGACTTGTCACCGAGATCAACTTGTACAACCTCATTTTCGGTGGGAGGCTCTCTTTGTTCGAACCGCTTCTTCCATTGCGCATCTAGCTGTTGTGCCCACGGCTCTAACTCAAGAAGTTCAGGAATGTCTTTATCTTCTCCGTAGGCGTCGGTAAATACCATATTGACGGACAAGACTTGCCTGAACACGTCCCCGATGCTAACATCTGAATCGAAAGTAGGTGATCCGGTTGAGTGTGAATGCCAATCGTATTCCTCGTCTGAGCTTTCAGGAGTCATTGCAGGTGTAACATAACCTAGCCCACATCTGGTTTGTTGTAGTAATCTCGTGGTTTCCCAGCCGGGACCGACAATTGTAAGGGTGACCGCCGTCCAGTGCCGTAGTTCAAACCTGGTATAGTTTCCAGATCATACCCCTGTTTCTGCATGAGGTACTTAGATCGGAAGCTATACAGATAAAGAGGCAGTCTTTCGGTGTCGGGTTCGAGATCAACTTCTTCTATCCTGAAGGATTGTGGATCATTCTTCCGGCCGAAGATGATTGGATGATCCCTTCCCTCGACTATGTGGTAAGCATCTTCCACTGGAGTAAGTTGGTTCGCAGTGTAGATATTTGTCACTTGTGTGTGCAGGTGGGTGCCTATACCGTGTTCCATAGCATACATTGTAAAAAGCTTATTAAGCTCGAGGTAGTTCAAAGATAGCCTTTATTGATGAATTAAGGTATCTTTTCCAGTGGGATTACATCATCTGCGGATGGAACATCAGTGTGAGCAGCCACATACTTGGCCAGCTCTGGCTCTTCTTCAACCACCCCCTGTGTCAATATAGACTGGGAGGATGACTTGGGTAGCTTAATCATCAGGGGCACCATGGGTGGAGCAGAACATGGAGTCGTTGGCGTACTAGCCACCCCCAGTTTGGTGCTCAGTGCTGGGTGGGGAGTTGTTGGCTGGCTAGCATTCCTCGGCTTATTGCTCGACTGCTGATTCATTCTGGGAAGACGAATCATCATCGGCTTGACAGAGGGATTGAGCTCCTATATTTGTTGCTGACTCACTCTAGGCAGCCTGATTGTCAGTGGCTCTGTCGTGGGTCTTGGCACTTGGCCAGACCTTGGCAGTCGAATTATCATCTGCTCCTCCTGTGCAGAGAGGCTGAATACGTCCTTACGCAGAGTGGCCGTAAGGGGTACAGTTCTACCATGTTTGCGGGCTTGGAGGTGGATCGTTAGAGATTCTTCCGATCCAGTTGCCGCCTCAGTTGGAGCTTGAGTATCTTCTTCGACAAGGTGCCTTTTCGATTTTTCGTATAGGCATGAGTCAGAGTAGTAAGATTCGACCCCTTTAAAGGGATCAATGTGAGCAAATTCTGTCCTCACGAAGCCTTGCTTGTCGATGTACTTGAAGTACTGGTGTAGTGTGGATGGCACGATCATGTAATCGTGTATCCAAGGACGCCCCAGGAGAATATTATAGGAAGTATCCGCATCTATGACATAACAGGTCACTTTTGATTGAAGATTGCCAATTTAGCATTTCAGACGAATTTTTCCGATCGGATAGCTTCTGCCTAAATTGAAACCGCTGATGACGGTACTCGTCGGCGTCAGGCGATGCATTGGGATGCGCAGATGGTGTAGCAAACTCTTTGGGATGATGCTTATGGAAGAACCGAGATTAATATGCATCCTATCCACCTTGATGTCGCCAATGTACCCAGTATAATACAGAGGGCGATCGTATAGGTTGGTCTTGATAAGCATATCCTGCGGAGTGAAGACAATATTGGGTATTGCGCCTGTACAAGCGCTGTCCTGGAGATCTACAGGCGAGCTCTCCCCAGTGAGATTGGACTGAGCCAGATATGCATCGGCGTTCTGGAGTGCCTCGCTCAGTGTGACGCGAACATCTTTGGAGAGTCTCAGGAGCTCGTATAGTGATAATTTGGCCGGTGTGTTGGCCAATTGTGCCAAGATGTCAAAGTTGTAGGGCCTTTCCAGCCCATGAGGCGTCTCTCTTTGGAGCGGCTTGTCAAAGCGAGTCTCCTTCGGCCTAGGCTTGTCGGTCGTCGAAGGCTGAGAAGGTCCTGGGGCATCAGCAGCTGTCGGCTGATGATCTTCAGCCGAGTTACCCGGTGGAGGTTGGGCTTGTGCGCCGGATCGGGTAACAACAGCAGTAGCTTCTTCGACCTCGGCCGAGATTGTGCGGCATGATTTGACTTTCCCACTCTTCTTCTTGCTAGTGGAGGGTGGTACGGACTGAGTCACTTCAGGTACCAGATCCGGATGGACCCATATGACCTCCCCTCGTGATGTGGTAAGGGGCACTAGACCAGCAGCCTGGTCTCGGGGAGGTGGAAGGTTAGCGACTTCCATCCTTGCTCTGGGGACGGGCACTACTCCATCTTGAGTCTTTGTCGGAGGAAAGCTACCGAATTGTACTTACACCATGTTGGCTGCTACTGTCACCTCTTCAAAATCAATGGCCAAGGCCTTAGAATCAATGAGATGTTACATGTATCGCTTCAGTTGGTAGCAGTCTTGTGTAGCATGGTGGACATAGCGATGATAGTGGCAGTACTTGGGGCCTTTCATCTCTGCAGGACGAGGTTCACATCTTGGACGAGGGAGCTGAATTCTACCTCCTTGTATGAGCGGGTCCAAGATGGGCTTGACATGGCCGTCTTCGAAGGAGTAGGTCATCTGAGGCCACTGCTTCTCTGTCGGCTTCGATTCAGGCTTCGGAGCTGTGTCAGCCACCATAGCCTGTTTGCCCTTGTTGTCTCGATTGTTGGAGGGGTTACCACCATTATTGCTGTTGGTGTTAGGGCGTTTGCCCTTGTCCTCTCCTTCCGAGACGTATAATCCCAGTTGGCAAGCTTTCTTCAACTTGTCTTCTATGCTAGTGGCGCTGATAATGAAAGTCTTCCAATCCTTAAACTGACTTTTGCCCATCCAGAGGCTGATTGTGGGGAGCAGCCTCTTTTGGCAAATTTCAATTAAGGAGGAATCAGGGTTACCGGAAGGCAACTTCATCGCGGTTTGACGAAACCGTTCGATATAATTCCTTGTCAGCTCCTTTTCTTCTTGAACAACGTCTATTAGAGTGGACATCGTCACGTCTTATCCTACTTCGTAGAACCTCTCCAGGAACATACGTTTGAAGCCGGGGAAGGAATGGATGCAGTTGTCCGGCAAGTTGCGGTACCAGTCAAAGGCGACCCCTTCCAACACTCCAATGAACAACCGCGTGAGGATGGCATCATCATGAGACAGATGGTCGGTGATGACTTTGAAGTAGATGATGTACCTGCTTGCAGATGTGCTTCTATCATACGGATTGATGTTGAATGGTTTATATCTTGGTGGAAAGGGAACATCTCTCCATCCAGCCGGATACGGTTGTCGTATCCTGAGGTCCTGGCAGTTTTCTCGGGCATAGAACATGGCCCGGAGCTCCTGGACCTCTCGTTTTGCCTCTCTGGCCTCGTCTGCAGCGGTGGGGGCCGATATTTCAGGAGGATTATCACCCGAATTTGGTACAGTTGAGTTCGAGTCTGCATTGACCGCAGATCCCACGTTTGTTAGGCCTTGTGTCCTTCTTTGCAGAGTTGGAAGGACCGCTTTGATCTCGTTTACGGATTTAACTAAGGCATGCAGTATGGCCTCCAGAGTGTCGATGCGTTGGCGATCATTGGAACCGTCTTGGTTGCTGTCCGTCATGAACACCATCCTTACATGAGGAAAGATGGAAGGAACGGTGGAGGACGTGCCCTCTGAGTCATGCCCTTATACAGAAAAGTCATCAGGGTTTGTGGGAATGTTCTCCTCTGGTTTGTACTCAGAAGGAGTGGTACCCCCAGCTTCAGAGCTTGCCTCGTCTTGAGAGTTATGGACGTCCTCGGGGATGTCAAAATTTGTTGTATCTGTCGGTGAAACTGTTTTCCCTGGATTATCTTCTTTGAATACCGGATTATCGTAGATGTTTGGAGGAGTGCTACCCCCGGCTCCAGTGCCTCCCAGAGATGTGGACGACGAATCTCCAAGTGTTGCAGATTTTGTCTTTAAGCGAGTACCTTAGAAAACTCCTCCCGTAACGGTCGTGGACAACCGTTTAGAAGAGAGTTTCTTGGTTGAGATTTTTGGGCTGAAGACATTTGTTTTCTTCCCTCTCCCGCTGCCAGGGATCTGCATAGCAAAATTACAGGAGGCGACGAGAAGCGCCTCATCTTCTGAGCTTGGGTGTTTCAGTCATTGGAAGACGGATCGCCGCTCCTCTTGTGGGGCCGCCCTGCTGCAGCATCAGTTGACAATGACTTGAGTGCAGTAATATCCATGAAAGGACTCTGTACACCAAGTTTTTGTCTCTTTCCTTGCATTTGTGAAGAATCATATTGCGCAAGTCACTCGCTTCATGAGCCCGGGAGTCCTGAGCACATGAGTGTATTGGCATCCTGCCTGCTCCCTGATGTGGGGGTAGTACGAGTACTTGCCTCTGATCATTGTTGGGAGATTCTTGATAACTATCCCGTTCGTTGACCGCCAGGGCTGGACACGGATAGTTTTATACAACTTTCCATCAGGGGCCCACGTAATAGTCAGCGGGACGCCCTGATAGTCAGAAGTTGGGACAGCTGACTGAGCTTGGCGAGCCCGCACTGCCCAGACTTCTTCCTTCTAGCACCTGAGAGTGCATAGTAGGAAGAGTCTACAGAAAATGGCACATGAGAGCATTTGCGGTCAGGACCACTTGAGAGTCGGTCGAAGACTGAACCCAAGCCGTATGAAGTAGATGGCCTGCGGCTGAGATTGTTAGTCGCACAGCCTGCCTGCATGAGGCTGGCATTTATGGCCGCATAAGCAACCCGCATGCGGCTGACAGTTTGCATGCGGCTTGGAGCTGTAGTGGTCGCGTGGGCCTCTTCCATGCGGCTGGAAGTCATAGTGGCCGCATGAGCATCCTTCATACGGCTGGCAGTACTGGCCGCATGAGCCTTTTGTCTGTGGCTGGCTTTTGTGGCCGCATGAGTCTTCATGCGGCTAGCGCCCTTCTGCGGCTTCTTTCTGGACCGTGTACAGTTACACTTTGCCCCTGTAAGTCCAGCATCGTAGTGTTTTCCTCTGCCGAACTTGGGGACAACAGAGTCCTCTATGGTCTGAAGTAGGGCCGTAAGAGAGTCTTCTCCGCTGTATTGGGCAACAGAGAGTACTCCTCCGAGAACTTGGGGAGGAGCGAATGATTTGGGCCTCCACTCCCTGCGGGCCTTCTTCGTGCGGTCTCACCGCTGGACTGGACCAGCGCTTCCATCGGAGAGCATTTCTTCAAACGCCTGCTGGTCGAATCGGACGACCAGCATTTGTTGAGTGGAGCCAAGTTTGGCTGCGTCCGATTGCGTCACCAACTCCTCAGCCATGGAGAAGTTAGTTCCCAGCAGAGTCGCCATCGTGTTTGCCATTGATTGTAAAAGTACATAACAATTTTATAGGAGGACTGAACTTAGACTCATAATACAAACTCGCTCGTACAAAGAAAGCCTAGGAATGAAAACCTAGGTACAGTAATCTAAGTACGATTATTTATTTTTGATTCTGGGGGTGACGGTAGAGGCTCGGGAAAGCGACGACAGCTCTGTCTTACTCCTTGGACGATCGGACGTAGCCTTGGCTCTTATGAAAAAATGCTCTCGGAATGTATGGGGAGACTCTTCTGTGCATGCCTTTTTCTCTCTGTCTGTCCAGCCGGGGGTTTTGCAAGGAAATGGCACCTTGCTATTTATAGGAGTGGGTGTGATTATTAGGGTTTGCAATGATTATCCCTTGAAGAGTCGGCGGTTTGGGGATTAATTACCATTTTCCTTGATCTTGTTTTGTTGGCAATTAATCTGGGCCGTCAATCTTGATTGCAACAAATCTGGGCAGTTAATGTTGATTGCGCCAAATCCGTATGGGCAATTAATGTTGATTGCTACGAATCTTCATGATTTGTTATGACAAGCTCAGATCTCTTGCCACGTGTTCAATCTGCTTGATTGTAATAAATCTTATTTGATCCGGATAATTATGATGATTGTACTAAATCTGGTTGTTGGGATTTGTTGATAGTAACAAATCTGGGTAGATAAATCTTGATTGATTTGGTACCACGTGTCCAACCATCATTATGCTATGAGTCGAGGGACGCAGAGGGAACTGATCCTCTGCCACATGTCCTAACCGCGAGCCACAGGGACAGGGTGTCTTGACAGAGCCTCATGAGGGTGGCTTTTCAGGATTTGAACCGCATGAAGGTGGCAGCCGTATAGGTATGGCCTCCGAAATCTGAGTCGCATGAGGGTGGTTTCCAACTGAACCGCATAAGGCTGGCCACGTGTCAAGGCTGTATGGGCGTGGCCTTTCAGCATTTGAGCCGCATGGAGATGGTCCCCATGATCTGAGCCGTATAACAGTAGCAGCCGCATGGGGGTGGCTTCTCAGGATTTGAGCCGCATGAAGATGGCTCCATAATTCGAGCCGCATGAGAGTAACAGCCGCATAGGGGTGGCCTCCACCTGAACCGCATGCGGCTGGCCACGTGTCAAAGCTGTATGGAAGACTTTAGGATTTGATGGATCATGCCAGCTATAAAAAATTTTCTTTATTTCTCTAGGAGCACGCCTTTATGTCAGAGTCATCGTTGCAGCTTTATGTCAGAGCTGTCAGTTCACCTTTATGTCAGAGCCGCCTTGTTGTGTCAGAGCATTAAATGAGGCCGCTGCTTAATGGCCAGCTGTAGAGGAGAGCCGCATGGCTATGTTGGCGACTTTTGAGCCACATAAAACTCTTGAGCCGCATGAAGCTCTGAGAGATTCTTTGAACCGCATGAGACTCCCTCTGTTTTGAGCCGCATGGATTTTTCTGTTCTTTTCCATGCTTCTACAACATATTTTAGGAGTCCCCAAAACATATGTACTTCAGCCAACTTCCATGTTAGTGCGATTCGATCAGCCACGATATAACTCTTTTTTCCAAATTCGACTTAGCATCCTTTCAATTAACTTATCACTTTATTCACTTACCACAATCACTATCTTCCAGGCCACAACACTTAACATCAGGGACAACTCGATCAAGCTCTCTATCCAAGCATAATATTTCTAACATTCGGTCAAGGGTCTAACTTAGAGCTAGTCATATCAAGAGTTCATAACATGCAATCATATTCCTTCACAAATCCAACAATATTTCTCACCGAGGCAATTCATCTTTTATAAAAGATACAATCCGACGTCACCCACTATCGATTACCCGAGCCAAGGGTACAATTCTATGCAACAGTCAAGGTTAACCCAGCTACCCGACTATAGATATCGGTCAAACATTTCTAAGGCACAAGTTGAATTATACAATTCCTTAGGTCAATACTCATCTTCACCATCTCTCGTACAATGCCACAAGGTCATTCTATGGGTCTCCAATGGTCACATATTATTCAGTCAATCTCTAAGGTTAGCTATACTGGCAGCTAAACTTAATCACTCAGGTGACTTCCCTAGAGTGGACGGCTATTAGGGTTATACTAGTTCCTTATTCTTAGGGCCAACAAACAACTGACAGTTCTAAGAAACTCTACCCAAACCTATAGGTATGAACTCAGTCTGAATACTAATCGCCATTGTCGCCTATGCCAACAATTGTTAAGTCATCAACTGGTCGCTAGGGTCAAGTCTATCTATCCAGGGTCTTCCTCAAGAAAAAAATTCCTACAGAGGCTCATTTTTAGACTTACCCAACGATCGATTAAGATCGATCCATCCATATTACGGTCAATCCCAAACCGACATACAATTCTCATTGTTCTAATACTCCATCAAGTAAATTTCCAACGATTCAATTTATATTCCAATTCCTTTATACCCATACGAACCCATAAGCCAAGGCTAACTATTCAAGGGTCATCAATTCTGATAGTCTTAACATAGCTATGGAATCATACTATTCAGTTCATATGACAAAGTCATACCGCTAAGTCATAAACCAACAATCTACATCCCAACCAACAGTCACCTATACCGACATTATCTAACACGTTTGCAATTTCTCGTTCCCATTCGTTTCTCAATCATTAAACTATCTTAAGGCATTCTTAAATCTCATGCAGCAAGGGTCGAGTAGTTCATTCCACTCAATCTGATAATTCATGTATCAACTAACCATTCTCTATGTAACATAAATATTCAGGGTTGCTACTTGTTACTTTTCTAGTATAATTCAATTCCTTAGCATATATGCACATATGCAATAACTATCCTTTGGTGATCAAGATGGATTAACATCTACTACACCTTAGGGTCATGGCACATATTTCTAATATTCCTTTGGTTCACCGACAATATTTCTAAAACTTTTAGCTTAGCAACCAACTTTGTATTAGCCATATATAGTTTGCATCCAACCAATCGAAGTCAACATTCAGATGTTTTAAGCCACAACATTCTCTCGCCAAATCTATTTACCCATAGCATACTGTCTTACTAGTCTGAGTCATCACTCGACTAAACAATTTCTAACCAAACCACCTGTTACAATTTCCAAAAATCTCGCTTTCCAACATAACATCACCGTCAAGGGACACTTGAGTCATCAAGCAATAATACATGACTCCCAGCTAAGTCTCGGCAATACCCAGTACCCACAGATAGTCTCATTGCTATCCTATGGAAAGGGTTAATATAGATCTAGTTCTGAGGTAGTAGAGGCAATATACCACTCAGAAACGAAGCCATCCTTAAACAATACCAACTCAACGCTTAGCCAACATCTCGAGGTCTCAATATCACAAGCCAACATTCTTAGGGTCTCAAAAGCACTAGCCATCACCCATGAGTCGACTCACCAGTTATGTCGAACTCATCCATCAATTATTTCATTCCTAATTCTTTTCCAACATCATATGAAATTCTCAACTTGTTACAGCATACACAGCCAGTTTTCTTTATTCCCACATTCCAAACAGCATTCATACTATGGCATTGAGTCATTATTGGGTTATTTGTGTCCAAACCAACAACAATCATTCATTCAGGGGCATCACAATGTATATAGACTTATTGTATGGAACATCAAGTGAGCAGCCAAGAGGGTCAACAAACTTTCAGACACAAACAACATAGAATGATTACAGAACAACAACAGCATAATCGTGGAAGCAATCTTTGATTTAATCGTGGAAGCAACTTTGGTTAATCGTCGATGCAACTTTGATTTGAAACAAATCAAAGAAGAGACCAAGGACGTAAAGCCGTGCCCTGATACCAATTGTCACGCCCCGATTCGTAGAGTCATTTATTCATATATTTTATCTCTTGGAATTGGTCGTCCTCGCTTGGGCGTGATGTCGTACAAGTCTGGTATTGCACTTGTACAAGGCAAAGATGGTACATAATTGATTATCTTCAAATAGGAACACATTGCAGCAGCAGAAGCAGATAAATTAAAGTTAATGAGGACAATCTTTCTCATCGAATAAAAATATATCACTTCTTTATAGTAGCGGAGATAAAAGGATAACTTGAAGTCACACAGAGATATATAAAACTTTATTCTCTTTATTGATAATTGAAGAAGAGTACAAGACTTGTATTGAAGTACAATGCTTACAACCAATCTCACTTTACATTGAAATCCAACTAAACAATGCTATACAGCTTACAATTGGTACTTGGATACATTGGATTACAACTTGATATACCGGCTTGGCTTACAACTCACTGGTACAACTGATTACAATATTCCATACATTATTCCTTTTATAAACAGAAGACATCATCTTGTACAAGGAGAGCTTCTACATGTCCAAGAAATCTTCGATGTCGCGGGACCAATCAAGCCAATCATCGTGTACAGAATATCCCAAGCACGAGCACCTGCCCACAAAATGTGGGTCAGCACATCATCTATGTACTGGCGAGCAGAATCCAACCCACTCGCCTAAACCAACACTAACTGGTCAATTTAGCAAGCAATTATTAGAATGATCTTTCTACTTGGGGCCTAGCATTAGTTACAGTTCATAGGCAATAATCATAATGAAACATATAAACTTGTTATCTTAGTAGCATTCATGTGACGACATCATTAAAGCATACTTGGTGTTATCATGGAAAGGCATCATTGAGGTAACATTGGTTCTAACATCTTGAACATGTTATAACAATTCTCATAGAAGGCATTACTAAGCATGTAAGTTATGATTAAGCAGTTTCATAGCAAGGCAACGTGCTGACATACTAAATTTAACATGTTAAGAAGGTTCTCATTAAAAGGCAACATTACAGCACCATTTTGTTTAGCATGTTAAGCAGGCAGGTTGCACCAACATAAATATAGTGCAAATATCACATTTAAGTAATTTTTTACCAATAGCTGACTTCTCATTCCTGTATCAAATACAGGTTAGACAATATACTTACTCTGCATGCACAAAATATTCATTAGCATGCATCCTAACTACATGGCCATTGGCGTTGTTAAACCATACAGACATTTGCCATATAGGACTTCAAGACAATGTAATGACTCCAGAGAAGATAGCTAGCCCCAAAGGATGCCTTGCAAGACCCGTGCTACCAAAGCACGCCATTGTTTCCTCCTAGGCCGGATCGGTCCCCTAACATCCCGGGGTACCGTCCTAGGAAACATATCACCAAACCTAATGCATAAGTTGTCCATGACCATACGAATGCATGTCTGACTCGATCGTGAACGTAAAATATGATAAATAATAAAAGAAATAAAGACAACAGTGCATCATCATTCCTCTCATTCAAGTCATGTTCAATGACTTATTCATTCCCAACATTACCATCATTTCACTTGGTGATCTCAACGATCCCAAGCCTCATCAATTCTCATTTTTTCCAATCATTTATTTCTTCTTCCTTCAACTCAGACACATTGAGGCATTCCTACATTATTCATTTCTCAAGGAACATGCAGCATTTCATTTCATAGGGACAATATCATTCATTTTATTGCTTACATTAAAACAGGCAACAGCAACAGTTATACAGAAGATACATAATTCTATTATTTTATTTAGATCATTGGGTCGATAGCATAGCCAGTTCTCTTCTTATTCTATCATTCACAAGGTGTCTCATTATTCAAGTATTTCATTTGTTTCAGCAGCACTAAATATAAGGGACAATGTTATCAATTCATTCTCAGGCATCAAATCACATTAGCAGTTCAATATTATTCGTTCAGTAGTTCAATATTCATGTCTTATTCATTTCAACGATTTCCAACATATGCATCTCTATCGATTTATCAACCAAAGCATCGTATCACAATTATTCAACATTCAAGGTAAGAGACATTAGGGACATATTCATAGCATCACGTTATTCCATTTATTAAGCATGTAGGAATAAGGAGAAAGGAGGACAGTTCCACTTGCCTTGCATAACGGTCTTTCTGCTCCAATCCCACTAAGTGTAGCTCCACCAGCGAGCCACGTTCCAATACCCATTCTGTCTAGCCATCTAAGAGAGACTGCATCAGTCTCAATTCTTCTGATCTCCAACATAAGTCACGGTATAATATTCTAATCCCATCCAACAAGCCAACCAAATGTCTCGTGCGGAGCGGGGCATTACACATGTTGTCCGGACGGACCTCGTATCAAGAAATTTTAATATTTTGAAAATAAATTTTTGGTCAACTTTAAGCTAAATTTAAACATAATATAATAAGTAATAAAAATTTGGCCAACTTCCAAGATTTGCGATATCCTGATCGTAAATCAACCATAAATAGGGGACGTTAGGATAGTTTTTAATGTCCCAATCGAGTTTTTTTCGATTATGGAACTCGATTTTTGTGCACATGATACGAATTAAATTATTCTACTTGATTAGACTAGACGAGTGTTAGGTTTTGAAAGCCATGTCCAATTGGTTCATAGGACGATGGAGAAACAATAAAGAAATTGCAACGCGAAGGGATCGACACCGCTTATTACTACTGTTGTCGTTGCTCTGTTTGTGCGTTGTTGTTGCTGCTTCGGCTGTTGTGCGATCGTGCAGCCGCGCATCGGTCGGCCTGGCGGCAGTGCTCCAACAGCAAGGTGCGGTGTCGACGGCCTGATTGGTGTAGCCGCAATATTTTAGGGTTTAGGTTTTTTTTTTCTTCGAGTTCTTATAGGGGGGAGAGAAATCGGGTTCTATTGGTTTGCACATGTACTGTTCCCTTTGGAGAATAGTAACCATAAGGGTTTTTTTTTTCCTTTTGTTTTATATATATATATATATATATATATATATATATATATATATATATATATATATATATATATATATATATATATATATTTATTTATTTATTTACTTATTTATTTATTTATTTGTAACCCATATGTTATATATACCAAAAACACCTAAAATATTCTAAAATTTTTTCTAAACTTATAAAAAGATTCTATATAAATCTTAATATTTATAATATATTTCCTTAGCATATGGAACTATTTTATACATATATTTTATTAATCCAAAATAAAATGCTACATATTAATTTAGTACTCGAGAAAAACTAATTATACTAATTTAAAAAAAATAAAAATAAAGAAATAATTCCATTAAATGTAAAATAGTTCCTTTAAGAAAATGCTTTCACATTTATAATGTAAAATACTAATTTAATATCATATAGTCCAAAAAATTTATATAAGAAATATAAAACATATTTATTAGTCCTTTAGATAAAATATGAAGTATATAAGTATATATAAATATACACCTACATGGAAGTTTCTGGATGCACTATATGCCTACATGGGCTTGGGTTTAGATTCGGGTCAAGTCCGTTGTAACTACCACTTTTCTAAAATGAGGGTATTTTTGAACTTCTCTAAAATTGGTTATTTAGTTATTATTTAATGGATTAAATAATGTTAGTAATGTGAATTGGTAAATTTTTGATTGTTTTAATATTATTTTTATTAATGTATTGTGTTAGTATCAATAGTTAGTGAAATCTCAGATTTTGACTAGAACTAACCATGATCATAAAGACCTAGCTAGTGGACTTAGACATGTTAGTTGGACTCTAATTATGTTAGAATATCATGTAGAGGCTAGATATTGACTTAGTTAATAGACCACCTTTGGGCCTTTCTCTAAAAGGGCCTTTAAATGATAATAGGAGAGACTTTTAGCCAAATACACCTTAACCAAACCCTAGCCTACCATGTGGCCGGCCAACCCTAGCTCACCCATGTTATTTAAAGCATCATTAGCCCCTCTCCTTCCCCTTTCATTTAGAAACCTAACCCTAATTTGGTGTTCTTTCCCAAATTGCCTCCATTCTTCAAATTGAGTCCAAATTTCTCCAAATAAGTTGCAATATCTTCCTCTTGAAGAGAGGTAGTCTCTATTTGCTAGGAGGGAGCCTATTGGAGCAATTTGACCGCTAGAAGTGAAGAAAATCTAGATATAGAGATTGTTCCTTGAGAATCCATCTCTCAAGTGGTAAGAGCTTCTAAACACATTCTAATTTTACATTCCTTTCCATAGATGCATTCATTTAGGGTCCCTATGATATTAGGAACAATTTGGGTTGATTTTGGATTCATTTGAGGTGCGTATCGCAAGAGTGTCGGATACGCACGGCAAGTGTTTGGTGAAATATCTCTTATGACTTTTATAACTTAAAATCAAATTGTAATTGGTTAATATTGTTGATTATATGATTTTATAGATGTGGGGGATGTTCTATGTGATTTGGAGCGGGTTTGATAGGTTATATTGGCCTTAGGGAGGCTCGGGTTCAGTTGTGTTCACTGTTGGTTCCCCATGTCTGTGCAGTCAATGAATTGGTTTGCATCTGGTTGTCTTCACATCCTAATCACCTTTAGATCATAGTCTAATCCTATGTTAATCCCCATTCCTCTTATCCCTCACTGGCTTAGTTAAGCCAATCCCTTGGTTCAATGCCACACTCACTAACACCTATACATTAGGTAATACCTACATCTTGTGTTGCAATCCCTGCATTTCTATGCATCTTCTGCACACTTTAGCATATGCCCTGCATATTGGTATCGTCCTTGCATTCCTAATCATTCCCTATACCTTTATTCACTGCACACATGTATATCCTGCATATATTGCTGTACTACATCCTCACATGATCCTTAGCCCACATCCCCCTTAGGTGTCATGCACCTTCATTAGCCAACTGCACACATCATTGTCCTGCTACCTAGGTAATGTACTGCATTCACCCTTCATAGAGTACTGCATATATTATACACTGAAAACCCATTCCTAATATATAGATATAAAGCCACATTCCATACCTATATACAACCACTGCATCATTATTTCACTGTCCATCACACTTAGTTGTAATTGCTGCATAATGCTGCCCGTACACCACTTGTATTGCCTACAATTTGCATATCCCTTGCACTCACTACACCTACTGGTCAGTATTATTCATACCAGGAAACTGTATATACATTCAATGCCTGAATTTGCATATGTCCAACAACCCATTGATGCCAATGCATCATGACAACATGTCCTACATCCTAGTTAACCATTGCAATATTTCAAATCCTGCATTGCCTACCTTTAGGAAGACCCTTCTTCATATTCACCACTGTATTCAATTTGACACATGTACTACACCTACTTACAATGTCCAGCATATTAGATAGTGTACAACATCAGTATAACTACTGCACAATTCATTTGTCCTGTATCTTCACAGATTAAATTACCGCACATACTCATCTGTCCATCCCACTTAGGTGTCTGCACTTTACATTTAACCCACTGCATTTGTGTCTATCATGTTATGTTCTCTGTCCTGTATTTTGGCACATGCCATGCAGACAAGAGACCAAATACAACTGCCATGCATACCTATTTCCCGAACGGTAATGCATTGTCCATCTTGCTTTTCATTCACTGCAATATCAGTACCTCATGTGCTGCCATATCTTTCATTTGTCTAAGCTATGAATGTTCAGTCTGATACCACTTAGTGTTCTGCTACACTTATATTTCTGGGTCAGTTGAACATCTCCACGGCAGGGTCCAATTTATGGAAGATTTTGCATTCATCACTGCCCTATTCCTATCCCAGTATGTCCTCTTACCTGCAACCATTAGTCCAGATCTGAACTTAGGTTCAGACTTGTAATTGATCTGCCTTTTGTTTTAGTTCAATAAACTCAGTTATATGTATCAGTTATAGATGTTCAGTGTTACATAAACTTCTGATTAATTCATCCATATGTGTAAGACATATGGGATCTTGCATCTCCTTGTTCTGCCACTATTCTTAGTGAGATACTTTGACATGGTAGCTGTGCTTAAGCCTCTTAAGTATTATTTCACATCAAGCTCACCCTTCTTGTATATCCTGCCTGAATTAATTTCTTAGGCCTTGTGTAACGCCCCAGTCCCAAAATACGTAGGACTAGGATATGTATACATGCTAGCTACGTATCAAAAGGACTCCAGTCCAGCTCGATTACGTATAAGTTATCTGGTTGTTCTAGAATCTACTACATCTCAATCCACATAATATAATAAACATCAAGAATTAACCATATGGTTTGTGGTCTACAGCCCACTAGCATATATATCCGAATAAACTCGTAAGGAAAAATGAGTCTAATAAAGTAGGCTAATAAGAAGAATATATCAAGAATAGAATATGCAGCACGAGAGAATAATAAAAATATATGAACTTAACTATATATTCCTGGAATCCTGGAGAAACAATCATCAATCCTCCAATGCATTCTACCTCGATAACTTCAACTAATACCTGGAGAGATCACCAGGTCCTCAGGAGACTAGCAAGACACATAATATACATGCCTACTGTACAATAAATAACATACGAAAAAATAGGGATAACAACTGCTACGACAAGAATTAGGATCTCATGGAAAGACTCTATAACCATGACATGTCATATAAAATAATACTAAGAATGACCACAAAGTGAATCGAATGACCGTAGCCCTTCCGTGGTACTCCCGGTCCTATAGCTAGTAGCCCTGTCTTGGTACTCCCTATCTATAGTGAGTCTTTATCGTAGCCCTGTCGTGGGTCTCCCGAGTCGAGAGTGGTGTAGTTAATCCTAGTATCTTAGAGGTGTGGACACACACAAAAAAGAAAAAAAATGTTATCTTTTCTTATTGGTGCAAGGCACCATAAATCGAGTACGCCTGAGAGATCCTGCGCTGAGGATCCCCGAGTACAAAAAGAATTCTAGGGAATGGGACGATGGAGATCGAGCGACAGTTGCTCCTTTACTCCGTTGACACTCTGATTATAAAAGTAGGAGAAAACCTAAGAAAATTGCTAACTCTCGGCTCATTGGCAAGAAGTGTAGCAATTTAGCTCTTAAAAATGCTCTCAGTTCTGTGTTTTGAAGAGGTATGAGACCCCTTTTTATAGTTGTTCTTGTGCTGGAATGATGTTATGTTCCCTCATGAGGAAACACACTAGTTTTCGTGTGGGCACATAGTCCTACTTTGGGCGCATAGGACGTAGGCGCATGCAGAATACGTGATCGTGGGTTGATCGTGGTGTTAACGTGGCCGCATACTTCGGTGCACGATTGATCGTAAGTTTGACCGAGGCCGAGGCTATTCTAGCTTGGGCGCATAGCCTGAAACATGGCTATGCGCCCCCTTCTGGAGTTGCCTAGAATGGGTGCATGGGCATATGGCTTCACTGGTGACTTGGGCGCATATGACTTCACTGGTGCCTTGGGCGCATATGTCTTCATTTGTGACTTGGGCGCATATGTCTTCATTGGTGACTTGGGTGCATATGTCTTCCCTGGCTTGGGCACATGGTTGTCAAGTCTGCCAAAATTTTCATGCTTCTACAAGACCCCCTTCAAAGTTTTCGATACTTAACCAAGTTCAAAATACTTTGACAAAAGCATGGACCGTCTTCTCATGATGCAGTAGGCGCATAGCATAGCTCTCCCTTTGGGTGCATAGAGTTTGGCCAGTCTTTTAGAGAGATGGCTGTTGAGATCTTCTTCAAAAATTTAAACTGAAAGATTCATCGGGGTAGAATTTGAAGAGGTCCATCCTTCATACGGTGTCCATGTCAGCAAGTGGCAGTCGTATAGTGTACAAGAGACTGGGTCTTCATGTGGGCGCATAAGTCGTAGTGTGCGCATAGTACGCAGTGGGCGCATAGGAACGTAGGAGTAGTGAGCACAAAGGGTGTGGCCCATGCCTATAAATAGGCTTTAAAAGAGTTGCCTATAAATAGGCTTTAAAAGAGAGAAAATTTATTATTCTTTTCAAAAGACTCTTCATCTTCTCTCTTTACGTACCATCTCTCCTAAGGCCGCCATAAGATCTACGAAGGGCAAGGGGGCTGTACCGAATGGCTCTTCTCCTGCGGGTACGTTATCTTTGCGTCTCTCTTCAGATGAGATTTTTCGACTTTGATTTTGCGTGCTTCTCGTGAGGCTGACCACAATTGTATGTTTCCTTGTAGACAAGGAGAAGGAATCGCTTTTAAAGATAACCCCAGGCATTGGAGGAGAAACAGAGGTTGTCCCCGGCTCCTCTAAATTTGCTGGTACGTGAGGATCCATTAGTGAGCCGGCATCGACTGCAGAAGGAGAGGTTGAACAGCCTACTGAGGGGGCTGTTGCTGAATCTGCTTCCATTCCAGCTGGGACCCTGGAAGATACCCGGCCTGATATTGCTCGAGGCCTTGATATTGTTCTTCTTGAACAGCCTGGACCTGCTCTTGGTTTCCCTGAAGCCAAGACTGATGGCTTAGCCCCGGCTGGTGCTGAGCATACCGAAGGTACGAAATTACAATTCTCTCGTACTCCCCCTTCTTTTCTTTTTTTTGGTTACTGATGCACATATTATTTTCTTGCCAGGTTCGGCGTCTTGTCAAACATCTCTTCCAAGAGCGAAAGAGCTTCATCAAGCATCCTCTTCGACGACCTCTACTGAAGACGACAAGATGGCCCAGGAAGTCGTCAAAGCTTTATATTCTGTCCTGAAAGTAAAGCTTCCTGGAGTCCTGAATCGGAACGCCGCCTTTGGCCCTATGAAGGCTGTTGCTGAATGCCAAGTGATGGCGCTTGAGAGCATCGTCGGCTATGAAGAGCGGGCTAATACTCTCAGGAAGGTTCTGAATGATTTGGAGGTCAGGTGCTAGATTCTGGGATGCCAAACAGTAAAGCCCAATGTCGTTGTTCTGTGCAGAAGACGAGGCTTTGGTTGTAGCTATCGCAGTGAAGAAAGCTACTTTCCAAGCAAGGAAGGATGCCCTTGCTCAAGAAATCCATGAGTGGACTGACCAGTATGAGCAGTTCAATGCTGTGAACAAGGCATGTGTTGCTTCGAAGAATAAGCTAGCTGCACAGATTACTGAGAAATATAATCACATTGCGCAGATCCAATACGAGATTGCTCAACTGGAGGCCAGCTTGAGGACAGTGACGTCTGAGCAGGAGGACTATTTGGCTCAGGCTTCCATAACCGCCACAACTTCTGACCACTTAAAAGAACAGCTGGTGAAGTTGGAGGGAAAGCACATGAAGCTGATCCCTTTCCAGGATGAAGCCGCTCGTCAAGAAGAAGAAGCGCCGCTGAGCTACCGAGAAGTCTGAGGCCGAAATCGCATCTCTAAGGGATAATATCAGTCGATTGTGTATCCCTTAGATTTTTTTGTAACTGTTTCTTTTTTAGCCGTCGAGGCTCTTGTATCTTTTTCTCCGGCTTTTCATAGACGTTTTAAATAAAGAATAAAGAATCTTTTGGCTTTCAAAATTGAAGTTTTTGTGAAATATCCGGGCTACATGTAATGTGGACGTAGTAAAGATATTTCTGGTGGATATTCCGCTGGAGAATTTGATGTGGACCTATTATCCGTTTTCTATTTAGGGTTTTTGAATATAGATAATAAGTTGAAAGGAGCTGCTAATAGAGGTAATATGGACGTAATAGCAGAGGATGTTCTATATCTGACCAGAGGTAATATGGACGTGGAAAGATATATGACTTTAGGTAGGAGTGGCTAATTCAGAGGTAATATGGACGTGATTATCCTTGATGAATGCTTTGCTCAGAGGTTATATGGACGTGGTAAAGTGTTTCTTAATCATTCCACTAGAGAAATAATTATCAGAAAACAAATCAGAGGTAATAGGGACGTGACTTATTTTTATCAAACCGAGTTTGGGCAGAATCCAAAATGGAGATAATTCCACTGGAGAATCTTTTTAAGAGGACCTATTATCCATGGCATATTCAAGACTCTTGAAATACGGATAATAGTTAGATAATTTTTTGAATCACATAAACATTGCACTGTACATTTACATGACTGAATATGTGTGAACATTGTTTAAAGAAGGTTACACATAATATTTCTTCAGGAACTTGCCGTTGATAGGCATCATGAGCAAGTCACCATCAGGCTTGGTTAGTCGGTATGCACCGTTAGAATACACTAATTCTACAACGAAAGGACCTTCCCATTTAGGCCGGAATTCTCTTTTTGTCTTGTGCGTCATGACCATTGGTCTTCTCACTGCTAAGACTAGATCACCAACTTGGAAGATTCTTTCCTTTATCTTTTTATTGAAGGGTCTAGAAATACGTGCTTGGTATAGCTCAATGCGCTGCTGAGCTAACAAGCATTTTTCGTCCAATGCTTGGAGCTCCTGTAGTCGCAGACGGTAGCTTTCTTCGACAGTCAACTCACTAGCTAAGGCTACTCGAAGAGAAGGAATCTGAATTTCTAGGGGAAGAACTGCTTCGCTCCCATAAACCAGCGAGAATAGCGTACTGCCTATTGGAGTCCGGACCATTATACGATAGGCCCAGAGACATTCGCCGAGCTTCTCATTCCAATCACGCTTGTTTGAAGATACAAACTTCTTCATAAGTTTAATTATGGTTTTATTGAAGGCTTCTGCTAACCCATTAGCCGCTAGATTATAGGCAGTAGAGGCTACATTCTGGATTCGATTCTTATTGCAGAACCGATAGAATGCATGGCTCGCGAGTTGTGGACCATTATCGTGGATGATCCTGCGAGGTAGGCCGAAGCGATAGATAATGTGATATTTGATGAAACTGATCATGTTTGACGCCCTTACTTCAGTGAGCGGTATAGCTTCCGCCTATTTGGAGAAGTAATCGGTTATGGCTAGGATGAACCGATGTCCTCTGGAAGATGACGGGCTGATTGGGCCTATAATGTCGATACCCCAGGCTTCAAAAGGCCAAGTTGTCGCCGTCGGGTGTAGAAACTCCAAAGTTTGATGAATGAAGTCGACGTAGAACTGACAAGCCCTACACTTCTTTGTATATTCGACAGCATCTGCTATCATCATGGGCCAATAATAACCCATTCGTTTGAGGCGATCTTGTAATTTGGGGCATGGTTGATGTACACCACAAACTTCGTCGTGAGCCTTACGGAGTACATGTTTGGCTTCTGTATCTGATAAATATCGTAACAGTAGCCCGTCGTAAGAGCGTCGGTACAGCATCTTGGTAGTTGTGTCGTAGTAAAATCTGAGAGATCGCCTTTGGATAGACACTGCTTCTTTTGGGTCCTCGGCGAGGATTCCATAGATGGCGTAGTCTATAAAAGGAAATCTCCAGTCATTAACGTCGACGTTTATTTTTGTGTTCTAACTGTGATGAATATGCAAGGCATCTTTCACACAGAATAGTTCTCGACCAGACACTATGATCGACTGCTGAGTATTGGTAAGAACGTTCTGGAAAGCGGCGAGACAGGCTAAAATGTCTACTTTTATATTCTATAGTCGAGACACGTGCTCGATGAAGAATCCAGCGAAAGTAGACGCCAACTCGATTGTCGCTTTGTGATATAGGATGAGATCTTCATGACGAATACTACAACAAAAATACCCTTTAATGACGTTTGATAAGGGGATTTAATGACTGCTGATAAAGAAGCGTCATCAATGTTCAACAAGACTATAATCTATGACGGTTATCTATAAAAGCGTTATTGATTGTCTCTCAGTGGTACGAGCGTTATGAAAAAAACACAAATTTTAAATCGAAATCTCGACTCTCTCGCACTTACTCTCGTACTTAAGTCAAAAAGTCCCTTCTCCCGCACTTATTCTCTTTCTCCTTCTCTCTCTCCTTCCACTCCCCAACTCCCTTTCGCCCGCTCCGGCGCTCCCGAACTCCTCTCAGCCCGCTCCCCGCTCCCGATCAACTTCCCTCAGCCCGTTCCCCGCTCCCCGCGCCCTAACTCCCCTCAGCCTGCTCCCCGCTCCCCAAGGTTAGTCCTAAATTATTTCTTATTTTGTGCCCTAATTTCTGTCTCGACTTGATTTTAGTAAAATGCCCTAATTTTGACCTATTTTCTATTTCCTAGTTTTCGAAAGATGGCTGAAATATCTTTGAATGCATGTTTGGAAATCTTTGAAAGAATTTTATTTTTTTACTAATTTGTGAGGTATTTTATTTGTCCACGCATTGGTTCATCTTCTTGTTTCTTTTTTTTGTTGGTTCTTGCAGTGTGGAAGGGTGTTAATTCCATTGCTTTCAGACGAATACTTACAAGTTGAACTTTATGGAGACACGTTCGGGTAGTAAGGTTTGTTTTGGTTCATGGAGACATGTTCTTTTCAATTGCCCTATTTTCTAGAAATCATGGACAAGAAAGAGATCAATGTCCCTGTAACGTCGTGTATGACACATGTTGAACATGACATTTTTACACTCGAAATTACTCCAGGTCACGCAGAAATCGGTACCGTGTCTGTGTATGTGCCATGTCATATTGTCTTTAAATCAAGTCCTATTCTTCTTAGATTAAATTACTCCAGGCAATACAACTTATTTTTTACAGTGTGCATGTTGCTCATGCATTGAGGGTGGGATGGATCTTTGACATCAATATATGCAATTGTTTGACTATACATCTTTAGATTAAATGATATCGGTCATGTTGGATGTGAGCGTTGACCAACTCTTTTTTTAGGTTTATTTGACCCTCTTTTGTAGTTATGTAGATGATTCATATAGACTTTCTCAATATATATTCTTACATATTTTGACATTTTGTTACCTTTTATACCCGTATGCACATATAAGGAATTGTAAACCATTTTCTGTTTTGTAATAACGAAATGAACTATTCCTAAGTCATGTTCTTCTTCTTTTTTAACTCTAGCAATTAAAGTTATATTTTGGAATCAACCTTCTCCACTTTCATGAGTCTGAATTTGTTGGCCATATCTACTTCATATTGGCCATTCTAGAATCAATCTTCTCCGCATTCAGCTTGAAATGAAACTTTCAAGTTACAATCACTTACTCGGTGTTTTGCTTTATTATACAGAGGAATAGATCATGGATAACAAAGCACCTATTATCGAAAGAATATAGAGTCGGAGTTGATGAATTTATGGAGCATGTTAAAGCTAGTGGGGATGATCTCGACTTCATTAGATGTCCATGTAATGAGTGCGAGAATCTCTATAGTATGAGTTTAGAAGATGTAAAATTTCATTTGACGACAGTTGGTATCGATCCAAGGTATACTATATGGATATAGCATGGGAAAGTTGATCCTAATGAAGTGTGTGAGGATACATGTGCGTCTATTTATAAGGACTATGATATGGATACTTTAAATGATGTGGCAGATACACTACAGATGTTCCATGCATTAAAAAGGAACGACATTGAAGGAGATGATGAAGAGAACTTTAATTCATTGCTTAATGATGCTAAGAAACCATTGTATAATGGTTGTAAAAAGTATACGAAGCTATCTGCGATAGTGAAGCTCTTTAGTATCAAGTCCAAGAGTGGTTGGAGTGATAAAAGCTTTTCAGATGTGTTGACATTATTCGCCGACATGCTTCCGAGAGAAAATGAATTGCCTGTAACTACTAGGGAGGCTAAGCGTTGCTTCTCAATATTTGGAATATGATATAAGAGAATACATGCATGTTCGAATGATTGCATACTCTATAGAAAAGATTATGAAAATGCAACCTCATGTCCTACGTGTGGAACGTCGAGATATAAGGTAAAGAAGAATATGTCTGAAAAAAGTCAGGAAGAGCAAAAGAAGGGCATCCCAGCTAAATTTCTATGTTACTTTCCACCCATTTTACGCTTTAAAAGGTGGTTTCGATCGGTACAAACATCAAAGAATTTGACATGGCATGTAGACGGAAGGGAAGTTGATGGCCAATTGCGTCATCCCGCAGATTCACCGACGTGGAAGACAATTGATGATAAATTTCCAAAGTTTACAGCAGAAGCAAGAAACCTTCGACTCTCTCTTTCAGCCGATGGGATTAATCCATTTAGTTCACTCAGTAGTAGGTACAGTTATTGGCCTGTAATGCTAAATACTTATAATTTACCACCTTGGTTGTGTATGAAGAGAAAGTTCACATTGTTGACATTGTTGATATCAGGCCCCCAACAACCTGGAAATGACATAGATGTTTACTTAGCACCATTGATTGAGGATCTCCAGTTGCTGTGGAAGGATGGAGTTGTGACTTACGACGCCTATCGGCAAGAATCTTTTACATTGAGAACTGTATTGTTATAGACTGTTAACGATTTTCCTGCATATGGCAACTTGTCTGGTTGTTGTGTGAAAGGATATTTTGCTTGTCCAATATGCAACGAAAATACTTATTCAGATAGATTGAAACATTGCAACAAGAACATTTATACTGGTCACAGAAGGTATTTGCCGCATAACCATTCTTTTCGATCACAAAGAAAGGCATTTAATGGTGACAAAGAGTTCGGAACTCATCCTGAACCATTAAGTGGGGAACAAATATTAATAAAGGTTGTAGGGATTCCGGTTTCTTGGGGAAAAAAAGATATTCCAAAAAAAGATATCAGAGAAGAAGACTTCAAAGAATAAGAAGGAAGCAGAAGTGCAAAAGAAATTGACACCAAAAAAGAGGAAAAAAGAAGTACAAAAAGACAAAGTTACAAGTTGTTGGAAGAAGAAATCCATTTTTTTAGCTAGAGTATTGGAGATATCTTCCTATTAGACATAACTTGGATGTCATACACATTAAGAAGAATGTCTGCGATAGTATCATTGGGACCCTATTAAATATTCCTGGAAAAATAAAAGATGGGATCAATAGTCGCAAAGATCTTGTAGAGATGGGCTTAAGAAAAGAATTGGCACCTCATAATAAGAAAATTGGGATTTATCTTCCATTTGCATGTTATTCTTTATCGAGGCAAGAGAAAAGAATATTGTATCAAACTTTGCATGACCTTAAGGTCCCAGATGGTTACTCTTTAAATTTTAGATGTAATGTCTCAATGGAAGATCTAAAGTTATATGGTCTCAAATCCCATGATTGTCATGTTCTAATGCAACAACTACTTCCTGTTGCAATACGTGGTGTGTTGCCAAAGCATGTGAGATGTGCTATTATACGAGTATGTTTTTTCTTTAATGTCCTTTGTGCCAAAGTCGTGAATGTACAAAAATTGCAAGATATCCAAAATAATCTTGTGATCACATTGTGCTTATTGGAAAAATATTTTCCACCATCATTCTTTGACATAATGGTACATCTAATGGTGCACCTTGTCAGGGAGGTCGAACTTGGCGGTCCGATTTTCTTCCGATGGATGTACCCACCAGAGAGGTTGGTCTAGTCTGAACTTTGATTTTCATTATGTAGTAACATGATTAATGTTTGTGTAATCATTTTTATCTTTATCATTTGTTCACTATAGGTTTATGGGTGTGATAAAGGGTTATGTGAGAAATAAGAATCATCCTGAAGGGTGTATTGCACAATGCTATATCGCAAAGGAAGCCATTGAGTTTTGTTCAGAATATCTAGAAGAACAACCCGCCATTGGAGTTCCTTCTACGAAGAATGAGGAAAAACCTATAGAAAAAGGAAATATCTGTGAAGTTGACCGCTTATCTTTGGACCAAGCACATCTTTATGTGTTGCACAACACAAATGATGTTCAACCTTATATCGAGTAAGGATGTCTATATTACTCTTTACTTAGTTGTATCTTTGGACCAAGCACATCTTTTTTATATTTTGCTTTGTAATTAACAAAATTCTACTTATTACTTGATAGGGAGCACGAGGCTTACTTGAAAAAGCTGCACCCTCGTAGAGTGAAAAGTGCAAAATGGTTAGGAGATGAGCACAATCGCAGCTTTATTAGTTGGTTACGATCAAGGGTATTGATTAAGCAACTATATTTTATGTTCTACTTAGTGAAAATAAAATATTGAACTTAGGAAAAAAATAACAGGTTGAGGCTGCAGAAGAAGACCCAACTAGCAATGTCTCTGATGAATTAAAATAGATAGCTCAAGGACCTCGACATCACGTGACTAAGTTCCCAGGTTATGCAATTAATGGGTGTCACTATCAAACGAAAGATCGTGATGACGTACGAGTCAAGCAAAACAGTAGAGTGACTCTAGTGGCAAAGACTTTTCAAGTTGCTAGCACAAAGAACAATAATCCCATCATCTCAGATATGACATTTTACGGTGTCATCAAAGAGATTTGGTTGCTTGACTATTGCTCCTTTCGGATTCCCGTCTTCAAGTGTGATTTGGTTGACAGCAAGAATGGTGTTAAGGTGGATGAACTTGGTTTTACATTGGTCGAGCTTTGTAGAGTTGGCCACAAGTTTGACTCTTTTGTTTTGCCCTCTCAAGTAAAGCAAGTATTTTATTTTCCTGATCAATTAGATGAAAATTGGTCAATCGTTTTATCGGCTCCGCAAAGGACGTATTATGATGAAGATAATGACGACGAGGGAATCGATTGTTTTGATTCAGTTGAAACTTGCAATAAAGTACCAGATTTTGAGTCATTTGATGTTGTTGATGAATCACCCTCGACCTATTTATGTGAATATTGCGAGGGAACTTGGATTGCACAGTCCAAATCTTCTTGTTGAAATGTTGCTACAAGTGAATTGGTTAAAGAAATATTGCTGCAAGTCTGAAATGTTGCTGCAAGTGAAAATTACTTTAGTGACTCTATTTTGAGAACTGTTTCAAGAACTGTTTCATGGAAATCCCTCATCTTTATTGTCTTAATATGTGTTTTTTCTCAAAACTGTAGTCTATTTTTATCTCAGAGTATATGGGAGAAACTATAGTCTATTTTGATCTAGAATTGTCTTAATATGATCTGAGTTTAGATTGAACTGAGATTCAAATTGAACCTGAGAATAGAATTGATTTGAATGTTTAAACTGAGTTGGCTTGAAAAACCTGAGAATGGGGTTTCATATATCAAAACTGTGGTTGGGTTTACTTTTATAATGTTAACTGGTATTCTTAATCTCAAATTTTGTTACTTATATCAAACCTGAGAATGGGTGTATCTCAGATTTTGTTAGAATTATCAGGTTTGGTCTTCTTAATCTCAGATTTTGTTAGTTGAATCTCAGTTTTCAAGCACATTTTATGTTTCATGCTATTTCAAGCACATTTTAGCAAGATTAATATGAATATAATTATGCCATTTATTTGTTACAGGCTACAAAGCACAGTAAGGATTCCGGGAAACAAAATTGTAGCCGAAAAAAAAGGTAAAGGGGCATCAAAATCCAAAAAAGTCATCAAAATCAAAGATGATGAAGAGAGGATAAAGATCATTTATAACGATGTTGGGCAACCAATTGGTGAAGGAAAAATTAGTTTGGCAACTTACTGCGGCATCACAGTAAAGTCCTTAGTAAAAATAACTTATCCAAATTGGCATAAAGTGCCAGAATCAGTTAAAAAGAGCTTATGGACTGCTATTCAGGTAGAAATAATGTGTGTTCCTGAGAATTTTAGTTTGAATGTTCCTTTGTATGCCATGTTTCTTGACATTGAATTAACTATGCAATGTTTGTTCCTGAGAATTAACTATGCAATGTTTGTATGCCATGTGTGTTCCTGAGAATTTCAGTTTGAATGTATCTTTGTATGCCTTGTTTCTTAACATTGAATTAACTATGCAATGTTTGTTCCTGAGAATTAACTATGCAATGTTTGTATGCCATGTGTGTTACTGAGAATTTCAGTTTGAATGTTCCTTTGTATGCCATGTTTCAAATTGATTTGAGAATTGATAAACTGTTGTGTACCCCACAACCTAAGAACACTGCAATACTGAACATTGTTCCTGAACACACATTCTCTACTGCTACTTACTGTCACTCACACTCACACACAGGACACACATTTGAGACACACTGTTATCTCTAAACACACTGAGACACTCTACTGATTTTTCTAAGGATTTACACAATTTGAGACACCCAAACCTATCTACTGCTCACTAAATTCTCTACATAACACACACACACACATGTACAAACTGGAAACCTATCTACATACCATATATATATTGCCTGCACATAGAGAGCTCAGGTTTGGACATGAAGTTCAGATAAGTGAACTAAGTTCAGACTTGAATTCACTTGTTCACTGCACCATTGAATGCTTGAATTCAAGTCTGAACGTATTCAGACTGGAATGCTTTACATGTTATGCACTATGTTATGCACTCATGTATAGATGCTGAATATTTATTTTCTGTTGTAGGCCAAAATTGACTTGGATCCAAATAGTCATGCCTTTATGTTAGCATCCATGGCTCGGAGTTGGAGGGCATTCAAAGGTCAACTCACCAAGCATTGGATTTATCCGAATGAGGGCAATCGTGAGCTTCTCAAGCACCCTCCACCAAAGTACTCGGGGATCTTGATACAATCTGTGTGGGAGGAATTCGTCAAAAGCAGACTGTCTGCAAATTTTAAGGTTAACTTGTCAAAATTATTTTTTTATGCATAACAAGGATGACTAGGTCCCTATTATATATATCTTGTTTCTTCTCTACCTTCATATGTTGTATTCATAAGAAAATGAGCAAGGAGCAAAGTGCACAGAGAGCCAAGGGCAAGTTTCCTCATCGTTTAAGCAGGAAGGGATATGCTGGTCTTAAAGAGGAGCTGGTAATGCATATTTGTATATCAGTTAACATGATTTACATGTGGACATATATATTATTATAACGTGGTTTTTTCTTTCAAAACAGCGACGACAGTTGGGGAAAAATAGATGACAGATGTTTTTTTTGGACAAAAGCACGAGTTACTAAGGCCGGTACATTTACTGACGATGGGACCAAGGACGTAGCTATGAAAGTGGTGAGTATATATCGTCCAGTCTATTAAGAGGAATCCTGCTTATCAACATGCTTATATTTCTAAAACCTTGTACTTTTATAGGAGGAATACATCAAACAAAAGGAAGATGGGAGTGTGGTGACCGAAGGAGCTTCGGATATTCTAACCTTGGCGTTGGACACTCCCGAGCATTCGGGGCGTATTCGGGGTTTGGGATTAGGACCGACACCAACGACCTATTTCAAGCTTCCAAAACGGGGAATGAAAAAACAAAATGAACTACTCAAGTCCCAATTGGAAGAGGAGCGTAAACGGAGACAAGAATTGGAGATCATGCTAAAAGAATTTCAAGCCAAGGAGCTTCACAAACATCTGAGAAGGTTGCTTCCAATACCAAAGGAAGTGGTAATAGAAAATATATAATGTCTCGTAAGAATGAACGCGAGTCTCCTTGAAACAAGAGTCCATCCTATGGTTCTAAGGTAATGATTATTACAGTTAGTTCCATTTCGTCTAATAAGCTTTTATTCTTCTATTTTTGTCTAATATGTTTATTCTAATATTCTTTTTTTAATCTTCTATCTTCTTTGAAAAGCTGAAACATAATACAAAGTTAAGCGAGCAAAAATTCATAATATATCCTACATCAGACATTAGCATGGTAAGTACATATATTCAATACATAATCTTTATTCAACAACTTAATTATAACATGTAGTAATTATATCGAGAAATAACTGTTTCTTATTTTGTTTAGGGAACCAAATGCAAGCTAGCAGTGGGCACAAAAGAAAATATTATTGCCGAGGGAATTGTCTTTGAAGGGTGTGGACCAAATGAGAAAATTCATAATGTTGAATTAGGAGAACATAATGTTAGGGTTTCAATTATGAAAGCCCTTCAACCTACTGTGAGCCTTCCCGTGCCACTTCATGGAGAAATGGAAGTTGTTAAAGTTGCAATTGGGTCTTTAGTAGCTTGGCCCAAAGAGTTTATTGTTGGTGGTCTTCAGGTAATATTATTTAATGCTAGTGTCAATATCTTTTATGAAATTGTTGAAAAAAATTTAATATGCAACAGGTAAGTACAAAACCAATTGAATCTGACAATGTTCAACCTTTGAAGGTTGCTGGCTGTGGTAGGGAGATAATTCACACTTTCGGAGAGATGGTAGAAACCATTAAGGATACCGACCCTCATCTTAAAATACAATTAGAGGAAGGAATGTTCGGAAGCTTTACTCCATCTTATTATCTTTCTAAAATCGTTTTGCAGGAGTTATGTAAGATGGCATGGCTAGATGTGAATCCTGTTGTTGCCTATATGACGTAAGAAATATGAAATTTATATTCTGAAATTTTTATTTTGAGATTGACACCATATTTAACTATTCTTTTGGCTTTAGGTTTTTGCTTGATAAATTTCCAAACTTTTGGGAGCTTTTGATAATGTTCAACCCTTCTGCTATGAGTAATGCATCAGGGCCTGCAATAAGCAATCTGGTTAGAGAAAGGCTCCAAGAGGCTAAGAAAACCCAAATTTGCTTCATTCCATTCATTTACAAGGAGTAAGAAGTTTTAATCAAGTAGCAAGATTTTTCTTTCCTATTCAATAACCAAATTGCTTTATTCCATTCATGTTCCCTTTAATGTAGGAAGCATTGGATTCTAAATGTTGTTGAGCTCTCTACCTTTAATGTTTACTGGTTGGACTCGCTGTGTTTTAAACCGAGAGGAGATATTAAGTTGTTTTTCAATACGTGAGTGAAATTATTATTATTATTGTTAATATTTTAATAATGTGTATATTCTGATGTTAGTATATATAATTATTTTCTACTAGTGGCCTCAACACAGCATATATTGGTGGTAAAAGGTCAAATAGAAGTCCTACTTGGAAATTACCCAAGGTAATCAAACTAATATATGACTTATTATAATCATGGACATTATATTCTCTTACAAATAATATCTTCATGTAGGTCCAGAAACAACCTGGAGGTTATGAATGCGGATATTTTGTTATGAAATATATGCGGGATCTCATGGAAGGCCCCTCTCCTACTATTGAGTCAAAGGAAAGTTGTTCATTAATTTAATTCTTAATTACTTTTCTAAAATTATACAAACTAATGTAACTGTTTTTTGACTTTTTAGCTAAAAAAATTGGCTGGAAAATCAACATACACGCAGGAAGAACTAGATGATGTCCGATGCAAATTCATCGAATTCGTTGCCAATCATATGGATACATGAGGGTCAAGGTACTCATTTCACTCATTTCCATTACTGATACGAGACACCCTAGTGTCACATGGACACAATACACTCAAGACACTGTCAAGACACTCACTAAACAATGAATGATAGTCCTACCCTCTGTTCTGTTTGTCGAACATCAATTTTTGGTTATGGATTTTTAGGGTTTGTGGATTTGTTGTGGATTTGAAACATCAATAACAGCTTTGATTTTCAATCAAATAGCATAAGCTTTTCCCATATTTCTTCTACTTTGCTGCTATGGATAAGAATAATACTTCAATTCATATTTAAGTTAATAACAAAAGATAAAATGTTTCATGTGCTGTTTATGCATTTCTTGTATGATCAAGTAGTTTAGGCATCTTTTGGGAATTTCTTATATAAAGGAACTGGAAATGTTTCATGTGTTGTTTATGCATCTCTTGTATGATCAAGTGGTTTAGGCATCTTTTGGGAATTTCTTATATAAAACATTTTTGTATTATCATCCACCTGTTGACAAATGACGCTAAGTTTGGCTCGTATTATCTACTATTTGCATCTTTCTCTTTGCATCTTTCTCAATTGTATGGATTCTCATTTTGATTCTTGTAACGTAAACCATCATTTTTTAAAATTACAAACAACCTCAACATAGATTCTCAGTTCCATCATTTTTTTTAAAACTATAAACAAATTCAACATAGATTCTCAGTTCTGGAACACCCGTCTAACACGACACACATGGTGAAACACATGCCTATATATACCTGTCGTTGACACTTATACCAACTTGACACACAAAGCAGCTTATGGATGAATCACTTATACATGGCCTCCTAATCGCTTACACATGTAATTCCCAAGGCTGTGCCCCAGTTCTTTGTCTGCCTCATGTGCAGAGATCTCTGATACCCTACATGTCCAATTCGACCATTTATAATCTAAGGGTACACTAAGTTTCTTAGATTACTTGTATCTGTCCATATGTGTATGTTGTTGACCTAAATTTGTTCCCAGGTCTTACATACCTGTCATACTCTAACATAAAACAAATACTCATTAACTGGCACTGGCTCACTGATTGCGTAGGCCTATGGCCAAGAGCCTACAGCAGGTCAAGCTGGATGGGGAAAATGAGTCCCCTGCTGCTGCGAATGTAGCCTATTGCTTTGGCCTGGCCTGCTGCCACTTGCCCTACCTGCAGGCAATAGCCTCAAGTCTTAGCCCAACATCTGCAGCATCAGTGGCCTTAGCCAACATCTGCTGCCACTTGCCTATAGCAGGTCAAGCTGGAAAGGGGGAATGAGTCCCCTGCTGCTGCTAATGTAGCCTGCTGCTTTGGCCTGGCCTGCTGCCACTTGCCCTACCTGCAAGCAATAGCCTCAGGCCTTAGCCAACATCTTTTTGATAGTTACATTATATATACACAAGATGAATCTGACAGAAACCCCACATAACAGTTTCCCACAACATATGTTGAATTGTGATCTTAATGTGTGTTTTTAATCAGGACTTATATCATTATATCACATTTATTAAACCTTGTTTTATCTTTTTCAGGGTACATGTGCTGTGGACACAGGTCTTCATGTGACTAAGTTGTATGTTTTGGTGTGGGATATGTGGATAGTTTTGATGTAAAGTGTACTAGCTATATTAGATACAGATCTATAGATTTTTGTGAAGATGTATATATACATATGGCCTGAGAAATGTGGAATGATAGCTAAAGTATACTCTATTTTGAGACAATGGAATGTGCCCTATTTTGAGACAATGAAATGGAGATTAATGTTACATTTCAATGTTTTGTTGTGAATATGGTTCAAATTAAGTGGTTGTTTTCGAATTGAATTATGCAGGGTTTGTAATGTATAACATGCAGTATAGAGCGTTATAAATGTTATACAAATGACCAATCATAACGCTTTCAAAATGTCCTGACTTCCAACCATATTAAATATTCATAACGTTTTTACATAACTATCCATAACGCTTTGAAAATAGAACATAGTAGAAATTCAATCTATTAATGACGTTTTTGGATGATTTATCTATAACGCTTTGAAAAACATTTATAACACCCGATTTCATAATGCTTGGATTAAGAAAAAAAAACGTCACGGTTCGTGATTAATGACGGTTTTTAGCCGTCATTAAAGGGTATTTTTATTGTAGTGGAACTTCACAATCTCCTCGGACCTGACTAACTATTATCTTGAAATCGCCTTAATCTTCTAGATAGTCAACTCTCAATTGTTTTGCAAGTTGCAGGCCGATTAATAAGGCATTATATTCGGCCACGTTGTTGGTGCAGGGTTCCACGAGAGAATATGCACGATGTATAACCAGATGGTCGGGTGACACAAGTACGACGCCTACTCCGGCCACGATATTTTCTTTAGGTCTTATTATTGATGCACCGTCAAAGAACATTCGCCAAATGGGGATTTCTTCAGTTGCAGTGTTTGACTCCACTACTTCATCGGGGATTTCGTCGTAGAGTTTGGAAGATTCTGGCACCGGATGAGCTGCTAGAAAATCAGCTAACACTTGGCCTTTTACTACCTTCTGAGGGACGAACAACATTTCATATGGAATCAACAGCATTACCCATATAGCTAAATGGGAATTAAGAGAACCTGGTTTAGTCATGAGTATTCTGAGAGAATTGACTTTAGATATGATGTGGATAGTCTGCCCAGACACATAGTGGCGTGTCTTCTGGCTAGCAAATACCAGTACAAGACATTCCTTTTCCACAGGTGTGTATCTGTACTCGGCACCCACCATTGTGCGACTGAGGTAGTAGATTGCCTGTTTATGGCCGCCTTCATTCTTCTGAGCTAATAGGGCGCCGAGGGAATGGTCTATAGCGCCGACATATAGTAAGAAGGGCTTCCCCATTATTGGAGCCACCAAAACTGGAGGACTTGTAAGATACTTCTTGATGTCGTCATATGTGCGTTAACATTGTTCAGTCCAGACAAAAGATATGATGTTCTTCATGAGCTGAGTAAATGGTTGCACCTTCCAGAAAGGTTCGAAATGAATCGTCTGATGTAGGCTAGCCTTTCTTGAAGTCCGTGTAGCTCTTTGAGGTTTCTTGGGGAATGCATATCGATGATAGCTTTTACTTTCTTTGGGTCAAGATGTATACCCTTTGAAGTGATGACAAAACCAAGGAACTTGCCGCTGGAGACTGTAATGCCCCAGTCCCAAAATACATAGGACTAGGAACGTAGACATGCCAGCTGTATTCATACGAAGGATACTCCAATATATGGAAGCCTCGTATAAATACATAAGCTGTAAAATGCAGTAGAACCATAACTAAACTCATCCACACAGAACAAATGAATAAAAGATCATATAATAAGAATGAATTGTCTTGATACAATATGTTGGGCGGAGACAAATCCACTACGAACAAAATAAGGAAAGTACATAGAAAATGAAAAGAGTAGCGAGCGAAGCGAAGACGATCCAAGTGCAATCATCCTCGAAGAAGTAGCGAAGATCACGGCTAAAGCTAGAGCACCTGCGAAAGACAATAGCACACACCTAGCAAGACAACCAGGTCCTCAGAGGGACGTAACAAGACACATAATAGCATGCAATATAAACTGAATAAATATCGCTCAAATAAATAAGTAAATCAAATTTATAACATGGTCCAATACGCACCTACTGAACGAGCGTACCATCCCCCCAACCAAACAAGGACAGAAGATGGTACTAATTCACGGCGACGTATCTTTCCATGCTAAGAATCCAATATGGTATTCGGACCCCAACAAGGTTCAATACCTTCTCATCGAAGTAGTAAGTCACACCTACAACCAAACAAGGACAAGATGTGACGAACTAATCCGCGACAAGTTATTGTTCCAAGTCACGGTCAGATACAAGTACCCAAACCAAAAGTACTCGTACCTAACGGATAGGGTGCCTAACCATTCTATGTGATATGTTGTTAAGAACAATCCTTTCTACGCATGGGTCCTGGCTGAATAGGATCGGCATAGTCCCCCTTTGGGCACCAGAGGCCCCAGCAAGAAGAGCATGGGTCATCAACCCCTTATCTCCAGCGGAGAGTCCGGGTCACAAGGGAAGTGCATCGAAGCCCATACGCTAAGGAATTGTCCTTCCCACCCAATGCCTACTGTGTTGCATCCACAACACAAACCACTATAACCGCTAAGTCAAACTAGCATGCAATCTCTATTAGCAGTTATTCCTATCGCACGGCTTGTACGTACTGGTGGCCAGCCAATCACGCACTTCCGTGTTCTACATGCGACACACAACTTTATGTTTACAACGTGTCAAGGCCAATGAATGCAACACACAAGGTGGTCTCTTAAATCTAGGTTTAATTTGTAAAAAAATAATACACAGCAGAAAATATATATGAACAGTAAGTTCTAACAGTTATACCATGTATCACAGTTTATTTTGCATAAAGAAAATAAATAATGCATGAAATATGAGCTAAAATAAATAAACAGCTAATAGCAAGGTGTCTTGCCTGGTAGGACGTCTGGTGTATTTGCAATGATCAAGCTGGCATAAACCGTGACTTCGGTGCAACAACTATACATGGAGACCTCGGATGGTGGCAAGGACAGTTCCATCGGGGCCAGGACGGTCAATTTAGTTAGGATGGATATCAAGTAGTTTGGAATTGGCAAAGGAATAGGAAGATTGGGATTGGTCATGGACAACAATAGATATTCGAAATATAAAAAAAACTCATTTCTATAGGAAAATAATTTAGACTAAAAATACTTTTAGGCTGAAAACTAATTTTTATCAAATAAATTTTTAACTAAAAGCCATAAATGATACAAAATAATATAACACTAATTTAGGTAAACACTTAAAATATTGAGAAATTATTTTAGCGCTAAAATCCAATTTAGTCAAAATAGACTTTTAGAGCTATATTTAAAATAATAATATACTATTTAGAGGGTGTCTAAACCAAGTTTTAAAAGTATATATAGGCCAAGCCCAAAATATAATTTTGAAAACTATAATTTATATATTTATTTAATACACAATTACTAAAGAAAATAATAATAATAATAATAATAATAATAATAATAATAAGTAATTATAATAATGATAATGATATTTATGATAATAAGAAAAATTATGATATAATACTAATGATAGATATAATAATAATAATAATAATAATAATAATAATAATAATAATAATAATAATAAACAGTAACTGCTGTTCTCTCTTTCGAGAGAACAGTACTGTATACTGTAAGTAAAAAAAACGAAAAAGGAAGAGAGAGAAAGAGAATTGGAGAGAGGGAGGAAGAGGGAGAGTGAGGAAAGAGAGGGAGGCGGAGAGCTAGAGAGAGAGAGGCGGCGCGGCGGAGGTAGTTGATCGGAGGGCGGCGATGGTTCGCTCGTCAGGCGGAGGAGAGGAACGGTGAGCAGTCGGACGCGTGGCGGAGGGTTCCTCGGTCACAGCGGCAAGAGGAAGGGGGATGTCGGGGTGATGCAGCGCCGGCGTTCGGGACGGCGCTGGTCGCTAGAGCGGCGGAGTCGCCGGCGGACGCGCGGCGGTGGAAGGAGCGGGAGGTGGCGCTGCGCCGGAGATAATTTTTAGGGTTAGGGCTTTTTCTTCTTGTTGTTTTTCTGGTTGGTTTTTGGGCGGTGGTCCGGTGGTGGTTCGGGTCATCGGAGCGGGGATAGCCGCGGGGATAGGGCACCGACGTGGTGGTTATGATGATGGCCGCGGTGGTGGCGAGTCGGTGGTGACGGCGTTGCTGGGTTGGGGCTGTGCTCGGGGTGGCCGTGGTTTGGCTGGTTTGTGTCGGGTCTGGGTGGTTTTGGGCGATCCGGCCATTGGCCGTGGTGGCAGTGGTGATGGTTAGGCGCTGGTGGTGGCAGGGTGGTTTGGGTGGTGGCAGGTTCGGGTGGAGGCTGGTGGTCGGTGTTGTCGACAAGGGGAGAAGGGTTTCGGTGGTTGCCGTGGAGTCGACGGGGTGATGGGTCGACGAAGGAGGGACGGCGGTGACAGTGGTGAAGGTGTTGTCCTGTGGCCAGGAGGAGAGGTAGAGGGAAGGATGAGGTCGGGGCACCGGGCTAGGATTAGAGCTTAGGATTATTTGGGAAAATGGTGTCGGGTTGTGTCCGACACGGAGATGGAGAAAAATGTATATGTAAAAATATCATGGAATAAGAATGTGAAGCGGACACGGACACGAACACGGACACGAGGCACTGCACTTATGGATGGTAGAATTTTGTGGAAGAATAAAAAGTTGGAGGAGTACCTGCCTATTTATATAGGATGTGGGAATTCCCAATTAGATAATGATTAGGATTGTTTAAACCCAAATTAGATAAATCATCTATTTAAATTAAATCAATCAATCTAATCCAATCCAATCCAAATCCAATTAAATCTAATTAAATCAAATTAAATCTTTAGTTTAAAAATCGAATAGGATAATTCAAATTCAACACTTAACTATTTAAATAAGTCCATAAATTTAAATTAAGATTTAAATGGCCACAATAACTTCGAAATATATTTTCCAAAAATATTAATAATAATAATTTTGAAAATTGTATTTTTATTTAAAATAACTAATAAATATTTACGAGATATATGTATGCACAATTATTCTTTACATAATTACGTTTTTCTAGTATACCAAAAATATTATCTATTATTAATAACTTTTAGAAATGATGTAAAAATATCAAGCTTGGAAATGATAGCAAAAACTAATTATTATATCTATTACTTGAAACTATAAAAATAGAATAAAATATTTTTATAAAATATGTACGCTCGCACATATTCGTACTCGTCGAGCAAAAATAAAATTTCTTGCGCGACGTAAAATACGATTACGTGACGTACAATACAAAAAATTTTAAATCGGTACAAATTATATAAAAAATTTAATAGTAAAAATTTAGGGGTTTTACATCCTACCCAACTTAAAAGAAATTTCGTCCTCGAAATTAAGAATTAGGAGGGAGGTGAAAGGCACAAGGGGTATCGATAAGGAAGCATAGTCAAATCAAGACAAGGGAATGACGTTTAATGAAAACTTGCATTAGCGCCGTGATTTCAATAAGGCGAAGATAGTCATGGATTAACGCAAGAAGGAAATGTTTAAGATGATGCGCAATAAAGAATAGTATGGGTTCAAGTAAAATAAAATAATTTAGAGACCTTATAGTTATGGTCTCTTGACAGTAGGTTGAGGGCACGATTAGAGAATGAATTAGATTTAGAAGGTCATGACAGTAATTATAGTGCCGAGAAGGAGGGCGAGGAGTTTAGGATGAAGATATAGCAATATCGAGCGAGAATGGTCATAGTCGATAGGAAGGCTAAAGGAAGTTCTAGTATGACGCCTTCGTCCTCCTAAAATAGGTGAGGGCGAAGCAATAAAGAGTTTGACGACGATGATATCGAATACGAATACGTGGTTCAAAGACGACCAAATAATCTCAAAAGAATTGTCAAGGCAGTCGTGGATGGATTTCTAGAGGGCAAGTTTAATTATGTTCCATCCACGTAGAATAATAGACAAAGGCGAACCAAAGTGCACTCGGTTGATCAGACCATCATGCACCGGTTCTGATTAGACAGTATGCTAGTGAGCGCGCTCAATAGCATAAGTCATGAACAAACTCGATAAATGGATGAGTTTGCAAAACTAGATTATACTTGCAACATTAGTCAAAGTGGTAAAAACATAGGCACGAGAGATTTAGATTAAAAGAAGGTAGAATGATTCTAAGTCATACAGTTGTCCTATAGTCTTCTTGTCCAAGTCCTTGGTTGGCTAGAAGGGTTAGGTCCTCTAGATTCTGGGATCTAAATAAGCTTGCTAATATAGGTCACTAGGTCAAAGGGGTTGCTAGGTCATAAGGTAGTCTACCCAACTTAAAGAATTAAACTAATGGTGTTTTGGGACAACTAACTAGTAGGGTTAATCTCTAGCAAGCACGAAGGGAGATAAGAATAGGGGTGGAAGCAAGCAAGCAAGATGCAATCGATGAGTCAACGGTAGATAAAATCAAGGAAAGAGGTCAAGTATGTGGATGAGATCCTAGACTTCTAATCCTATTCGCAGGCTTGTTTGGTACGGTAAAGTAACCAAACAATTTATCTTGACCTGTGTGGGCTACCACAAAAACATGTAACACCCCAGTCCCAAAATACGTAGGACTAGGAACGTAGATATGCCAGCTGTATTCATACGAAGGATACTCCAATATATGGAAGCCTCGTATAAATACATAAGCTGTAAAATACAGTAGAACCATAACTAAACTCATCCACACAGAACAAATGAATAAAAGATCATATAATAAGAATGAATTGTCTTGATACAATATGTTGGGCGAAGACAAATCCACTACCAACAAAATAAGGAAAGTACATAGAAAATGAAATGAGTGGCGAGCAAAGCGAAGATGATCCAAGTGCAATCATCCTCGAAGATGTAGCGAAGATCACGGCTAGAGCTAGAGCACCTACGAAAGACAATAGCACACACCTGACAAGACAGCCAGGTCCTCAGAGGGACGTAACAAGACACATAATAGCATGCCATATAAACTGAATAAATATTGCTCAAATAAATAAGTAAATCGAATTTATAACATGGTCCAATACGCACCTACTGAACGAGCGTACCATCCCCCCAACCAAACAAGGACAGGAGATGGTAAACTAATTCACGGCGACGTATCTTTCTATGCTAAGAATCCAATATGGCATTCGGACCCCAACAAGGTTCAATACCTTCTCATCGAAGTAGTAAGTCACACCTACAACCAAACAAGGACAAGATGTGACGAACTAATCTGCGACAAGTTATTGTTCCAAGTCACGGTCAGATACAAGTACCCAAACCAAAAGTACTCGTACGTAACGGATAGGGTGCCTAACCATTCTAAGTGATATGTTGTTAAGAACAATCCTTTCTACGCATGGGCCCTGGCTGAATAGGATCGGCATAGTCCCCCTTTAGGCACCAGAGGCCCCAGCAGGAAGAGCATGGGTCATCAACCCCGTATCTCCAGCGGAGAGTCCGGGTCACAAGGGAAGTGCATCGAAGCCCATACGCTAAGGAATTGTCCTCCCCACCCAATGCCTACTGTGTTGCATCCACAACACAAACCACTATAACCGCTAAGTCAAACTAGCATGCAATCTCTATTAGCGTTTATTCCTATCGCACGGCTTGTACGTACTGGTGGCCAGCCAATCATGCACTTTCGTATTCTACATGCGACACACAACTTCGTATTTACAACGTGTCAAGGCCAATGAATGCAACACACAAGGTGGTCTCTTAAATCTAGGTTTAATTTGTAAGAAAATAATACACAGCAGGAAATATATATGAACAGTAAGTTCTAACAGTTATGCCATGTATCACAGTTTATTTTGCATAAAGAAAATAAATAATGCATGAAATATGAGCTAAAATATATAAACAGCTAATGGCAAGGTGTCTTGCCTGGTAGGACGTCTGGTGTATTTGCAATGATCAAGCTGGCATGAACCGTGACTTCGGTGCAACAACTATACATGGAGACCTCGGATGGTGGCACGGACAGTTCCATCGGGGCCAGGACGGTCAATTTAGTTAGGATGGATATCAAGTAGTTTGGAATTGGCAAAGGAATAGGAAGATTGGGATTGGTCATGGACAACAATAGATATTCGAAATATAAAAAAAACTCATTTCTATAGGAAAATAATTTAGACTAAAAATACTTTTAGGCTGAAAACTAATTTTTATCAAATAAATTTTTAACTAAAAGCCATAAATGATACAAAATAATATAACACTAATTTAGGTAAACACTTAAAATATTGAGAAATTATTTTAGCGCTAAAATCCAATTTAGTCAAAATAGACTTTTTAGAGCTATATTTAAAATAATAATATACTATTTAGAGGGTGTCTAAACCAAGTTTTGAAAGTATATATAGGCCAAGCCCAAAATATAATTTTGAAAACTATAATTTATATATTTATTTAATACACAATTACTAAAGAAAATAATAATAATAATAATAAGTAATTATAATAATGATAATGATATTTATGATAATAAGAACAATTATAATATAATACTAATGATAGATATAATAATAATAATAATAATAAACAGTAACTGCTGTTCTCTCTTTTGAGAGAACAGTACTGTATACTGTAAGTAAAAAAATGAAAAAGAAAGAGAGAGAAAAAGAATTGGAGAGAGGGAGGAAGAGGGAGAGTGAGGAAAGAGAGGGAGGCGGAGAGCTAGAGAGAGAGAGGCGGCGCGGCAGAGGTAGTTGATCGAAGGGCGGCGATGGTTCGCTCGTCAGGCAGAGGAGAGGAACGGTGAGCAGTCGGACGCGTGGCGGAGGGTTCCTCGGTCACAGCGGCAAGAGGAAGGGGAAGTTGGGGTGACGCAGCGCCGACGTTCGGGACGACGCTGGTCGCTGGAGCGGCGGAGTCGCCGACAGACGCGCGGCGGTGGAAGGAGCGGGAGGTGGCGCTGCGCCGGAGGTAATTTTTAGGGTTAGGGCTTTTTCTTCTTGTTGTTTTTCTGGTTGGTTTTTGGGCGGTGGTTCGGTGGTGGTTCGGGTCATCGGAGCGAGAATAGCCGCGGGGATAGGGCGCCGGCGTGGTGGTTATGATGATGGCCGCGGTGGTGGCGAGTCGGTGGTGACGGCGTTGCTGGGTTGGGGCTGTGCTCGGGTGGCCGTGGTTTGGCTGGTTTGTGTCGGGTCTGGGTGGTTTTGGGCGATCCGGCCATTGGCCGTGGTGGCAGTGGTGATGGGTTAGGCGCTGGTGGTGGCAGGGTGGTTTGGGTGGTGGCAGGTTCGGGTGGTGGCTGGTGGTCGGTGTTGTCGACAAGGAAAGAAGGGTTTCGGTGGTTGCCGTGGAGTCGGCAGGGTGATGGGTCGACGAAGGAGGGACGGCGGTGACAGTGGTGAAGGTGTTGTCCTGTGGCCAGGAGGAGAGGTAGAGGGAAGGATGAGGTCGGGGCACCGGGCTAGGATTAGAGCTTAGGATTATTTAGGAAAATGGTGTCGGGTTGTGTCCGACACGGAGATGGAGAAAAATGTATATGTAAAAATATCATAGAATAAGAATGGAAAGCGGACACGGACACGAACACGGACACGAGGCACTGCACTTGTGGATGGTGGAATTTTGTGGAAGAATAAAAAGTTGGAGGAGTACCTGCCTATTTGTATAGGATGTGGGAATTCCCAATTAGATAATGATTAGGGTTGTTTAAACCCAAATTAGATAAATCGTCTATTTAAATTAAATCAATCAATCTAATCCAATCCAATCCAAATCCAATTAAATCTAATTAAATCAAATTAAATCTTTAGTTTAAAAATCGAATAGGATAATTCAAATTCAATACTTAACTATTTAAATAAGTCCATAAATTCAAATTAAGATTTAAATGACCACAATAACTTCGAAATATATTTTCCAAAAATATTAACAATAATAATTTCAAAAATTGTATTTTTATTTAAAATAACTAATAAATATTTACGAGATATATGTATGCACAATTATTCTTTACATAATTACGTTTTTCTAGTATACCAAAAATATTATCTATTATTAATAACTTTTAGAAATGATGTAAAAATATCAAGCTTGGAAATGATAGCAAAAACTAATTATTATATCTATTATTTGAAACAATAAAAATAGAATAAAATATTTTTATAAAATATGTACGCTCGCACATATTCGCACTCGTCGAGCAAAAATAAAATTTCGTGCGCGACATAAAATACGATTACGTGACGTACAATACAAAAAAATTTAAATCGGTACAAATTATATAAAAAATTTAATAGTAGAAATTTAGGGGTTTTACAGAGACTCCCAGAAAAGACTTGGTTGGATTCATCTTGAGTTGGTGTACACGCATTAGTTCGAACATCATTCTCAAGTCTTGGAGGTAGTTGCCCTTGAGATGATTTTTAACTGCAATATCGTCTACATAGCATTCCACTGTTCTGTGCAAATGATCACAAAAAATTGTGTTCATAGCTCACTGTTATGTCACCCCTGCATTATTTAATCCGAAGGGCATCACCGTATAGCAGTATACCCCCAAAGGTGTTCGAAAAGATGTGTGCTTCTCATCGTCGGAGAATATCTTGATCTGGTTATAGCCTGAGAACCCATCCATGAAGGACATCCGCTCGAAGTCACATATATTGTCGATCATTACGTCGGTGATCGGTAGAGGAAACTCATCTTTTGGACATGCAGAGTTCAAATCACGGTAATCGATACAGACTCGAACTTTACCATTCTTATTCATAACTCGCACGTTGTTATCGACCCAGTTAGGGTGTTGTTCTTCGCGAATGAATCCACTGGCAATAAGCTTCTTGACTTCATTCTCGATGGCCTCCATAACATCTAGTCAGAATCGTCGTTGCTGCTGCTTTACTGGCTTAGCTTTAGACAAAATATTTAAGCGGTGAATAGCGACTTTAGGGTCCAAGCCTTGCATGTCCTCATAGCGCCATACAAAGATGTCAATGTATTCTCTTATAAGCCGTATAAGAGATTGTCGTTCATCGCCAGATAGACTTTTGCTGATAAAGATTGGTTTTAGAGATGATTCATCTCCTAAATTGACTTGGACGACTTCGTCTTCAATAGGTGGTTCACGTTGTTCGAAACATAACTCCCACCTAGTATCCATCTTTTGAGCCTATTGTTCAAGCTCGATCGATTGGACATCGTCTACGATTTGGTCAACTGACACCATGTTGACGGACAAAGTTGCTTTGAATATGTCTCCAATGCTGGAGTCCGAATCCCAGAGACAGGAATCAGAAGAGTGAGAACAACGATCTGCTTCGACGTCTGATATTTCAGGGGTTGTTGGAGGAGTGACATAACCAAAACCAACACCATTTTGTTGATAATAGTTCTCGATTTTGCCATGAGGAGCAAAGTGACGTATTGGCAACCGTCGCCCCCGACCGTTATTTAGCCCCTGGTCGCTTTTAATATCATATTCCATGTCCTGGATGATATTCTTGGCATGCCAACTATATTAAAAAAGTTGTATTTTTTCAGAGTCATAGTCAGCTTCGGTGTTGTGATTAGGTGAAGTAGAGTCCAGAACGAACTTTCTTTCACCAATTATTCGACCGAAGATGATTAGTTCTTCACCCTTCTTTTTAGCTGGAATAATGAAGTAGTGGATATCTTCTGGCCAGACTTTTTCTCATAGATGAGGCATCGTGATGGGCATGCAGAGGTGTGGTCCTATGCCGTTCTCTAGAGCGTATATCGTATCTCCATACTGATTTACAGATTGGTAGACATCGGAGTAATTCAAAAATAAATCTTTACTAAGAAAATATGCAAGTTCTTCTTCAGGGATAACATCATCCGCTGAAGGTACATTACTATGAGTATTGATATACTCATTAAGAGGATCATTATCTGGGAGAGGAGCCACGATCTTTGCCAAGTTCGCCACATAGGGTAACTCTTCAGGATTGGGAGGACGGACTTTAGCAGGTTCTACCCGAGGTATTTTGCGGAGAGTGATGGTCAATGGCTTGACCTTATCAGGGTTCTTCTTTTTCACCTAAATTATGATAGGCTTTAGAGTACTTTTTGGAGTAGTGCATCCTTTGACTCGAATAATCAGGGGACCATCACTTGAGGATGAACTCATTTTAGCTTCATCATCAGCTTCGTTGCCGTCATCCTTGGAGGGCTGAGATTGTTAAAGTACCGAATCTCCATAGTAGGCTTCAATGCCTTTAAAAGGAACGACATCGGCAAACTCCGCCTTCACGACGCCATCGCTACGTACTTGAAGCACTGGTGAAGTGTGGAAGGAACGATCATGTTCTCGTGTATCCACGGACGTCCCAACAAGACGTTATAGGATACATTGGCGTCGATTACATAGCAAGAAACCTCCGTTCGGAGATCACCAATCTGGCACTTGAGACGGATCATGCCCAGCGGATGGCTTCTTCCAGCATTGATAGCCGTGATAGTTGTATTGGTTGCAGATAGCTTGTGAAGAGGGATTCTTAGAATTTGGAGCAAATATCTAGGAATGGTGCTGAGAGAGGAACCTGGATCGATGTGTATCCGATCCACCTTAATCGCCTCGATATATCCTGTATAGTACAGAGGTCTATCATGACGATTATTTTTGAGTAGCATGCCCTCTTGTGAAAAGGTGATATTGGGTACCACTTCTATAGTACTGTGGCAGTGAGGACATGAGGCAGGGTCTTCAGCGGGGGCTTTGACTTCAGCGAGATAAGAGTCGGCATGTAGTATGCCTCACTTAAGGCCTTCCGTATTTCTTTGGAGAGTCGCAATAGAGCGAAAAGAGACAACCTGGCAGGTGTGAGTCCTTGACCCGAAATTTCCAATTTTTTTTATTAATTAATGCGTAGATAGATTTGGCTAACCAATGTATATATGAAATATATACACATAGTTGTATTGCTATCCTTCCTTAAAATATAAAGAAAGGAAGCAGGGAAGGGTTTTTGCAAACATTAGTTTACATAGGGCTGATGTGCAAAACATCAAATATTAAACCCAAAGTCCAAAAGACCTAGTAGAACCGAACCCTTTAAACCCCAAACATTCAGGGGCTTTGATGCAAAGGCCGCATTTGAAATCTCTGTTTAAACAGAGCACATCAACCTCCCTCATATCCAAATCTCGAACACAGCTGTATGCGCCAAATTCAAATCTGATTTTTAGCTAAATCCTATCTATAGCTGACGTATATCCTAACCATATTATATATAGAGCTACAGATCGACCCCTCTATTGATTTCCCTACCGAAACCCTAATATCTCTTACAAAGTTTGTAGACATCCTCCTTCGTGGCCGCCTGCACTTCCTTGGCAAATCAACGGAGAATTCTTCATTAAGGTAATGATCCAAACCTTCTTTTCTATAAGTACATCACACACCTATTCGTTTAACTGATAACTGAGGCATTTTTTCTAAAACTTAGAAACATAAGAGTATCGGGGTTGAGTGGTATCAGAGTTCACCTTTGGTATACATGTGTGTGTTGGCTCGATTCAACTATAGCGTTAATCAATGCAGGAGAGGGCGTCAAGCCACCTTACGGGTGTGGAGCACGACAAATCCAATAGATACATCATCTGTCTCTATTAATTTTACTAGATGTTGACTAGTTGCTAAATAGAGTCAAGAAACAGGGATTCATAGGAGAAGGGAGTTTGGTTATCATGTGTATGCCTATTGCCTTTTCAGTTTCTCTTCCATCTCGACTCCTTAAAGACCATAATTGCTGTTACGATGGCAAACCATATCTGTATCAAATAGTAAATACTTGGGATGTCAAGCTTATCCTGTTTTTATAAACCCCCAATCTTATTATTTGCTATTGTGTGAACTTCCACATGTAGCATGACGAGACATATCACCTGCAGCCAAGTATCGGGCAAGAGAGTACCCATGAATACCATTTCGAGTATCAGATGGGTACTTAGATCAGACCCGAGTAATCAAATTGATACTCAGTCCCATATACACTGCTGGTACCAAACTAGGACAGGATAGCCAGTTGTAATATCGAGCAAACACCAAATAGAACCTGTGATCCTGTATCAAATAGAGATTGGTAGCAGCCCTGTATTCAGAGACAGGCTATGGCAACAATCATTGGATTCCTAGTACTTTTCCTACACGAATTTCTGCAGGAAACAAGAGAGTATCAATATAGGCAAGTAGAACTCTAGAAGATTCAAACCATATTATGGCAGTGTCAGTCATTGCAACAATGGATAATTGAGAAAGAATAGGGCCATTCATGTATCAACCATGTAGAGAGTGAAGGGACTGATATGATCCCTAGTATCAGTTTTTGACACTCAATATCATGTCTGACTCAGAGTATCGGATTGGATCCAACATGAAGGAATATCCATCCATGTATGGATACACCGATTTCCATAAACCTCAGAGTACTACCTGGTTGGGAAGCCCAGGGTTTTCCTAAAGATTCACAAGAATAAGGATATGTATCAGTTACACCTACTAAGTATCATGTTTAAGTCCTATTTATGGATAGGCTAGACCATCGAAGACCAAGGCAGTAAGAGGACTATTTTATATGATGTGTAAATGCTCTTAATTTTACACTACTCTAGCTGCCTTTTCTCCCTTTTGATCTTTTTAAACCAAGTTTTCTTCGATATACAATATTGTTCGAGTATTCCTGTTTCACGACCAATCAGGTTTGAAGTTCTTTTTAGTTTTCTTCTTATTATGAATCACTATGTTCAGATTAAGCCTATTAGCAATACTGTTCTGCTATTCCATCCTTCAATCAAGGGTACTATATCCCCTTGGCTCAATTCAGCCCATTTCGGGATATGATTAAGACTATGTACAAATATCTTACTGTACAGTATGTGTAAAGAGGATTAGTAGCAAGGTTTCGATTGCACCTGAACCCGAGTATAAGAGTGATATCAGTTTTGGTATGGTGGTTAGATACCTATGTAGTACTATGGGAGGGCTCGACCAACAGACCATGGGCAACCTGTGTATAACATGTATCAGACAAAAAATTGGTATGTAGGAACACTTAGCATATGGTGTCTCATGTAGATAGGCATACATGTTTTCAGTGAGAATTTGGATGATGTTCTAGTCCATATATATAAAAGGTTATGTATTCAGGAAGAATGTGGATGATGTTTCAGTCCAAATTTTTATGACTGGTTAGCATCACATACATACATTTATTTCTATTTGTTTTGCTTTTGGGAGTAAGAGTGTAACTTTTTGTTTGGTTCTCGTATATAAATACAGTGGAGTATCAGATCCTTCCTGTTAGGATCATGTATCAAAAGCTATGGCAGAGAGAAGTTTCATTTAGAAAAGTGAACTGAATGGTGATAAGGGGATTTCGAATGAAGGTAGAGGGGCAGGCCTGAGAAGGAAATAGGGGGAAGACATCAATTTCAGTAGCAACAACTCAACTGCTGCTTGGATTAGCAGTGAGGGACTGCCTACTACAGCTGTATGTTGGCACACTGGTCAGAATTTATATTCGCAGTATGACATACGATGGCAACGGTCATTGGTGCAGTTAGGGGATGAGTGTTAGATAAGGGAAAGGGTTTGGCTTGTGGCAGATTAGCCAATACAGGCTTGTAAAGGTAGCAGGGAATGCACCTACAGTTAGGGGAACAACATTGACAAGTTCATGAAGGTGAAGGGGTTTTGTGGATCAGTAAGGAGCTTGTGTTTCAGTCCTAGACTGAATGAGGAGAATGTAGGTTCAGTTGAAGCCTGAACAAAGGAAAAGTAGAGGGCTCGAGTGCAAGGCTTCCAAATAGAGAGGGAGGAAATGTATCTTACAGATATATGGGATAGCTTAGTTATAAGTGTGTGTGACATGTATGTTAATATATAGACTGATTGAGCTGCCCTCTATATGAACTTGTTCATATATACATATATATGTATTGTTATGAATGTAGGAAATGGGGATTCTGCTTCTAATGGTCAGTATCAGTGATGCCACCCTATCTTACAAGGAATTTGAGAGTGTATTGTAATGCTCTCTGAGTATAAGAATTTCATTAAAGTTTATGAGATTGTCATGAGAACTGAAGTGCAGGGCTAAATTGACTCCTAGATAACATATGAATGTATGAGTGTGGTAGTAGCTAGGAATGTTGGGTGTCCTCACTAGAATGCAATACAGGAACAAATACCATGTAGGCAGTAACAGAGCAATGTCAATAGATAAGATGGTAGGAAATATAAGAATTGAAAAGAGGATTACCAACCTACAAGCCAACTAAGGGGGAACGACCTAGTAACCTAATAAAGCACTAGATAGACTTATTTACACTCTTGAATTATGTCTTGATTCTATTAATTCATAAAACAGGTTCATTGGACTCTTGAATCGACACTTGGCCGTGCCAGCAGCTCAGGACCGCAGGCAAGTATACCTTGCCTCCCTCTACAGTTTTACTTACATGCAGTTCTTTTTATTTTACTGTCTTGGATCATATATGGACATGTGCTTTCGTGTTATTTTCTGTGTAGTTATTTTATTTGTTTATAGCCATGTTCATGTTTTGGCCTTGTATTTCACATTTGGAGTTTCTCCTCAGTACCTTGCTTGAGTCGTGTCATAAACAAGTGCGTGTAATGAACTGCCATAGCCTTGATTTTCGTTGTACACAACCAGAGAGTCCACACTCGGGACGAGGGTTGTTTGGTGCACCAGAGAGTCCACACTCGGGACGAGGGTGGTTGTCGTGATCAAATGGCACCAGAGAGTCCACACACGGGACGAGGGTTGACCATTTACACCAGATAGTCCACACACGGGACGAGGCTGTCTTGCCGTGAGCTAGCCAAAGAGTCCACACTCGGGATGAGGGTTAGCGCTTAGTTCAAACCAGAGAGTCCACACTCGGGACGAGGGTTTGATTTCTTCCATTGATCTCGTATTTCGTTCATCCGGCAGTTCATGTACGCGTAGTTGTTCTAGTGTTTGCGTTCGTGTTCGTGTCATTTTCGTAGTCATTTGTCTTGTACTTGTTCTTTCTTGTTTATTTCCTGCGCATGATAAAACTGCTAGATAGGCATGTATATTATGTATCTTGCTATGTCCTCTGAGGACCTGACGATCTCTTCAGGTTTTAGCGGTTGCATGGAGTTAGCTAGTAGTTCTGGATGGCAGACGTGATGATATATTGCGGGATTCAGGTATTGTTATTGAGTTCATTATCCGCTCGTGCTTTTCATTCCTTATCATGAGATATCATGTTCCTTGTTTCAGTTGTAGACTCTTGTTATATTCCTTAGAGTCTTATCGGACATTTATGCTAGTGGACTGCAGACCACGACCCATAGTGTTTATTCATATTGCATTTTCTTATTGTGGATTGAGATATAGATTGCATTGCCATGATTTGGCGGTAAACCAAAGCCTTGACAGCGTTTACGTATTCGAGATGGGCTGGAGTCCGCTCGACGCGTAGCTGGGCTTGGACAAGTTTCGTATCCGAAAAGCGGGTACGGGTCGTGACCAGTTTTTTTGGTGGCCCATGCAGGTCAGAGCTTATCGTACCGGTTACGTAACTGTACTGGTACGAGCCTGTGACTATGACTAAACCCTTAGAAATCTCAATCCACTTTGCTTTGAAAATTCTCCTAGAAACTTTTCTACGTCCTTGAAATTTCATATTTGTTCTCGATTATTCTCCATTGCCTTTTCGTACCCTTGATTCTCGTCCCTTCCTATTTCGGGATGACGAATGATTGTGCTGTCTAGAATTCATCAGGATTCTCTCACCTTAGTCGATTTGCGGAGAACTTAGTCAGCACCCCGGAAGACAAAGCACGACGCTTCAGGAAGGGATTATTGTACGAGATTCGTTTAGCTATCGCCACCAGCCGAGCCACTACCTACGAGGAGATTCTAGAAGTCGCCCAAGCTGTAGAGGAAGAACTGAATCACAAGACGAAGAGGAGTCGAGACGCATTCGAAGGAGGCAACAACCAACCAGCACCAGCGAAACGCCCCAACATTTCTGAGAAGACCTCATCACAACCGCATTATCAGCAACCGCGAACAGCCCCACAACAAGTCCAAGACGCACCCACCTGCCAGTACTGCAAGAAGAGAGGCCACGTCCAAGAAAACTGCCGAAGATGGTTAGGATTGTGTTACACTTATGGATCCAACCAGCACTTATCTTGAGACTGTCCGAAGAAGAATGCGACTGCACCACCACTACCAGCTGCACAAGAAGGACAAGCCTATTTCATGAACACGGTGGATAGGCAACACAACAGGGAGCAGCTGGCGAGAACCTTCAGTAGATATTGGCAGTATCATAGTTAGGCCATATTAGATTTGATTTTTGAACAATTGAAATTTCTTTTATGGCAGCTTGTTCTAGACTATTCACTCTAGTAGATCACCAGCTCTTTAAATTTTGAGGACGAAATTATTTTAAGGTGGGTAGGTTTGTGAGTCCTTGACCCAAAATTTCTATTTATTTTTTTTATTAATTAATGCGTAGATAGATTTGGCTAACCAATGTATATATGAAATATATACACATAGTTGTATTGTTATCCTTCCTTAAAATATAAAGAAAGGGAGCAGGGAAGGGTTTTTGCAAACATTAGTTTACATAGGGCTGATGTGCAAAACATCAAGTATTAAACCCAAAGTCCAAAACACCTAGTAGAACCGAACCCTTTAAACCCCAAACATTCAGGGGCTTTGATGCAAAGGCTGCATTTGAAATCTCTGTTTAAACAGAGCACATCAACCTCCCTCCTATCCAAATCTCGAACACAGCTGTATGCGCCAAATTCAAATCTGATTTTTAGCTAAATCCTATCTATAGCTGACGTATATCCTAACCATATTATATATAGAGCTACAGATCGACCCCTATATTGATTTCCCCACCGAAACCCTAATATCTCTTGCAAAGTTTGTAGACATCCTTCTTCGTGGCCGCTTGCACTTCCTTGGCAAATCAACGAAAAATTCTTCATTAAGGTAATGATCCAAACCTTCTTTTCTACAAGTACATCACACACCTGTTCGTTTAACTGATAAATGAGGCATTTTTTCTAAAACTTAGAAACATAAGAGTATCGGGGTTGAGTGGTATCAGAGTTCACCTTTGGTATACATGTGTGTGTTGGCTCGATTCAACTATAGGGTTAATCAATGCAGGAGAGGGCGTCAAGCCACCTTACGGGTGTGGAGCACGACAAATCCAATAGATACATCATCTGTCTCTATTAATTTTACTAGATGTTGACTAGTTGCTAAATAGAGTCGAGAAACAGGGATTCATAGGAGAAGGGAGTTTGGTTATCGTGTGTATGCCCATTGCCTTTTCAGTTTCTCTTCCATCTCGACTCCTTAAAGACCATAATTGCTGTTACGATGGCAAACCATATCTGTATCAAATAGTAAATACTTGGGATGTCAAGCTTATCTTGTTTTTATAAATCCCCAATCTTATTATTTGCTATTGTGTGAACTTCCACATGTAGCATGACGAGACATATCACCTGCAGCCAAGTATCGGGCACGAGAGTACCCATGAATACCATTTCGAGTATCAGATGGGTACTTAGATCAGACCCGAGTAATCAAATTGATACTCAGTCCCATATACACTGCTGGTACCAAACTAGGACAGGATAGCCAGTTGCAATATCGAGCAAACACCAAATAGAACCTGTGATCCTGTATCAAATAGAGATTGGTAGCAGCCCAGTATTCAGAGACAGGCTATGGCAACAATCATTGGATTCCTAGTACTTTTCCTACACGAATTTCTGTAGGAAACAAGAGAGTATCAATATAGGCAAGTAGAACTCTAGAAGATTCAAACCATATTATGGCAGTGTCAGTCATTGCAACAATGGATAATCGAGAAAGAATAGGGCCATTCATGTATCAACCGTGTAGAGAGTGAAGGGACTGATATGATCCCTAGTATCAGTTTTTGATACTCAATATCATGTCTGACTCAGAGTATCGGATTGGATCCAACATGAAGGAATATCCATCCATGTATGGATACACCGATTTCCATAAACCTCAGAGTACTACCTGGTTGGGAAGCCCAGGGTTTTCCTGAAGATTCACAAGAATAAGGATATGTATCAGTTACACCTACTAAGTATCATGTTTAAGTCCTATTTATGGATAGGCTAGACCATCGAAGACCAAGGCAGTAAGAGGACTATTTTATATGATGTGTAAATGCTCTTAATTTTACACTACTCTAGCTGCCTTTTCTCCTTTTTGATCTTTTTAAACCAAGTTTTCTTCGATATACAATATTGTTCGAGTATTCCTGTTTCACGACCAATCAGGTTTGAAGTTCTTTTTAGTTTTCTTCTTATTATGAATCACTATGTTCAGATTAAGCCTATTAGCAATACTGTTCTGCTATTCCATCCTTCAATCAAGGGTACTATATCCCTTTGGCTCAATTCAGCCCATTTCGGGATATGATTAAGACTATGTACAAATATCTTACTGTACAGTATGTGTAAAGAGGAATAGTAGCAAGGTTTCGATTGCACCTGAACCCGAGTATAAGAGTGATATCAGTTTTGGTATGGTGGTTAGATACCTATGTAGTACTATGGGAGGGCTCGACCAACAGACCATCGGCAACCTGTGTATAACATGTATCAGACAAAAAATTGGTATGTAGGAACACTTAGCATATGGTGTCTCATGTAGATAGGCATACATGTTTTCAGTGAGAATTTGGATGATGTTCCAGTCCATATATATAAAAGGTTATGTATTCAGGAAGAATGTGGATGATGTTCCAGTCCAAATTCTTATGACTGGTTAGCATCACATACATACATTTACTTCTATTTGTTTTGCTTTTGTGAGTAAGAGTGTAACTTTTTGTTTGGTTCTCGTATATAAATACAGTGGAGTATCAGATCCTTCCTGTTAGGATCATGTATCAAAAGCTATGGCAGAGAGAAGTTTCATTTAGAAAAGTGAATTGAATGGTGATAAAGGGATTTCGAATGAAGGTAGAGGGGCAGGCCTGAGAAGGAAATAGGGGGAAGACATCAATTTCAGTAGCAACAACTCAACTGCTGCTTGGATTAGCAGTGAGGGACTGCCTACTGCAGCTGTATGTTGGCACACTGGTCAGAATTTATATTCGCAGTATGACATGCGATGGCAACTGTCATTGGTGCAGTTAGGGGATGAGTGTTAGATAAGGGAAAGGGTTTGGCTTGTGGCAGATTAGCCAATACAGGCTTGTAAAGGTAGCAGGGAATGCACCTGTAGTTAGGGGAACAACATTGACAAGTTCATGCAGGTGAAGGGGTTTTGTGGATCAGTAAGGAGCTTGTGTTTCAGTCCTAGACTGAATGAGGAGAATGTAGGTTCAGTTGAAGCCTGAACAAAGGGAAAGTAGAGGGCTCGAGTGCAGGGCTTCCAAATAGAGAGGGAGGAAATGTATCTTACAGATATATGGGATAGCTTAGTTATAAGTGTGTGTGACATGTATGTTAATATATAGACTGATTGAGCTGTCCTCTATATGAACTTGTTCATATATACATATATATGTATTGTTGTGAATGTAGGAAATGGGGATTCTGCTTCCAATGGTTAGTATCAGTGATGCCACCCTATCTTACAAGGAATTTGAGAGTGTATTGTAATGCTCTCTGAGTACAAGAATTTTATTAAAGTTTATGAGATTGTCATGAGAACTGAAGTGCAGGGCTAAGTTGACTCCTAGATGACATATGAATGTATGAGTGTGGTAGTAGCTAGGAATGTTGGGTGTCCTCATTAGAATGCAATACAGGAACAAATACCATGTAGGCAGTAACAGAGCAATGTCAATAGATAAGATGGTAGGAAATACAAGAATTAAAAAGAGGATTACCAACCTACAAGCCAACTAAGGGGGAACGACCTAGTAACCTAATAAAGCACTAGATAGGCTTATTTACACTCTTGAATTGTGTCTTGATTCTATTAATTCATAAAACAGGTTCATTGGACTCTTGACTCGACACTTGGCCGTGCCAGCAGCTCAGGACCGCAGGCAAGTATACCTTGCCTCCCTCTACAGTTTTACTTACATGCAGTTCTTTTTATTTTACTGTCTTGGATCATATATGGACATGTGCTTTCGTGTTATTTTCTGTGTAGTTGTTTTATTTGTTTATAGCCATGTTCATGTTTTGGCCTTGTGTTTCACATTTGGAGTTTCTCCTCAGTACCTTGCTTGAGTCGTGTCATAGAACAAGTGCGTGTAATGAACTGCCATAGCCTTGATTTTCGTTGTACACAACCAGAGAGTCCACACTCGGGACGAGGGTTGTTTGGTGCACCAGAGAGTCCACACTCGGGACGAGGGTGTTTGTCGTGATCAAATGGCACCAGAGAGTCCATACAAGGGACGAGGGTTGACCATTTACACCAGAGAGTCCACACACGGGACGAGGGTGTCTTGCCGTGAGCTAGCCAGAGAGTCCACACTCGGGACGAGGGTTAGCGCTTAGTTCAAACCAGAGAGTCCACACTCGGGACGAGGGTTTGATTTCTTCCATTGATCTCGTGTTTCGTTCATCCGGCAGTTCATGTACGCGTAGTTGTTCTAGTGTTTGCGTTCGTGTTCGTGTCGTTTTTGTAGTCATTTGTCTTGTACTTGTTCTTTCTTGTTTATTTTTTGTGCATGATAAAACTGCTAGATAGGCATGTATATTATGTATCTTGCTATGTCCTCTGAGGACCTGATGATCTCTTCAGGTTTTAGCGGTTGCATGGAGTCAGCTAGTAGTTCTGGATGGCAGACGTGATGATATATTGCGAGATTCAAGAATTTTTATTGAGTTTATTATCCGCTCGTGCTTTTCATTCCTTATCATGAGATATCATGTTCCTTGTTTCAGTTGTAGACTCTTGTTATATTCCTTAGATTCTTATCGGACATTTATGCTAGTGGGCTGCAGACCACGACCCATAGTGTTCATTCATATTGCATATTTTTATTGTGGATTGAGATGTAGATTGCATTGCCATGATTTGGCGGTAAACCATAGCCTTGACAGCGTTTACGTATTCGAGATGGGCTGGAGTCCGCTCGACGCGTAGCTGGGCTTGGACACGTTTCGTATCTGAAAAGCGGGTGCGGGTCGTGACAGCAGGTGTATTGGCCAGCTGTGCCAGTATGTCAAAGTTGTAAGGCCGATCCATGCCCTCGGGATCTGGCACTTTTAGAGACTTGTCAAATCCCGTCTATTTCTGCTTGGCTTTGTCAGTAGTTGAAGGCTTAGACGGGCCGGCTTCTGAACTTGTGGGGGTAGCAGAAGCTTGAGAAGGTACTACTTCTTCTTGTGCAGGGTCATAAGTTCGTAGGTAAGCCTTCCCAGATCGCATTTTGCTAGATAGAACTTCATAAATGGGAGAAGACACCATATGACACGACTTGTATTTCTTGCCCCTCTTTACTTTGGGAGATGCCAGCCCCTGCATCATTTCTTGTACAAGGTCCGAATGGACCCACATGATCTCACCCCGTTCAGTCATGAGTGGCACCAAGGTTGAGTTGCGAGCTGGCGGCAGGTTGACGACTTCTATTATTGCCTTAGGGATCGGGACTATGCCATCTGGGACTTCTGTGGGAGGAAAGTTACCAAATTGAAAAGAGATCATGTTAGCAGATACGACCTTGTCTTCAGCTTCGAGGTTGATCACTTGGTTGTCGATAAGATATTGTATTTTCTTCTTCAGGATGATGCAATCCTTGGTAGAGTGATGCACGTACTGATGATAAAGACATTACTTAGGATCGTAGAGTTGGTTTGCCTCCGTAGGACGTCGTGGTGGAGGCAGTGTCAGTTTATTACCCTTTGTCAATGTGTGAAAAATGGTAATAATATCGTCTTCGTCAAAGGAGAAAGTCTCCTTAGGTTTGTCAGAGGCGCCCTAAGAATTGGAAGCTCCCTTAGAAGTGTCGAACTTCAAGACTTCTTTCCCTTTACCCCCATGGACAGGGATAGTTTTGTAGGACCGATTGTAGGAATGAGTTGTAAAGCGCAATACTCTAGAGGGGGGGTGAATAGAGTAGGCAGCAAAAATTAACTATTTTAAAAAATGTTAGTAACAAGATCACAGAATATATATCACAGATAAGTAAATAAAAAGTAGAGAGTATAGAGCAAACGCAAACACAATGATGTATACTGGTTTCCCTCTTGTGAGGACTAGTCTAGTCGGTAGAACTCTTGCTACCAGTTGAATCCACTATGGAAAATCACCACAAGTTTTCATCCGAAGATCTTGCAACTTCTACAACGCGAGCTTTGATCCGAAGTACTCGACCAACTTCAATTGTGAAGTGTGTGACTTCAATCAAGCCTCTGATTACAATTACTCTGAAACTTCTAGATCGTACCGCACTGGCAAATCGACTAGAGGATTGTAACTGGCTTGGGATTGGAAATGAATAGCTCAGAATACTTTGGAAGAAGTAGTAGGCTTATAGAGAAGAGATATGAAAGTGAATGACTGTGTTAAAATGATCGAAATCCTTCTCTATTTATAGTTTTTCTAAAGGCAGAATTCTGACAGAATTTGGGCAGAATTCGGGCAGAACTCTATGAAAAAATCTCGGTGGGATCCGTAACTGCAGGAAGACCAAGTTCAAAAAGCAACGTTCACTAACCAAACTCTGGCCGAACTCTGGACGAATTCGGGCCGAACTCTGGCCGAATTCTCCTAGAGTTCTGTTGGAGTTCTGTCAGGGTTTTTACAAATTGGTTTTTGGGCTTTTTGAAAAGTCAAACAGTTAGGAAGTGGTTTGGGCTTTTGTAAGTGGGCTTGTTTTTAAAACGAAACGGTATTTTGAAAACGTTTCTTGGGTAGCGTATTTGCCAGTACGATGCAGTGTACATCGTATTTCTAGACTCAAAAAATATGAAAAATATATTGATAAAATAGGAAAACCAAGAGCCCTTTGATGACGCCTTTCTTCAAATATTTGAGCAGACTTGAAGACGCCTTTTTCACTTGACGGCAATCGTCCAAAGATAAACAGATCTGGAAATCTGAATACCTTTCGGGGGCTTCGCCCCCGAACCCCTGATGGGGGGCGCTGCCCCCTCGACCCCTGTCCGCTGACCGGGCAGCGGAACCCCCGATGCGAGGCCCCGGATAGGTCGTTAGGCGGTTCAGAGAAATCTTCTTGTATGACGCCGTCTTTGGCCCATTGCATATGTCCTGGTTTGACAAAGCTTGATCATGCTTACAGCATGTCTACAAATACATGTTAGACAAACAAAACTAATATGATACAAGCATAGCAATATTATATAGAACATTTAGGACAATGCTATCATTAGGACAATGCTAAGTTTAAGTAGCGACATAATAGTGATTACATGAATATTAGTGACATCATTATGTTAAACTTAATTGAGTAGCCATATTCAAAAACATGATATAATCATTGGACTAACAATCTCCCCCTTTTTGATTATGGCAAATCCTTTAAGTTTAATATATATACAATAGATGCATGTATCACTAATAAACACATAATACTAGAATATTGTATGCTGACTTAAACTTATTTCTCCCTTAAACTTATTTCTCCCCCTTTGACATGATCAAAAATAAGCTCCCCCGTAATTAGAGCTAAAATGAACTCAAGTATAAGTAAAGGAGGAAAGAAAAATAATCATGATCAAGGATTAGGAGAACAGTGTAACGATAAGTTTAGAAAATTGCATAACAATAGTAGAAAAACTTATCAAAACACAACATAGTTGGTTGAACTTAAAAAAACATTGAAATCAATCAATATATAGTTTACCAACTAGAAATCCAAAAATGAAATAAAAATATGTTTTGAATGTCATTTGACCAAAAAATCTATCAATATAGTAGGAATCAATCATTGGTCATAAATAAATCATGAGGAATAGAAATTCGCAGATCTAGTATATACCAAAAAAAATAATGAGACTTTTAACAATGATCACAAAAGATATGATTCATAATTTGTCCATACAAATTAGTGAATCAATTCCATAAATAATATAATCATCAAAATAAGTAAACTAGAATCTATGCAAAATCTATACCAAAGTCCATGCATTTGAATTCAATTGCCTTAGCATGATATATATCCATCAGATAAACATGAAGGTAATGAAGACAAAATACTTGAGAAGGAGAAATTCAGTCGATTTGAATGCTCCCCCGCAAAGTATGATCAGTCTAAATATAGATAATCATGAACTTTGAGATCAAATCTCAATAAAAAAAATGCCAAATCAGTTTAAACTCAAAAGGATTATCAATAAATTAAATTACTTTTGGCAGGATAACTTTTAGAAACAAAAAAAATTAGAGAATTAAAAAAATTAAAATTAAAATCATATATTCTGTCATAAACTCAATACAAATCCAAATATCATGAACAACTAAACAAAATATTTTAAGTAAAAGAATATATGTCCATGATGAACTAGGTATACCACATATTAAGGGCATAAAATAATTGAAACAATTAATTTGCTCCCCCTTAAAATATGCGTATATAGTTCAAAAATAATTTATATGCATAAAATAGATAAAATAAATAATCACAAGATCTAAGGGATTTTCAAGATATGCATCTTTTCTTTCCTTTGATCAAATGCATATAAAATTCCAAACTCAAAACAAATATCATCTTTAGGCAAGAAAAGAAATCCAATAAATGCTTAAAGATGAACAAACAAAATATATCTCCAATATATATATAAAAGAAATATTTTAATACATAAAAAGATTTTGAAAACTGTCTTTAATAATAATATTTGAGTACCGGACAGATTCAATAAATCAAAAAGACATCAAAAATACTTTTCAAAAATATGGAATTTATTACGAAAAATTGTCTTAATAAATGTTCGAATGCATTCATTTAGTCCTCAGACTAAAAGCTGGCGATTCGAATCACGAAAAATTTTTTAATAAAAGAATCCATAAATCATAAATAAATCCATTTGAACAAATAAACATAACTAGATATATGACCAAAGAAAAGTGTATTCTAGATATATGGCATGTCAAGGGGATAATTGACTTGAAACAATTAACTGCTCCACCTTCACATGGTTATATCCAAAAATAATAGTATAGAAAAAATTTTAAAAATTTTAGAGACATATTTCCAGAAGTAAAAAACTAATTCAAAAATATTAGGTCTTCTTATCAAAGTTCATTTCTTTCCTTTTAAAGCCTTAGCACGGTGTCCACCTGACAACCGTAAGATTTAAAGAAAAGAAACGCTTTGAGAGAGAGACATTCAAAATGCATGACTTCTCCCCTGCAAAGAGTTACCGTTGTAGACAGTAAGTAACTTGAATAAGAAGATAATAATATAAAGCTCAAAATCATTAATATTACGAATATTACACAAGCTAAAGATGAAATCATAATACCATAATATTCAATGATTAGTCACGAATATGAAAAACAATCATCTTTAGACAAAAGAATAAATATCCATTAAATGAACATTTAAAAATAAAATAATCAAAAGATATTTTAAATCAGCATGATGAATAATCGTATAAGTCAAAAGATGACATAAGTTGATCTATGCTATAGAATCTCACAATCGACAAGATAGATCAACATATGCTACCTTTTGTAAAAATATAAAAAGAGAATATTATCCATCAAATCTTAAAACTAAAATCCATCAAATAATAATTGCAACTAGATCTCAATAAATCTTTAGTTTATAAAGCGTTGATCAATTTTGGGGTTGGCTGTAGGAGTACTGTCCCAGCTAACGGAGGTTCACCGGGGAACACTTAAGTACCGCTTCGCTTCGACCGTAGTCGTAGTGACAGACAGACCCTTTGTAGGTTTGTACCCAAAACAAATTTCTTCTTTAATAACCGAGGATTTAAAAAGAATTAGTGCAATATGAAATAAATTATATTCTATGGATTTGAAAAAAATCTTAGAACAATGTAGCATACGGTATAAGATGTATGAATTACATTTATCCATATGTGCTACAAAATCATTGGGTAACAATAAAATATAAAACATTAGTAAATCAAAATGTATGACCCAGATACGTTGATGTATTCTGGAACCTAGGAGATTTGACAGCACCTTGGATCCAGAACTAGATAATAGTTGCAAGTACACCTTAATAAATTTTAAGTCCATAAAGTATTGATCACTTCGGGTTAGCTGTAGGGGCCGGTTCCCAGCTAGCGGTAGTCCGAAGACTAGTGCACCGTGTCGCTTCAGGCTATTTACACCTGTATGACAGAAGGACCCTTTCGGCTTGTTCCCAAAATGATTTCTACTCTTAAGAACTTAGATTCAAAGGAATATATGCAGTATCATCGAACAACGTCGAAATCCAGAATCCTTAAATATAAAAGAATTAAATACCCAAGTAATGGTTTATTAAGATCAAGATAAAAGAATATAAAAGACATGTATCTAAAATGTCAACCAAAAAGCCAAGAAAAATATACATCATTAAAAGAGGCTTTGAGGAAGAAGCTAATAAAGAGAAAAAACATAAATTTGTTCAAAGAAATCAATAGCTTAAGTATGAGATAAGCACAAGTTTAAAAAACTATTTTTTAAAATAATAAGAACTTGAACTTAACTCATATATCCCCATAAAGATATTTATACAATATAAGAAACATGAGCAATATATAAATGAAAGTGAATTATTCATGTATCATTAACAAGCATCAAAAAATTTATCACAAGATCAGAAACATGCATAAATAAACTTTGTCAAACAAAGATTTAATTGATTCATAAGAAGTTAATCAAAATAAAATATGAGAATCAATAGAGAATATATTATGCCAGCACAAGGTTAAAATAAAATTATATGTATATGCTTTTCAAGTAAATAGAATACTTGTGCTAAACATACATACTCACAAAATATCGATCAAAGTAAATAATACATGTTAAAGACAAATCGATAAGAAGTGACCATTAAAAATATATTAAAGGCGAAGAGTCAAAAGCATATTCACCAAAACAAAATTAAGCTCCTATGCATGCTTCAAGAATAAAGATAAAATAAAGAGCATACACAGATAAATATGTCACACTAATACTATATAGTGTGAACTAAACATTTAAGCTAAACATCTAGTCAAGCTAGGATTATATCTCATATTTATTCAAATAATAAACAATTTAAAAGATATCAATGAAAGCTAATAGCAAGACATCAAAAAGAACATGCTAGATATTAGAAACTATTTAGTAAGCATGTTACCGAAGTGGTTCTAGTGACCACACTTCTGTTGGTGCAATTGCATGGAAGATGACCTTTATAGCTTTGCAATCACCAACATGTTCCATGGTTCTATTTGATATGAGAAGCTTCACCTGCAATATTAGGTGAAGACTTTGGTATCCAATACTTGGATCCACATTTTTTAGCTTTGGGAACCCATTTGTACAAGTTCATATCAACTAGTTTTCTAATCTGACAATGATTAGAAACATGTCCATTCATACCACAATAATGACAGAAAGAATTAATATTAGTACTATGTGTAGTAGTATGAGAATGTGCAGTAGTGTGATATGATGTGCGTGGATACTTGTAATAGAAAGCATGGTTATGTGAAGCTTTAGCTTTGCTTGCTTCCTTAGTAAAAGATCTAACGTGTGTGACTTTGTAATGTGCTAAGTGTCTTGTGTTAGACTGAGTCGTAGGTTGTACTACCTGCTTTCCCAGTCTAATCTCTAACTTTTTAGAGTTAGCACAGATCTCATCATACTTAGCAGAGAGAGCATCAATTCTACATGAAGCAATAGAATACTTCTTCTTTTCTGATTCTAATTCCTCCTTAAGATTAGCATTTTCTTGAGTGCTTTTCTCAATGCATTCAAGCGCCTCATGCAATCTAAACTCAAGTGTGGATATCTCAATAGAATTATCAGAAGTAGAAGTATCTCTAGCATCATTCAATAAGCAAGTAAGCTTTTTAATCTCACGCTTATAGGATAGAATATCCTTTCTAGCTTGCTTATATTTATCTAATACTTTCTTGTGTTCTTCTAACAGATCACTGAAAGCATCAGATAAATTATCATAAGAAAATTCACTCTCTTCAGAAAAAAAATTATTTTGTACCTCGTTAGATAATGCCATTGCGCATAAATTTGCAACTTGATGAGGTTTTTCTTCTTCTTTTTCTTCTTCTTCAGATTCTCTTGCTTCGCTTTCACACCATATGTCCGATGATCTTCCTTCATTTGATTGTTCGTAGTGACTCTCCTTTCTTGTAGTGGTACAATCTTCTTGGATGTGGTCTATCTTCTTGTAATTGTCACATACAAGCTCTTCTTCGTATAAGGGATTATGTTGTACCTTAAATCCTAATTTCGTCATGTACATATTTGCATTATTATGAAGACTATCCTTCTCCCTGGAGTTGCTAGCTTTGCTTTCATACCTGCACTCATAAGTAGCTTCAAGAACTTTCCAAATTTTATGAGATGTTGTGCAAGTAGAAATAAGATTGAATACATTTGTGTCTACAGCACAATAAAACATATGCATAGCTTTTGCATCAAGGCTAGCTAACTTCTTCTCTTCATCCGTGTAACTATAATAAGGCTTATTGATTATAGAGGATGTAAGAATAGAAGTGATAGTTGGCTTTTTGTAGCCGGTGACAACAATTGACCATAAGTCAAAATCTAGAGACTTCAAGTAGAAGCTCATCCGTGTCTTCCAATAAGTGTAATTTGTACCATCAAATAGTGGGAGTCTATTTGAGGATTGCTCTTCAGTTGTGAAGTATATACTTGCCATATGTGATATAGTGATCTATGTAACAGCAGTTATATAATAAGAATATAATAGCAATGTTACCTCGCTTTACCTGCATAACCCGCTCTAATAATGAGAATTTGCTCCAAGGATGTTAAGCCAAAATAATAGAGTCCTTGCTAGGATACCAATTGAATGAGCAATTGGTATAAGCAATAATATCTCTATAAGGAGCACCTGCAATAATATCTCTAGAAGGAGCACCTGCTCTGATACCAATTATAAGAGCAATTGGGATCAGAATATAATACCTCTTGATGGAGCACTGGCTCTGATACCAATTGTAGAAACAATTAGGATCAGAATATATTAGCTCTAGATGCAGCAGTGGCTCTGATACCAATTGTAGGACCGATTATAGGAACAAGTTGTAAAGTGCAATACTCTAGAGGGGGGTGAATAGAGTAGGCAGCGGAAATTAACTATTTTAAAAAATGTTAGTAACAAGATCACATAATATATATCACAGATAAGTAAATAAAAAGTAGAGAGTAGAGAGCAAACACAAACACAAGGATGTATACTGGTTTCCCTCTTGTGAGGACTAGTCCAGTCGGTAGAACTCTTGCTACCAGTTGAATCCACTATGGAAAATCACCACAAGTTTTCATCCGAAGATCTTGCAACTTCTATAATGCGAGCTTTGATCCGAAGTACTCGACCAACTTCAATTGTGAAGTGTGTGACTTCAATCAAGCCTTTGATTACAATCACTCTGAAACTTCTAGACCGTACCGCACTGGCAAATCGACTAGAGGATTGTAACTGGCTTGGGATTGGAAATGAATAGCTCAGAATACTTTGAAAGAAGTAGTAGGCTTATAGAGAAGAGATATGAAAGTGAATGAGTGTGTTGAAATAATTGAAATCCTTCTCTATTTATAGTTTTTCCAAAGGCAGAATTCTGACAGAATTCGGACAGAATTCGGGCAGAACTCTATGAAAAAATCTCGGTGGGATCCGTAACTACAGAAAGACCAAGTTCAAAAAGCAACGTTCACTAACCGAACTCTGGCCGAACTCTGGCCGAATTCGGGCCGAACTCTGGCCGAATTCTCCTGGAGTTCTGTTGGAGTTCTGTCAAGATTTTTACAAATTAGTTTTTGGGCTTTTTGAAAAGTCAAACAGTTAGGAAGTGGTTTGGGCTTTTGTAAGTGGGCTTGTTTTCAAAACGAAAGGGTATTTGAAAACGTTTCTTGGGTAGCCTATTTGCCAGTACGATACAGTGTACATTGTATTCCTAGACTCAATAAATATGAAAAATACATTGATAAAATAGGAAAACCAAGAGCCCTTTGATGACGTCTTTCTTCAAATATTTGAGCAGACTTGAAGACGCCATTTTTACTTAACGGCAATCGTCTAAAGTTAAACAGATCTGGAAATCTGAATACCTTTCGGGGGCTTCGCCCCCGAACCCCTGATGGGGGACGCTGCCCCCTCGACCCCTGTCCGCTGACCGGGCAGCAGAACCCCCGATGCGAGGCCCCGGATAGGTCGTTAGGCGGTTCAGAGAAATCTTCTTGTATGACGCCATCTTTGGCCCATTGCATATGTCCTGGTTTGACAAAGCTTGATCATGCTTACAGCATGTCTACAAATACATGTTAGACAAACAAAACTAATATGATACAAGCATAGCAATATTATATAGAACATTTAGGACAATGCTAACATTAGGACAATACTAAGTTTAAGTAGCGACATAATAGTGATTACATGAATATTAGTGACATCATTATGTTAAACTCAATTGAGTAGCCATATTCAAAAATATGATATAATCATTGGGCTAACAAGTTTGAGGGTGCTTGCCTTTGTCTTCAGATTTGGGTGTTTTCAACTCCAGCAATTCCAGATTAGGGACGTTATTTTCAGTAGTATCAGGGGCCCCAATGAAAGCGGGCCATGTATCATACTTATGTTTACCTAGACAGAACTTCACTGTAGGAAGGAAGTTATGTCGACAAGTATCCATAAGTTCTGAGTCTGGTATACCACAGGGCATATTTAACGCTAGTTGCCTGAAGCGTTCGATGAAAGCAATGACAGACTCGGTCCTCCTTTGCTTGGTCTCGATGAGGGTGGACATACTAACATGCATGCCACTCTCGTAAAATCTATTGAGTCTACGTGTTGAAGTATGTCATGTGTTGATGAGGAGAAGTCATCCTCCTAAAAGGGTAGACATACTAACAGACTACAGAACCAATTCTCTAAAAGGGGCCTTTCTCTAAAAGGTGTATAGACCATTATTCGTATTACATATTTTGGTATACGTGCACATATTTAGACCCGTATTGCATGTCTTCTTGTTTGGTTTGGCCCGACTTGACTTGGTTCGGCTTGGTTTTGCATGGTTTGATTTTCGTTGATTTTATGTAAACCACTCCCGCCTACCACAATCTTCATTAAATATTCTACCACATATTTCTCTCTCCTCATTAACTCTTCTTCTTCCCCACCATTACTTCTCTACCAAGCTGAGAGTGGAAGGTTTAGGCAAGTACACCTTGCTTCATGGAGGAAGTCTATTTTTATTGTTCTATTGTCTTCTTCATATGTTTCTAACCCACTTTAGTACTTAGCATTTTTCATTTCCCTGGTAAGATTTTTGTAAATCTAGCCTTGTGGTATTTTCGGTTTCTAGGAGTTTTGATCTATCAAACTTGCATATTTTTGCTAGTTGATGGTTCCTTGTTGTAGAGAATTTTATTTTACACAAATTTGACCTACGGGAGTCTAGATTTGGGTTCCTATTGTTGTTTGGAGGAGTATGGAGGCCATGGTATTTTACATGGACATGTTCTCTGTGGGAGCCATTAATTGCACTCTGAGCCGCATGAGCAATAATTAATAAGTCCTTGGCCGCATGGCCATTAATAATTATTATTGGCCGCATGGCCCATTTGCTAAGCCGCATATGCATGTAAGCAATTTGCTTTGGCCATTAAATATTTGTGCATGTAGCAATTGCTTTGTGCATGGCCTGGCCGCATATGGCAAGCTTAGCTGGCCACTTGCTTGGCCGCATAAGGGATTAATTAGCAGCTTGCTAGCCGTATATATGTTAGCATTCGCATGCACTAATATTTAAATAGCATAGAATAGCATGCACTAGCAACTTTTGGCATTCCAAAGCGAGCCGCATAAGGAACAATTAGTCAGCCGCATGCATGCAAGCATTCTTTTAGCATCAGTCGCATATGCCTAATGCATTAAATAATGCATTTGTTAGTCAGCCGCATGCATGCAAGCATGCATGCTTGAATATTTAGCATCAGCCGCATATACTTAATGTATTAAATAATGCATTTGTTAGTCAGCCGCATGCAAGCAAGCATGCATGCATTCTTTAATCATTTGTTAATGCATTTGTTAATGCATTCTTTAATGCATCTGTTAATGCATTTGTTAATGCATTCTTTTAGCATCATCCGTATATAGCCGTATATACTTAATGAGTTTAATGCATGCATTCTTTAATGCATGAATTCTTTAATGTATTTGTTAGATGCATTATTTAATGCATGTGTTAGCATTATCTGATGCAAACGTACAGTAGCTAGCCGCATAAGGCCTATCGCCTTGCTGAGCCACATAAGGCCAATTGTATTATGGCCGCATGGCCTCTGCATGCCTTCACTTGCATGCTTAATTGGCCGTATATGGCCATTGCCAATTGCTCAGCCGAATATGGCCATTAACAATTGTATGCGTTTTGCATGCAACCTATTTTGGCCACGTAGGCTACTATTAATTAATTAGCATTTAATATTTGCATGCATTTGCATTAGCATTAAATATTTAAGCTGGCCGCATGGCCACAGTTCATTTGTGGCCGCATGGCCTTAGCATTAATTGTAGCCGCATGCACAATCAATATTAAATTCCTAAATGTCTGCTTGTGCCATATTAACTTAAGTGTGTTCCCTGACACGATGGTGACCCGTTGTGGTGCACTTTTGACAATTAACATGACATGATAGTGGCCCGACGTGGCGCACTCCTGACAGTGAACATGACATGATATATATTTTAAAGGCTGTTGTAACGGCTAGCATGTCATGACAAGATTGAATGGCCTGGACACCGTAGATGATTGTGTTTGTACGATTGAACTGGTAATATTTGTATCATGTCTAGGACAGGGATCCCTGGGTACCACGGTCAGGGGTATCTACTGTAAATAGTTAAGGCTAATAACTAGAATAATTCAGTAGTCATAAGAGATTTCCCCAGTTACAGGCGATCCCGTTATCCCGGCCACCATTATGGGACTTGCAGCCTGCCGACGAGTAGGGCAAAAGTCTAAATTTACTGATATATGGAAAGAATAATGTACTGCTTAGTGAACCGAAGTTGCCTGGATAACCTGGATTAGCTGCAGGGCTTGTGGCTGGAGGAACATCTCACTACATGTTGTGATAACCCTAGTTAGCTAATGTAGAAAGCCGTAGTCACTGATTGGCCGGGAACGATTGCATGGAGTAATTTCAGTGCTCGATTATTGTAGGCTTGATCGCATGATTGTCACTTTTAACAATAAGGACCAGGGGCTAAGTTCTGCTCAGGCGAAGGGTTACAACCCCAGTCCTTATTTGGTTTAAGGGTTGTAACCTGGCTTCCGAAGAAGTTCTGAGTCCTCTCTTCGTTTATTGTATTATTGCACCCCACGTAATGCTTGTAATGTTTTACCTTACCAACAAGATTTGGAGACGGAGTTCTATTCAGGTGAAAGGTTACAACCCAGGTCCTTGTTTGGTTTAACGGTTGTGACCTGGCTACTTGAATGGTTCCCTCGTACTCCATTATGACTGTTGTCATTCTTTTACTTCATGTTCTTTTAACTGCTTTAATATATTTTCTGATGTGCTGGTTTTAGTTCTTAAGTGAAGCCTCCTTTGTGGCACTTGCTCTTTCTGGGATCTAACCCAGCTGGTTTTGTGTGGCCAGATTTCGGAGCAGCTTCAGAGGATCTACCGACCTTCCAGCCCGATGGTGACCACCAGGCGTAACCAAGGCAACGAGTGGGTTTATTTTTGCTCTTGCACTCTATTATAAAAAATTTATTTTGAGGCGTTTAGCCGGCGAGCACCTGTTAGCTTGTATTGCATACCTTATTATTGTCTGCCTACGGGCTGTAACATGATTGACAGATCCTAGGGTTGATCATGTATGACTAAACTCTTGCTAGTCCTCACATTTTATAACGACTAGATTCATGATCAGCTGGATATGTAATATTTGGGACGCCTTACTATTATATATTTGGTGATCTTACATCTTGTAACTTTACTTGCTTGCTTGAGATTAAGACAATTAGGCTTGTTATTGACCATAGGAGACTGATGGATTGTAGTTAAACCCTCATATATCTAAACAGCCGTAACCGTATAGTGGGGTGGATTCCATTTCATTATACGTAGCTTGCTATGTAAGCCCCCGCTCTCCAGTATTCTGGTTCTGGGGCGTTACATGGTTCAAGTGGTAGCCCATACAGGTCTTGTAAATCAAGATATGTGAGGGTTTATCGAATAGATGTCTCAATTATCTCTCGTCCTTGATCTCTGCCCGTATCTTCTAACTCTTGAGATTCTCGACCTGATCATATGCTTGTATCGTTGATCTGTCTTGGTCCTTCCTTATTGTTCCCTATGTCATCTTCTTTAGCGGCATTATTCCTGGACCTGCTGATCAGCAAGGCGAAGCACCTCCCGTGGACCAGCAGCAACCAGAAGATCAGGCCCAGCACTTAGAAGCAGCCTCCCGGGTCATGCCTCCCGGAGATCCAGAACCCCCGATGCAGCCAGTCCAGCCCGCAGGACAGGATGATGGAGCCTTGGTGGGACTTATCAGGGAATTGCTTGCGTCACAGGATCGTCGAGGAGATGCCTTGCATCAGGCGATGGCAGATGCTCTGGGCAGAGGTGGACATCATGGGAATAGTACAACAAACAGTTTCAAGCACCTGAACCCTCCATTCTTCGATGGCAGCGAAGATGTTATCGCTGCTGATGCATGGCTTCAGGACACAGAGGTGATATTGGAAGCAGCGAAAACTCTAGAAGGTGAGAAGGTGGCCGTAGTATGCCTGCAGTTATTGGATCTAGCCCGCAGCTGGTAGGCGGCACAGGCCATTGGACTAGTGGCGCCTATTGCCTGGACAGTATTCCGAGAGAGGTTCCGGACCAAGTACTTCGATGGTGGCTCGGTACGATCTACAGACCAAGTTCACCAATTTGAAGCAGATGGACAGGACGGTCGATGGGTATGCAGCCGAGTTTTCTAGGCTTAGTTATTTTTCTCCCACCTTGGTGGCGATCGAGTTCGATAGAGCCCAACAGTTTCAGCAGGGACTCCACCTGGAGATTTTACTGGTGGTGGAGCAGTTTGAGCATCAGAATTTTGATGCGGTACTGAGGGCAGCTAGGAGGCATGATTATACCGCCTAGAGGATTGTGGACAGGACCGGAGGTCAAAAACGATCTCGTGGCAAGATGAATCAGTCGTCAGCCCCAGCCCCGGCAGCTAGGGCTTTGACCATTGGAGCTCCGAGAAGGACAGCTTCAGTTACGTCGGTTCAACATTCAACCCCAACGTATCCTCAGCAGCAGAAGCAGAAGCAGTCTTCCCCCATGGGCTGCTTTTATTGTGGGAAGCCTGGACATGTTGTTTTAGAATGTCGCAAGGCTCAAGGATTGTGTTTGCTTTGTGGAGCGCCGGACCACAAAGTAGGGTCCTGCCCGTTCAGGACTGACTCATCACCAGCCAGGACCATTTCATCAGTTAGGGGACCAGTCCCAGTACCAGTCCAGCAGCAGTTTTCATTCCCGAGGCCGTTGCCGACGCAGACCCAGGCTTTTTAGCAGCAAAGGCCTCAGCAGTATGCCCAGGCGCAAGTTCAAAATAGGCAACGAGGATTCCCGTAGAGAGGGCCGGCACCCAGAGAACATGGTCAAGTGTTGGCTTTGACCATGGGAGAAGAAGGAGTGGCGCCAAGTGAGGTAGTGGCAGGTACTATTCTCGTCAACACTTTTCTGGCTTCAGTGCTATTTGACTCTGGTGTATCGCATTCATTTATGCCTGCACGATTCGTGACCGGATAGGACTGGAGCCCAAGTCATTATCAGTAAAGCTCAATATACTTAATGGTAACGGTCTTGTGGGTGTAGATAGAGTATTTTTCTCGTGTCGAATCGTGGTTAGCGGTAGAGAGTTTCCTGCTAGGCGGATAGAATTTCCGATGGCCGATTATGATGTTGTCTTAGGGATAGATTGGTTGAGTGACCAGTATGCTAGGATAGACTGCCATATTGGCAGAGTTATTTTTAGCATTCCAGGCGAGCCGGAGTTTTTCTTTTCTCGAGGCGAAGTTGAACCTTCTCCTCCATTATTGCGGATGGCCGTAGCAGCAGTACAGTTACCCCGGGTAGTCGAGGAATTTCCAGATGTTTTCCCGGAAGAACTTCTAGGAATGCCGCCAGAACAAGAGATCGAGTTTACTATCGACTTGATTCCCGGGACAATACCAGTATCAGAGAGAGTCTACAGGATGGTGCCATCAGAATTGGAGATATTGTACAAGATGATTGAAGAGCTCAGAACCAAGGAATTCATTCGTGCTAGTGGATCGCCTTGGGGAGCCCCGATGCTTCTTGTAAAAAAGAAGGATGGTACGTCCAGATTATGTGTTGACTATCGTACCTTAAACTCAGTAACAATCAAGAATAGATATCCTCTCCCCAGGATAGATGACTTGTTTGATCAACTCAAAGAAGCGGCAGTATTCTCGAAGATTAATTTGCGGTCAGGATACCACCAGATCAGAGTCAGAGAGCAGGATATCCCGAAGACAGCTTTCAGATCCAGATATGGGCATTGGGAGTTCCTTGTTATGCCCTTTAGAGCAACCAATGCACCGGCGGTATTCATGGACCACATGAATCGTATCTTCATGCCTTATTTGGATCAGTTTGTGATCGTGTTCATAGACGATATCCTGGTCTACAGTAAGAGTAAAGCGGGACATGAGCAACATCTCAGAGTTGTTATCCAGATTCTCCGAGAGCACCAGTTGTATGCCAAGTTCAGTAAATACGAGTTCTGGCTCGATCGCATTTCATACTTGGGTTATATCATCACCAGAAGGGGAGTAGAAGAAGATCCCCAGAAGATCGTGGCTATCGAAACATGGTCGGTGCCTAGCACAGTTGCAGAAGTTCGTAGTTTTCTTAGATTGGCCGGCTACTACCGGAGATTTGTTTCGAACTTTGCTCGGATTTCAGCACCATTGTCACAGTTGACCCGCAAGGAGGTGCAGTTTGCTTGGACAGCAGAATGTCATGAATCTTTTAAGAAGCTAAAGCGAGGCTTGATGACGGCACCCATTCTCACACTTCCAGATAGGACCGGAGGATTTTCAGTATATTGTGATACTTCAGGCAGAGGTTTAGGATGTATTTTGATGCAGCATGGGAAGGTAATAGCTTATGCATCACGACAACTTCATGATCATGAGAGAAATTATTCAACCCATGACTTAGAGCTGGCAGCAGTAGTGTTTGCACTTAAGTTGTGGAGACACTACCTGTATGGAGATAGGGTGAAGATTTTTACCGACCACAAGAGCCTGAAGTATGTTTTCATCCAGAAGGACCTTAATATTCATCAGAGAAGGTGGCTAGAGCTACTTGTGGATTATGATGTCAACCTACAGTATCATCCTGGAAAGGCCAACGTTGTTGCAGATGCATTGAGCAGAAGAGCCAGAGTTTATTTTCTGACAGCGCAACCAGAGTTTTTAGCAGATCTTCAGAAGATGGGTATAGAAGTTGTCCTTCCTACTAATGTGGTATTGATGGCCAGCATGCAAGTTCAGCCAAGTATAGTTGAGAGGATCAAGATAGCTCAGTCCTCCGATTCTAAGCTTCAGCGGCTTAGAGCAGAATGTGAAGCAGGACGACGACTAGAATTATGCATTCATGAAGACGGTACACTTCGACATGGTAAGCATCTTTGTGTACCCAGTGGAGATTTTAGACAGGAGGTGATGGCGGAAGCTCACAGTTCTCAGTATTCGATTCATCTCGGTGACACGAAGATGTACCATGATATCCGTCAGCACTTTTGGTGGAATGGCATGAAGAGGGAGATAGCTCGGTTTGTCTCTCAGTGTTTGGTTTGCCAACAAGTCAAGGCTGAACACCAGAGGCCAGGTGGACTTCTTCAGCCCTTGCCGATTCCAGAATGGAAGTGGGAGCATACAACAATAGATTTCGTGACTGGATTACCTAGATCCCCAGCCGGTAGAGATGCTATTTGGGTTATAGTTGACAGGCTCACGAAGGTGGCTCACTTTCTCCCGTTCAGAGTTGGTCAGTCGACAGCTCAGCTAGCAGAGATGTATCTCCGGCAGATAGTCAGACTTCATAGAGTACCAGTCAGTATCACCTCGGACAGAGATTCGAGATTCACGTCGCACTTTTGGCGTAGCTTACAAGAGAGTTTGGGAACTCGCCTCCAGTTCAGCTCAGCTTATCACCTACAGACAGATGGTCAGTCTGAACGTACGATCCAGACTCTTGAGGATATATTGAGATCTTGTACACTCGAATTCGGTGGTTCGTAGGAAGATCACTTGCACCTGGTGGAGTTCTCGTGCAACAACAGTTTCTAAGCTAGTATCCAGATAGCACCGTTCAAGGTACTGTACGGTAGGAAGTGCAGATCCCTACTAGCCTGGGACGATATAGGAGAGAGGCAGATGCTTGGTCCAGAGATGATCACTCAGACAGTTGAGGTGGTCAGGAGAGTCAGAGATCATCTTCGCGTTGCACAAGATCGTCAGCGCCATTGGGCAATTCTCATCGGCATCCCCTTGAATTTTCTGTCGGCGACCATATATTCCTGAGGATCTCGCCTAACTGTGGCGTCATTCGTTTCGACGTACGGGGAAAGCTTAGTCCTAGGTATATAGGGCCTTTCAATATTCTGGAGCGAGTAGAAGATGTGTCCTATCGCCTCGCTCTTCCGCCGTCTCTGAGTGAGGTACATGACGTGTTCCATGTATCCCAACTACGACGATTTATCCCAGATCCGAGTCATATCCTGGATCATTCGGAATTGGTTGTTGGTACAAACCTTTCGTATGAGGAGAGGCCTGTATCCATATTGGACCAAAGAGAGAAGATACTCAAGAACAAGACTATCAAGTTAGTCCGTGTTGCTTGGGGTCATCACTCCTTGGGTGAGTCAACGTGGGAGCGTGAGGATAATATTCGATCGCAGTATCCCGACATGTTTGACTCGTGAGGTATAATATCTTTCTTATGCCTCATGTCTTCAATTTCTTACTTACATGAATAATTGCTTGATTGCTTGGCTAGTATAGCTTGTCTGGGAGTAGTATAGCTTGTCCTTGTATCTCTGGCCCCTTGATTAAATTTCGAGGACGGAATTCTTTTAAGGTGGGTAGAGTTGTAAAGACCATTGTTCGTATTACGTATTTTTGTATACGTGTACGTATTTAGACCCGTATTGCATGTCTCCTTGTTTGGTTCGGCCCGACTTGACTTGGTTCGGCTTGGTTTTGCATGGTTCGATTTTGCTTGATTTTATGTGAACCACTCCCACCTACCACCACCTTCATTAAATATCCTACCACACATTTCTCTCTCCTCATTAACTCTTCTTCTTCCCCACCATTACTTCTCCACCAACCTGAGAGTGGAAGGTTTAGGCAAGTGCACCTTGCTTCATGAGGAAGTCCATTTTTATTGTTCCATTGTCCTTCTTATGTGTTTCTAACTCACTTTAGTACTTAACATTTTTCATTTCCATGGTTAGATTCTTGTAAATCTAGCCTTATGGTATTTTCGGTTTCTAGGAGTTTTGATCAATCAAACTTGCATATTTTTGCTAGTTGATGGTTCCATGTTGTAGAGAATTTCATTTTACTCAAATTTGACCTACGGAAGTCTGGATTTGGGTTCCTATTGTTGTTTGGAGGAGCATAGAGGCCATGGTATTTTACATGGACATGTTTTCTGTGGGAGCCATTAATTGCACTCTGAGACGCATGAGCAATAATTAATAAGTCCTTGGCCGCATGGCCATTAATAATTATTATTAGCCGCATGGCCCATTTGCTGAGCCGCATATACATGTAAGCAATTTGCTTTGGCCATTAAATATTTGTGCACGTAGAAATTGCTTTGTACATGACCTGGCCGCATATGGCAAGCTTTGCTGGCCACTTGCTTAGCCGCATAAGGGATTAATTAGCAGCTTGCTAGCCGCATATAGGTTGGCATTCGCATGCACTAATATTTAAATAGCATAGAATAACATGCACTAGCAACTTTTGGCATTCTAAAACGAGCTGCATAAGGAACAATTAGTCAGCCGCATGCATGTAAGCATTCTTTTAGCATCAGCTGCATATACCTAATGCATTAAATAATGCATTTGTTAGTCAGTCGCATGCATGCAAGCATGCATGCCTGAATATTTAGCATCAGCCGCATATACTTAATGCATTAAATAATGCATTTTTTAGTCAGTCGCATGCAAGCAAGCATGCATGCATTCTTTAATGCATTCTTTAATGCATTTATTAATGCATCTGTTAATGCATAAGTTAATGCATTCTTTTAGCATCAGCCGTATATACTTAATGAGTTTAATGTATGCATTCTTTAATGCATTTGTTAATGCATGCATTCTTTAATGTATTTGTTAGATGCACTATTTAATGCATGTGTTAGCATTATTTGATGCAAACGTACAGTAGCTAGCCGTATAAGGCCTATCGCCTTGCTGAGCCACATAAGGCCAATTGTATTATGGCCGCATGGCCTCTGCATGCCTTCACTTGCATGCTTAATTGGCCGCATATGGTCATTGCCAATTGCTCAGCCGCATATGGCCATTAACAATTGTATGCGTTTTACATGCAACCTATTTTGGCCATGTAGGCTACTATTAATTAATTAGCATTTAATATTTGCATGCATTTGTATTAGCATTCAATATTTAAGCTGGCCTCATGGCCACTGTTCATTTTTGGCCGCATGGCCTTAGCATTAATTGTAGTCGTATACGCAATCAATATTAAATTCCTAAATGTCTGCTTGTGCCATATTAACTTAAGTGTGTTCCCTGACACGATGGTGACCCGTTGTGGTGCACTTTTGACAATTGACATGATATGATAGTGGCTCGACGTGGCGCACTCCTGACAGTGAACATGACATGATATATATTTTGAAGGCTGTTGTGACGGCTACCATGTCATTTGTAAGATTGAATGGCCTGGACACCGTGGATGATTGTGTTTGTACGATTGAATCGGTAATATTTGCATCAAGTCTAGGACAGGGATTCCTGAGTACCACGGTCAGGGGTACCTACAGTAAATGGCTAAGGCTAATAACTAGAATAATTTAGTAGTCATGAGAGATTTCCCCAATTACAGGCGATCCCGTTATCCCGGCCACCATTGTGGGACTTGCAGCCTGCCGACAAGTAGGACACAAGTCTAAATTCACTGATATATGGAAAGAACGGTGCACTGCTTAATGAACCCAAGTCGCTTGGATAACCTGGATTAGCTGCAGGGCTTGTGGCTGGAGGAATATCTCACTGCATGTTGTGATAACCCTAGTTAGCTAATATAGAAAGTCGTAGTCACTGATTGGCCAAGAACGATTGTATGGTGTAGTTTCAGTACCGATTATTACAGGCTTGATCGCATGATTGTCACTTTTAACAATAAGGATCAGGGGCTAAGTTCTGCTCAGGTGAAGGATTACAATCCCGGTCCTTGTTTAGTTTAAGGGTTGTAACCTGGCTCCCGGAGCAGTTCTGATTCCTGTCTTCGTTTATTGTATTATTACACCCCACGTCATGCTTGTAATGTTTTACCTTACCAACAAGATTTAGAGACGGAGTTCTATTCAGGTGAAGGGTTACAACCCTGGTCCTTGTTTGGTTTAAGGGTTGTGACCTGGCTACTTGAATGGCTCCCTCGTACTCTATTATGACTGTTGTTATTCTTTTATTTCAAGTTCTTTTAGCTGCTTTAATATATTTTTTTATGTGCTGGTTTTAGTTCTTAAGTGAAGCCTCCTTTGTGGCACTTGCTCTTTCGGGGATCTGACCCAGCTGGTTTTGTGTGGCCAGATTTCGGAGCAGCTTCAGAGGATCTACCGACCTTCCAGTCCGATGGTGACCACCAGGCATAACCAGGGCAACGAGTGGGTTTATTTTTGCTCTCCCACTCTATTATAAATTTTTTATTTTGAGACGTTTAGCCGGCGAGCACCTGTTAGCTCGTATTGCATACCTTATTATTGTCTGCCTACGGGCTGTAACATGATTGACAGATCCTAGGGTTGATCATGTATGACTAAACTCTTGCTAGTCCTCACATTTTTTAATGACTAGCTTCATGATCAGCTGGATATGTAATGTTTGGGACGCCTTACTATTGTATATTTGGTGATCTTACATCTTGTAACTTTACTTGCTTGCTTGAGATTGAGACAATTAAGCTTGTTATTGACCATAGGAGACTGATGGATTATAGTTAATCCCTCATATATTTAGACAGCTATGACCGTATAGTGGGGTGGATTCTATTTCATTATACGTAGCTGGCTATGTATGCCCCCGCTCTCCAGTATTCTGGTTCTGGGGCGTTATAAAAGGGCCTTTAAATGATAATATGAGAGAATTTTAGCCAAATACACCTTAACCAAACCCTAGCCCACCATGTGGCCTGCCAATTCTAGCTCACCCATGTTATTTAAAGCATCATTAGCCCCTATCTTTCACCTACAGCATCAGTATAACTACTGCACAATTCATTTGTCCTGCATCTTTACATATTAAATCACTACACACACTCATCTGTCCATCCAACTTAGGTGTCTACACTTTACATTTAACCCACTGCATTCACATATATCATGTTATGTTCTGTGTCCGCACTTTGGCACATGCCCTGCATACAAGAGACCAAATGCAACTGCCATGCATACCTGTTTCCCTTACTGTAATGCACTACCCATCTTGCTTTTCATTTATTGCAATATCTGTACCTCATGTCCTGTCATATCTTTCATTTGCCTAGGCTATGAATGTTTAATCTAACACCACTTAGTGTTCTGCTATACTCATATTTCTGGGTTCAGTTGAACATCTCCATGGCAGAGTCCAATTTATGGGGGATTTTGCATTCATCACTGCCCTATTCCCATCCCAGTATGTCCTCTTACCTGCAACCATTAGTCCAGATTTGAACTTAGGTTCAGACTTGTAATTGATCTGCCTTTTGTTTTATTTCAATAAACTCAGTTATATGTATCAGTTAGAGATTTTCAGTGTTACTTAAACTTCTGATTAATTCATTCATATGTGTAAGACATATGGGATCTTGCATCTCCTTGTTCTGCCACTATTCTTAGTGAGATACTTTGACATGGCAGCTGTGCTTCAGCCTCTTACACTACCAAAATAAGTCAAATCAGCGACGTACTTAGCGACTCCGTGAAATTTCGTCGCTAATGTTTGGGGTTTTAGCGACGTTAATATAAGACGTCGCTGTTTGTCGCCAACAGCGACTAATAGCGACGTCTAGCGTCTACATTTTGTTAAATAGGGTAGTGCGTCACAAGTTCGTCGGTACTCGTCGCTGATATAGCGACGGTTCGCGACGCATTTTAAGTTGCGTCGCTATTTATTATATATCAGCGACGTTTAGCGACGTCCTAGGCGGACGTCGCTAAACGTTTCATATAGCCAGCGAGGGTTTCCTTTTCGATCATTTCACAATTTTTCCCCCCAATTTTGGGCGTGCTCCTCCTCCGCGACGCTCCTCCGGCGATTTCCCTCCTCCTCCGGCGATCTCCCTCCTCCGGCCTCCTCCTTCTCCTCCTCCTCCTTCCTCAGGTAGCTCCTCCTTCTCCTCCTCCTCCTTCCTCTGGTAGCTCCTCCCCAGTTTCTCCTCGTCTTCTAGCTCTCTCTCTCTCGCTTCTAGTTCGTGTCCATGAGAGCGTGGACTCGCTGCGGGGGACACGAGACTGACAGTGGACTCGCTGCGGGGGACACGAGAGCGTGGACTCGCTTCTAGTTCGTGTGACACCAATTTTGTTGGTTTGGACACGTCGTGTCCCACTGTGTGGATACGAGATTCACAGTGTGACACCTATATACTGAAAAATCTCATTTTTTTGGGCATATCAACTGTCAATTTGATATTTTGGGTGGATTCGAATTCTAATTTAGGGTTCAAGCCCTATTTACTGATACTGGGAGTTTTTTTGGGCATTTTCAGGATTTTGAAATGATGAATAAATTGACTAATAATTATTATCGAGCCCTATAAAATTTCAGCTATGTCACGAAGGATGGATATACTAATCCTGTGAATGAGTTTTCTCCTAAGTATTCTCGACAGTTGAGTTTGATTTAGCTCACTGACATTACTAAAATATGGGATAATTAGACTTTCTGTTCAGTACCCTTTGACCGAATTAAGTTGACCTGAATACCATATTTTAAATCCTAAATCTACGGCACGACATCATGATCAGGACATAGTCCCTGCAGCCATTCGACTGGCGAGGCAGAAAACTATGTAGCCGTAGATAAAGTTGACTGTCCTCCGACCCTCATCCCTCGGCAATGATGATACGACAACCTATCACTATATCTTATATATATAGTAGTAGATGACGTCTTAGTATTACATTATGTGAGTTCATCTTAATTCTGTTACATTCTTCAGATACTACATACGATAAGAACATATACTACACCATATGTACAGAACATAGATGATTCATACTAATGTATGCTAGAATGAATTTTAGGGTTGTGTTCTGAGCCATCCGTTCTGCTACTTGGCAAAAAATCGAATTTATTGTACTTTATCTGCTTTCGAAAATGTACTCAAATTACATGATGGTTCCTTTAGTTAGCTTGCTTATGTTACAATTATATTAGCTTGCTTACCAGATGGCACCCATGACCCGAGGAGCGGCACGTCGTTTGAGGGAAACAGTGAATGCTGAGGTGGCTCCTCCTACAGTTAAGGAGGAAATAGCACCGGTTGCTAGTGAGATCGGGAGTTCTATTCATCCAGCACCGGTAGCTAGTGAGACCGAGAGGACTCTTCATGCAATCCTTGTAAGGGACGACAGCTCTCCTCGCGCCAAAAATCTCGCTTTTTCGAGGTGGTTGCGTGAACGTATCACTGAGCGTTTGCGTGAGCAGCGTGGTTCTCATTAGCTATTAGTACTTATTTGTATTGGACTATTTGTATTGGGTTATTTTTGTATTAGACTATTTGTATTGGACTACATATATGAATTAGTACTATGTCAATCTCTGGATTATATTGGACTACGACATGGTGATCAGGATATAGTCCCTGCAGCCATTCGACTGGCGAGGCATAAACTATGTATCCGTAGATAAAGTCGACTGTCCTTCGACCCTCATCCCTTGGCAATGATGATACGACAACCCAACCGGAGAGGATAATCTGAGAGATCCATCTGAGAGGGACGTATACTCTCAGAGATCACCTTTACAAGAATTATATCAGTAGTGGGATCGAGTGTTGGAGGAGATATTATCAAAGTATACATCCTACTCAGATGGGTCTCTCACCGTTACTAATTTTTCCTGACAGCATAGTGCATTTGCTCCGTCCACAGATTCTTGCTCCGAGCCAAAACTTTGTCCCGGAGCTCAAGTGAACATCTTTGGTGTAGAGCTCGAGTGAGAGGTTCCTGACAGCATGGTGGCCTCCTTTGTTAAAGTATCCGTGCTCATCCCACATTGGTTGTGGGACGAGCACAGATACATTAATAAAGGAGACCACCATGCTGTCAGGAACCTCTCACTCGAGCTCTACACCAAGGATGTCCACTTGAGCTCCGGGACAAAGTTTTGGCTCGGAGCAAGAATCTGTGGACGGAGCACATCCACCATGCTGTCAGGAAAAAATAGTAACGGTGAGAGACCCATCTGAGTAGGACGTATACTTTGATAATATCTCCTCCAACACTCGATCCCACTACTGATATAATTCTTGTAAAGGTGATCTCTTAGAATATACGTCCCTCTGAGAAGGATCTCTCAGATTATCCTCTCTGGTTGGGTTGTGTTCTGAGCCATCCGTTCTCACAGAGGGTCCTATTTTAGATTCTATATTTTGTATTTTAGTTTCTGTATTTTGGTTTCTGTATTTTGTATTTTGGTTTCTGTATTTTGTATTTTGGTTTCTGTATTTTGTATTTTGGTTTCTGTATTTTGTATTTTGTATTTTGGATTTTGGATTCTATATTTTGTATTTTGGTTTCTGTATTTTGGCTCCAGCTCCATTTGCATTAATTTACGGTACGACATGGTGATCAGGACATAGTCCCTGCAGCCATTCGACTGGCGAGGCAGAAACTATGTAGCCGTAGATAAAGTTGACTGTCCTCCGACCCTCATCTCTCGGCAATGATGATACGACAACCTATCAGAATCCTCGACTCTCTTTCGCTTCTTGGATATTGACCCAGCTTCCAATCTCTCATTTCCCTCCGGGTCCACTCTACTCCCAATCTCTTCTTGCATTATTACATAGAACTGAAATCCGGTTGGAGGATTATGTCAAAACACACGGCTTAGAAAATTATGACATGTTAGTCTTCCGACACCGCGGTAACATGGTTGTCACATTAAGGGTCTTTGACAAGGTGATATGTTGTGAAAAGATATATCCTTATAGTTCTCCTACGTATGTTGAAGAAAACCTCTGTACTTCCTCCGGGTCATGCCGCCGGCTGTGCTGCTTCCCCCTTCTCTTCCTGTCTACTTCTTCTCTCCCGACTCTACACTTGAGCTGGATATCATATGTGCCTGAGAGAGTCAAATAAGAAGAAGGGAAGTAGGGAGGAGCAGATGGGTTCAGAGCCATGGTGGAGGAGAGAAGAAGGAAGATGCTTGATCAGAACTTGAGGTGGAAAAGTTGTGACGTTGACAGCGCGAGAGAGGGAGAGGGTAGAAAAGTTCTTCTCCCCCGACTCTACACTTCAGGTGGATATCATATTTTGGTTTCTGTATTTTAGCTCCAGCTCCATTTACATTAATCTACGGTACGACATCGTGATCAGGACATGGTCCCTGCAGCCATTCGACTGGCGAGGCAGAAACTATGTAGCCGTAGATAAAGTTGACTGTCCTTCGACCCTCATCTCTCGACAATGATGATACGACAACCTATCACTATATCTTATATATATAGTAGTAGATGACGTCTTAGTATTATATTATGTGAGTTCATCTTGATTCTGTTACATTCTTCAGATACTACATACGATAAGAACATATACTACACCATATGTACAGAACATAGATGATTCACACTAATGTATGCTAGAATAAATTTTAGGTTGTGTTCTGAGCCATTCGTTCCCATACTTGGCAATTAAGTTGTGGACCATTATGTTTGACATTGTTGTTACAAATTTTCATATATTTGTGTTGATTGATGAGATTGTGTTTCAAACGTGTTCGTGATTGTGTGTATCTGTGTTGTTTGATACTGTGTTCGTGATACACATCGTTGTTGCAGGGAATGCTGCAAATGCTGTATTTTTTTTTTAATCTTAGCGACGTTCAGCGACGATTACCGACGGTCAGCGACGACAAAAACGTCGTTATCAACGTCGCTAACTGTAAGGAATATCGTCGCTGATCGTCACTAAACGTCGGTACTGTAGCGACATAGAAAAGTCACAGAACGTCGCCATATGGTTCTGAAGCCAGGTCAGCATCGATACATGTCAAGTCGCTCAACGTCGCTAGATTACGTCGGTAAATTATGACATTTTATGTCACTGGCAGTCGCTAAATTAGCGACGTGGACACGTCGCTAAAGCTCGTCGCAATAGCGACGTATGGCGACGTTTTCTTGTTTAGCGACTAGGTTAATCCCGACTACTTGAAAACGTCGCTAAATACGTCGCTAATAGAAATTAGCGACGTATTTTCCCTTTTTAGCGACATCTTTACGCGTCGCTGAATTGACAGATTTTAGTAGTGTTAAGTATCATTTCACATCAAGCTCACCCCTCTTGCATATCTTGCCTGAGTTAATTTCTTAGGCCCATGTTCAGATATTTAGGATATGAACTCGAGAGGAAGTTGGCATTTATCTTGTTTAGTCTAGTTGGCCTTGCATCCTTCCTGTTCTGCCTAGTGGCTTTATGTTCAGACCACAGGTCCAGTCCCCTCTTATGTTCTATTCTGCCCAAGTAGTTTTGAGTTCAGACCCTTAGGAAGTAAATTCAATTCCTGCATATCTCATTCTATAGCAGACCCTAGATATGTATAATCTTTGATACCTTGTTATGTTCCCATTAGTAATACATTTAGCATTTTGTACAGGTATTATGTTAGGTAGCCACTTGCTATGCCTTAATGTTCATACACTTTAGTTTAGCACTCCCATTACCGTATGTCCAAGGTTGGATTTCGGTGGGCCGTGTACAAATTTGTCCGTTAAATCGGGTCGCGAGCCCTCCTAAATAGCGTTCTGGTCGACCTTCTCAGAATCAGACCAAACTTGGCTCAAGGACCAAAAAAATGACACGGTCCTGTTGGCACAAGTTTCGTCTCGAGATGACGAATGTGGATGAAGTTATAGGCTAGTTTGCAAAGGGGCCAATATGGGGTATATTGATGGATACGCCTCGATTTCGTCACGCACACACAAAGAAATTGAGTTTCGTCAAATCTCACACATCGACGACATCCATACGTTTCTTTCGATGCTTATGGATTGTGACCACGTTGCCCGATTTGACAGGGTACACACCGTATCAGAAGATTTTTCTAAGTTTCTACAGTTTTTAAAAATAATTTTTGGCATTTTTAGTGGACCAATTTCTTAGCACATAGTCAATGAAATCGACTCCTGCAAAAGGCGTTGCGAAGCCTTATAGGTTGTCTAGGACTCTATTCAAATGGTTTTTTAAAATAATCATTGGTACGGTAATAGTTTGCCTTCCAATATGGTGACCTCGACAATCACAAACTGTTTTGTGCCATATTGGCATTGGTGTGTTTTTGATATTTTTGTAGGGAATTTTCCATAAATTTAGCACGCCTGATTTAGAACTAATTGATAGAGTTTCTAGAGGGTCATCTAGGCTGTACATAGGAATTCACGGATCGAGATATAGTCGAGTTTTGGAATAGAAAAGTTGGCGAGAAGATAGGTACCTCGCGGAAAGGCTGCTGCTATCGTGCTCTGTTCAGGCGACTAGCGCGGTCTTGTCGCCGGCCGGCGTCAACCCTACCAACGGTGCAGGCGGTTGGACACGTGTGCCGAGAGGTTGGCTAGGTCGGAAAAGGGTGGCAGCAACTTTGATTAGGGTTTTTGCGATAATTCCTTCTCCCCATCTCTCGGGCTCCATATATAGATGGGGGAGGGGTTTCATTTGGGCTATCGGCCTAAAGGGAACAATATCAGTATTTTTTTTCTTTTTCTTTCTTTCTTTTCTTTTTCTTTTTACTTACTAACTATATTCTAAATCAAAACCCTTTTAAGTAAATATTTTAAAGCAAGAAAATTTCTTAAAAAATATAAAATACAATATATCTAAAATTTATCTAAATAGATATTTAACATATATTTAGCAATATATATCCCAATATATATACATATACATATAAGTCTATTATTTATTTATCAAAAATCTATTTAATTCTTTTATCCTTTAATAAACTCAAAATAACAAAACAAGCATATACTTAAATATAAATGTATAAAAATATTTTTAACTCATATATCTATTTTATTTTATTTTTATATAAAAATATTCTTATTTTAATACATTTTACCATATATGCATATATACTAACACATAACTTATTCAATAACCACTAAACATATATCCATGGATTATTCTAGTAAGAGATAAAGTAATTCCAGAGGTCATTTATATATAATTGAGTTATATATTTATATAAATTAGTTTTTCTAACAAGATATCAAAAAAAAATATCTAATAGAAATAAATACTGAGAAATAAAAAGTAAAAGCAAAATATTTAGTAAGAATTAAGGGTTTTACATTATATATATATAATTCATTTACCACTGAATTAACAATTAACCAATCATAAATGATATTATTTAATAACAACAATAATAATAATCGTAACAACAAACTAAAATAACCCTTAATAGGTATAGTATTGAGTGACACATTATACTACTACTTAAATTGGCCCACAGAAAATCGTGCAAAAGTTCTAAATTGACATACTTATATTGTACGTTATAACAAATATTTAGAAAATATTTGTCAATTCCTAAATAAAATACAAAATATTTGCATATACATAAAGTATGTCTCCATGGGCATTTTCCCACACATAACATATCTTCAAGGGCTTGGGTATGTACAATCGGGTCTCCTATAAGTCAATAATCTTAATAATAAATAATTAAATTATTTATAGGGGTCATGTCATAACTTAGCTTAGTTTTTCTAGTTAGAACACACATATGGCTCGGCCTTCCTTACCATGACTAATACACTAGTCAAAGCACTCCAATGTACTGTCCGTGCCATAATTTATAATCATCTTGCACTCCAAAACTTAACCATGACTTAAAGCCATCTATAATAATAATTAATTTTAAAAATATTTATAAATTTCCTAAATTCCTATTTAAGTCAAATAAATAATAAAATATTTTTTTTTCAAAATTTTGGAAAAAGGGATTACAAATCTACCCACCTTGGAAATAAATTTGTCCTCGAATTTAATGACTACTAGGATAGATGGATTTGGTTGATCGGTAAGAAGATAGAAAATTTTAGGATAAGAAAATACTGATCAGATATTTTCAAAGAAAAAAATTTATGGTTAGGATTAGGGTTTCAGACTTTAGGGATTAGGGTTAGGATTTTGGACTAAGGAAATTAGTTTAGGGATTTTGGGAATTAGTATTTGGGATTTGGTTGATTCGGGATTTTGGGGACTAGGAATTTGTGGAGAAAAATAAAAGAAGCCCCCCGCCCTTTATTTAGGTGGAATTTTCTAGATTGATAAGGATTAAAAATCCAAAATAATTCTTTTCATAAATATAAGAAAATCAATCAATCTATGATCGATCAAATCTATTCTTGATCAACATAGTTATTCAAAGATAGTTCAAAATAATATTCAAACTGGTTACATAATGTTAAAACACATACATGAATTCAAATCTAGCCTTATAATACTAATATAAATTGGTATTTTATATTATCCAACTATTTTAATAATATTTCTATAATTCTAAACAAAATATTTGGTAAATTCTTTCCTTTCAAAGTATCTACAATATAATTGAAGAAAATAAATTTTATTATCCAATTAGAAAAATATTTAAGACTACAACTAAATAAATAATTAAAAAAATTAAAAACTTGAAAAGTGGGCTTACAATTCTATCCACCTTAGAAATATTGTATCATAGAAATTTCAAAGGCCACGATTATGCACGACTACAAAATATAATCAAGAAACAAAATTTCAACTGATATAAATAAAACGACAAATGATATGATGATGATAATGATATGATTCATGATCAAATTAATCACGCGTAATCGCAGATAGGATCAAAATAATCAAAAATAATAAACAAAAGAAAATTATGATTTGGCACGCTCAACCTTTGGTCAAAATGGTCTAGTCGGCGACCAAAAATATTTTAAGAACGATCAAAATTGAAATGATTTGGCACGACCAAATTATAGTCAACATGATCAAGTCACGACCAAAATTATTAAAGAATGATTAAAATCTAGATAAAATCTAAACGGGGATATAGTCACTTAGATATAATTTAAGATACAGTCCCGATCAAGATTAATTATGTAAGTCATACAAGCATGATCAAAATAAGAAGATGGCATGAGCATAAACAAGATCAAAATTTTCATAATTATAGTGGAATAGAAATATAGACATTAGTAATAATTGAGTTGAAGTATAGGCACAATTACAATTATAGTCAAAAAGCTTAGTCACGATCAGGGTCGTTTAGGAACGATCAAAATTTGAGATCATTTTGGCACAAAGCCAAACTATTTAGGCACATTATAGAACCAAGATCTAGGTACAACTATGATTCTAGTGAAATGAAATCAAAATATACTAAATGATTAATGGGAGGAACTAAATGATGAATTTCGGATAAGAAAGAAAAAAGGACTACCAGTTTACTGAGAAGACGATGGTAATAAGAAATACAACACCAACCATTAGGGGAGATTAATAGACGCATGCCAATAAAAGATATAGCATCTATGGTATTTAAAATCGTATGCATATCTGAAGTCGTTTCACCGAAGAATCCATGTCTCGCCAGTATACATCTGGCTGCAGTAAACCTTGGTTTTGCGACTCAAACATGATATTGTATCGAATATTCTATGGCCCTAACAATACTAACATATAACTCAAGGGTCAAAATAGGGCAACTAGGACATAGTTTTAATAACATTCGATAACTTATATTTACTCGTGATTACTTCAACTTAGGGATCATGTCTCGTTAGTGCGCTGCTAACTGTATTGAACCCACAGTCTCCATAAGTCAAATAAGTGGCAATAGTGCGTTGATGTCTTGCCATTGTAAGTCACCAATTATTCATTCAACTATATCCATAAAATTTCAAAGGAGCTTTAAAAATTCTTAAGAAAATTAACCATAATGGAGGAAGCTAGAAATTTTAATAAATCGAACATGATAAGAAAGTGTATGTATATGTCCTTGAATTGAAAGTATCAGTTTTTGAAAATCAAACGATTGATTAGGAAGAAAATGGTCGAAGACAAGAGAAATATAAACTTCCATTTCTATTTCTCTATATTCAAGTTCAAGGGGAAAACATATATAGCTATCTTAAATTTCAACAAAACTAACTCGGAGTAGATATATGGATAATGAATCATGTTAGGCTCAAACTCAATGGATTGGAAATAAAACATTGATAAAATAATTATCTATGGCCAATGGGAAATGATTAAACAATAAGAATTTTACTATAGAATGATGAGATTTAGAGGGGAGAAAATAATTACACAAGTGGTCAAGATTAGGAATTAAATTATAGGGAGTCCTAGTTTACCAAGTGAACAGTCTACCTACCTTAGATCCTACCATCGTATCAAAACACAATAGTATATACTTCTAGGAAAATTCTTCTAAGTTAACTAATATGGTGTAGAATTCAACAAATCCCTACATAAATCACATGGCCTATGTAGTAACCTTAACTACCCACAGTCAATGAATAAAGGACTCCTAGTCCTAGTCATCCTTCTAAATTAATTCAATTCTAATATGAATAAGCATTTTCCAGTCGTAGGCTCGCAATAGTACGACTAACTTAAGTACTATCATGAGTTTGCACAATTTGTAAAAATTGACCTATATGGGCCACCGTAGGAGAAATGGAAGGCAGCCGTCAGGATGCAGCTGACTGCCAATGTCTATCATTGGTGGGAAGTCTAAGTGGAGCGATTATGACCTAACGAAGTCACCTGGGAAGAGTTCCCTAAACTCTTCAAGGAGATGTACATACAAGCTACAGCACGGGCGGACCTTCGAGGTCGATTCATCGACCTTACATAAGGCAGCATGATAGTAGAAGAGTACACTGCAGTGTTCTTATGCTTAAGTCATTTTGCCCCATACCTAATAAAGACTGAAGAGTAGAAGGTAGAAAAGTTTTACGACGGACTTAGCTTCAAGATGCAGAGGCTCGTAGGACCAGTAGTACCTACTTCCTACTCTACTAGAAGTGACCGCAACCAGCGACATCATCGATAAAAGTATCGTCAGGAGGACCTGAAAGACGCATCGGCGTACATCAACAACCAAGAGCCACCCCATATCCAAATCTAGAATCTTCCATTTATCGGTATTACAACAAGAAGGGACACATCCAAAAGGACTGTCACAAAAGATTGGGCCTATGTTTAAACTGTGGTTCAAACCAACATTAACTTCAAGATCGCGCAACGAGAGGCCCACCAGCACCACTAGCACCAGTCCAGCCCGCAATGCAAGTAGGATATCTATGTGTACCCTTTTCGACCAGGCAACACATTTTGTGCAAGCTAGACAACAAACAAGAGCACATAGGCCTTTGCCATAATAGTTGAAGCCGGAGCAGCAACGGAAGATAATAACTTGAACTTTTATGACAAGGATAGTAAGTAGAATATTGGTTATGCTTGCTTGTTACATGTTTGATTAGGAACAACTATAGAAACATAGCACACCTTTAGAGACATCTTAGAACCATTAGCATTTTCCTTGACCATGGTGAGTTACTCAAGTATGAAATTCTTTTAAGGAGGGTAGAATGTAAACCCCCAAAAATTTTAAAATATTTTTTTATATTTATTTGATTTAGATAGTGATTTTTGAAATTTAAAATCTTTTTATCAAATATTTATTAATAGCATATATGGCCTTAGTCATGGTTAAGTTTCTATATGTATGTTGACTAAAAATTTTGGCACGAATAATGTAGTCTTGTGCTTTGACTAGTAAATTAGCCATGCTAGAGAAGGCCTAGCCATAGCTGTGTCCCAACTAGAAAAACAAGTTCAGTCATGGCTGAACCCCTATTAAAGACTTAATTATTTATTATTAAGATTTTTGACTTTTTAGAAGACCCGATTTTACCAAACTAGCCCGAAATTGACCCAAACCAAACCAAACCTAAACCCATGTAGTAAGCTAGTGTAATCAAAGACATCTATGTCGATATGTAATGTATCTATATGTATTTGGTATTTATTTTTATACGGTATAGTAGGTAATTTTATAAATAAAGTGTTATATATAAGGTATATGTTAATTGCCATTTAATTTATATTTTACTTTGAAATGATAACAATTTTCTTAAGATGTCCTTTTTAGATTTTTGGGATTTTTAGGCTATATATAATGTGTGTATATAAGTGTATACAAAGAATTAAATAATAGGCTTTATATATATATTTTATAATTTTTTTATATATATACATATATATATATATATATATATATATATATATATATATATATATATATATATATATATATATATTTTATATATATATATATATATATATATATATATATATATATATATATATATATATATATATATATATATATATATATATATATATTATATATATATATATATATATATATATATATATATATATATATATAAATATAAATATATTTATATATATATATATATATATATATATATATAAATATATATATATATATATATATATATATATATATATATATATATATATATTGATTTATAATAAATAAATAAAATTTGTAGTATATAATATTAACGGTACAATCATTGGTACCTTTAGAATATTTTTATAAGTATTCCTTCTATTTATCAAATATGTGCATATATATATATATATATATATATATATATATATATATATATATATAACCAAAACAAATATAATACTATTAATAAATATTTAAACCTGTTCACTTCCTCCTTCCCTGACTCCCTTGTAAGCGGTGTAGTTTTTTTTTAATTTGATAAGATCAAATCAAGGTGAAATTTGAACCATATTAAACCAAATCTCTTCCTATATGAAGATCAACTGATTCTCTTCCAAATACACCTAGAATTCCAATCAAACTCTTATAAAAAAAAACCTATATATATATATATATATATAACCAAAACAAATATAATACTATTAATAAATATTTAAACCTGTTCACTTCCTCCTTCCCTGACTCCCTTGTAAGCGGTGTAGTTTTTTTTTTAATTTGATAAGATCAAATCTAGGTAAAATTTGAACCATATTAACCAAATCTCTTCCTATATGAAGATCAGCTGATTCTCTTCCAAATACACCTAGAATTCCAATCAAACTCTTATAAAAAAACCTATTTAAATTTAGTTTAAAACCCAAGGATATATAGGAAGCTCGGTTCAAAGATCTTGATAAAAACATGCAAGGAAGCCATCATGAACTCTTCGTGATCACGCACAGTCTACCCTGTGACTCCTCCGACGCTCGCATGCTGTCATTGCACCCCCGTCGGCCGCCGAAAAGCGCGCTGGAATTCATAGCGACAACAGCACCATCGGACATAAATAGGGCAATTTCTGTTTGAAACGGTGAGGTAACCTACTTCACAAGCGAATTTCTTCTAGCGTACTCAACCAAATTTTGAACTACTTGATTCGTTTGGAAGATAACCTAACCCCTCCGACTTCCATCAATTAGTTTCAAATTAAATGCTTTTAATCACCAAAAAAAAATCCTGGGAAAATTGTAAAAAAGTTACAATTTTAAATAATATATTTTTCATTGATGACACTATTTTGGAGGGCCATTTTTTAACCTTGTAAATCAATTCCAGATTTTGTTTTTCCAATAGATAGAAACATAACCATTTGTAAATCTCATCAAATAGTTTTAATTCTTTTGATTTGCTAATCAAGTTATTCTGTTTAGAAATCAAGAGAAAATCATGACAAAACTTTTTAAAACTAGAAAAAAATCGATACGGAGTTCATCTCGAAAACCCAAGTAACTTTGTCGTAACCCGAAGGCATTGAAAGGTGTGTACGGATGTGTGAAATTTTTCAAAACTCAAATTAGTTGCGTGTGCGTGACGAATTCGAGACGTATCGGTCGAAGAAGGCCATACCGGCCACTTTGCAAAAAATCTAATTACTTTGTGCACTTCGTTATATCATAATAAAACTTGCATCATTGGACTTGTATCATTTTTCAGGTCCTAGAAGCCAAGTTTAGTCCAATTCTGAGACAGTTGACCAGATCGCTCTTTTGTGGGCCTACGATCCGATTCAACGGATAATTTTGTGCACGGCTCATCTGAATCCAAAACTGAACATACCTTTGAGTTTGTATCGAAAAACAGGACTCGTAGGTATATTATTTGTCTACTTTAGAGACCATATATTCTGACACACTTTTTGGTACAAAGTGGGTCCAACGGTGGACATCGTTTTGACCCAAAATTACCTTTTGTTTCTGTGTCCAAAATTAGACTTATGGGTAATCAATCAGAGACATTTTTTATGTCAAAAATATTGATGATGTCTGTTTCAGCATTTGAAGATGTTTGCGGGAGTTTGGCTTTTGTGGCTCATTGGTTGATTGGATATTATTGGTTCTACGTACTACAACCAGACAAGTATACATTGCCATTATACAGTATATTTTATATGCATGCGCTTCAATTTATTGATGTTCATTTTCCTTATAATTTTATATTCATATTGTTTATCTTGTCTCTAGTTTTGTTATATCTTGTTTCTAGCTTACATGCACGTTCTTGATTTTTGTTATATATTCATTATCTGTTATATTGCTTTCATGTTTATATGTTTCTCGTGATAGAGTTGTCTAGTCTTGCACTACTGTTCCCTTTGCTTGACATGACATGACTTGAGTATGACTTAACTTGTGATATTCTATAGATTGTAAGTGATTACCTTGACTACGGTCTATAGGATTATTCTATAAATTGTGAGCACTTATCTTGACTACGGTCTATAGGATTACTTGACCTTGATACTGATGGAACTGGGGATTCCCAGGACCCTTACTTTGGTGTGTATATTGATAGATAGAAAGTTAAACAGATTTAATACGTGTTCTAACCCTTCATAGACGGAAACTAGGGTTCACGAATTACATCTGCGGCAAAAAGAAGACGGGTAATTCCTGGCAATCTCGAGCGGACGACCACAAGATCTTCTGTATGTATTCCTTCCTCGAGTTGGACGTCGTGTGGGCGACGATCTTCCAACCTTTTCTTCTCCTTGGCAGTCCTCTCTTTCTCTCCTTACGTGAATCACGAATTTAGAGAAAGCTTTAGATTTCTGATCAGTAATGTGGCGACCAGAGAATAGAGGATATATATAGGCTACGGCAGGGACCATGAGGAGAAATTAGGGTTAGGCCTCGTAACGGATCTGGATATCCCGTGTTCAGCCCAAACACACAATCCAGGCCCATTAACAATAGCTCGGTCCACTAATGAGCTATTGTTGTACTACCTCCCTAATCCCAAATTATGTTTGTGGGCTCCTTTTATTATATGCTCGTTTGGCTCCCTATGTTAAGGTATCGTATGTATGTCGATCAAATTAAGTTACTGACAACTATATTGATTCGACATCTTTTATCCTTAAGTAGTACTGCTCAACTTTATTTGTCATGTCGGATATAATCCACCTGCAGGGTTTACATGACAATCCTTATGATCCCCTTAAGGGGATATCATCAACCCGATGTATCGGGATATGGATTCCATTTATAATCAACAGCACATCATACATATAATATTATTACCAAATTCATAGAGGTTGTTGATCCATAATAAATCTCACTCTTTCATGAGTCAAAGTAATATACACTGTATATACATGTCTGTTATTATATCCGGATTAAGAGCACAAGAATCCATAATAACAGAGGTGTTTGTTCTCTTATGTAGTCAGTACAAAAAGAACAACCTCAAGTGGTCATGTTCAATACACACAAAGTGTACTAGTGTAAACCTATAGTCAAGATAGACTAATACCAGATTACACCACAACCTTTCCAATAGATTATCCAAGTCTATCTAGGTTGTGAACTATTTATATACTCCATAGGGAACTGATAATATGATCTTCTGTGTGACACCACACACCATATTATCTACAATATAGAATATCAGACATTTGTATTAACACTTGCAACAAATACAATATGCAAACATTTGCCTATATGATTTCAAAATTTAAAAAAATAAGGTTACTACAAAAGTGATGCTTTTAGTATATAACCCTAACAGATACTAGGAATGGCTATCATCTCGATTGGGAGTGCTTGCCTTGACTATAATTGAGATATTATAGATTGGGAGTGTTTGCCTTGACTACAATCTATAGGATTGACCTGTTAGCCACGACTAGTATGGCATGCCAGTGTTTTAATTTCCTTGTGTCATAGTTTCTTGGTGTCTTAGTTCCGTGTGCCTTAATTGAGTCTTCTTGATTATTTTCTTATTTCCCTGCATATTTTATACTGTTACATTTGGCATATTTATATGTATCTTGATAATCCCTTTAGGACCTGGTGATCTCTCCAGGTTTAGTCGAGGTTTATCCAGGGGCAGACGAGCATGTTTATGCGCCAGCACCAGACCACAGTAACACTGCAACTGATGACGTTATGATGCTTAGCGTAGCTTGGACTTAGTTATTTTATTTTCTGTCTTTATATTCTATTTTTGTTTACTGGTAGTAGATTTGTCTCCACCGGACGTGACTTAAATTCTTGATTACTTGAAACTTCAGTTTATATTATTTCTCATTATTTAGTTCATCAGTTCTTAATGGAATTAATTGTATCTTTTTACTCATGTATATGAGATATAGATTACCTTGGCAGCTCTAGATTCTATGTATTTAGTTAGACAGCTTAAGTATATTCTTAAGGGTTCCCTAGGTTGGGATTGTCCTTAAGTGTGTACCACCTGGCCATATCATATTCTTGTCCTGTGACTTTTAGGACTGGGGCTTGACATCGCAATTCTTGAGTCTCTTTTCGGTCGATGTCAGTTGGAGTCGGCATCGACGATTGTGGCATGGAAGGGAGTTGGACTCGCCATTAGGGCCTGTCTCCTTACTTCCTCGTCATGAAGTCGTTAGTGGGGCTATATTATCCATTATGTATGCCATTGACTGGGACATGGATTTCATCGTGGTGTTGAGAGTGGTCATCATTGCCTCAAATACGTTGAATTGTTTCCTATCGCTTGTACTGGCATCATCTTCACCGGCCATGTACATCATCCGACAGTTTATGGGACTTAGCAAGGGTATGGCCCAGTCTGGCCTAGTCTCGTAAGCTTCATCTTCGTCAGGGTAGGGACGCATGGTGGCATCATCTTCTGACTCTGGCAGGTGGCTATCCTCGGCTATTATATCAACTTGGTTGGGTAAAGGTCTACCCTTGGCTTTGCATCTCATCCTTGATGGATCGCTACCCCTAGTGTAGAAGATATATGGGGAAGACGTTCTCCATGGTTGCGGCATGTCTTTCCACAAGGAACTTCTCAGTCGGGTATTTTGGAATACCCCTACTACAGATATAGCCGGGTGGGCTAATCTCTACGCCTGCAGCTTTTTCATGCTAGTTGAGGAAGAAGGCACCTTTGAACCCTTTGGGACGGGAGTATGCCTTCGGGTAGAGTAGCAGAAAGCATGAACTGGTTCATCTTCCCTTATCCGTTGCAGCCGTTGGAAGGCAGATAAGTTGGTTATAGATACTACTGTTTGAGAACAGCAATAGTTTATGGTAATTTTGGTGCATTGTCCTATAGAGAGTTTGGTGCATGGGACACCCTCTTTTTTCATCTCGTGCTTACGGTTTACTATTTTACGCAAGTCTGGCGGAGGGTGTTTACCTGTGTCGCGTTGGTTGCATGGCTGATCAGATGAGGCTTCTAATCTGCCACAGGGATCCTCCGAAAAATATCTATGAGGTTGGTTAACCTTATGTACATGATTCTAGTGGACGCATGTATGCGTCCAATAGAGCCTTCCATTGGGGGGCCGTATGACCATCCGGGTCACCTTCCGATGAATATCCGTCGAGGCAGCAGTCCGGGTATGTTGAATCCGCGTTTCTCTGTACCTATTTGTACTAGCCTTTGAGTAGTACAGCGCGTCAGGGTCTTCTTCATGGGCGAGATTTTGGGACATTCTGTGTAAGATAGATCTCCTTTACCTTTCTTGTTGGTGTTGTCATCTAGCACCATTCAGTCATTTATAGGCATTCGTCTTGACCACTAAGATCTTGCGAGTCTTCCTAGGTTTTGCCGATCTAGGGGAAGGGATTAACCCTTCAGAGAGCATGTCTTCGTAAGCCTGTTGGTCGAACCGGACGACCAACGTCTGTTAGGATGAGCCCAACTTGGAAGTATCGGATTGCGTCACTACTTTCTCGTCGGAGCAGAAAATCGTTCCCAGCAGAGTCGTCAGCTTGTTCGCCATCGAATTATTGTGGTATAAATATTGCTTGGGATAAAAAGTATCTTTTAGAAGAATAAGGAAAGAAGAGACATTTTAAAATAACTCATTTCCTTTCCTTTATGTAATGTGTTTTGAATAGTACAACAAAACCATAACAGGAATGATTTGCTAATATAAAAGATTCTGGGGAAGTGTGCCGATAAATATCGGGTACTATAATTGACTCCTTTACTCCGTTGGCGATCCGATACTTAGAAACTTCTTAAAGTGCTCTCTATGACTCTCTCTTGTGTATCTTGTGTCCTCATTGACGAGGTTGATTTGATGGATTTGATCAGTTGATGATCTGATGTCGCGACCTGTACCCATTTTTCGGATACGAGTACATGTCCAAGCCCAGCCTACGCCGCAGTATCGATGGTAGTATGCTGTCTATGATAAGCATTATCCATAACAAGTACACAGTCCACATATATCATCCACAACTAAGTCATGACAAAGAGATTAAACTTAAATTCTTAATAAATAATTTGAAAAAGAATCCACTACAACTCAAGATAGTCTCGGAAAGAAACCCGCTAAAAATAAATACTAAAGCAACTAGAACTAAAGTCTCTAAGCCTACTAGCTAAGAGTAATACGAAAGAGCATAAAAAAGAAATATGATACTCCGTATTAGTAGAAGCAACCGACACATTGGTAACGTCAGTGTCACCAAGATATGTACCATAAACCTTGGGGCAAACCACATCATCTAAAGCTAAAAATCAATTATCCAGTCAGAATTGGAGCAAGATCACCATAAACTACATTACACAATATGATATACAAGAATGAAGAATAGCAATAAGGAAAAGATGGATATGATATGATACAAAAGAATACCACTATATTTTGGAAACAATTTGAGAGTATAACTATGACATGGAATAGTTGAAGGTATAACTAAGATACGAGAACAATATGAGAGAACAACTAATATACGACAAACCACGGGACAATATGTCAACACAAAGCAAGTCACATGTACTGTATGTTTTAGAATACAAGTGTTCCGTATGTGGACGGGTTAGGACATCTGGCAGTTGGTACGTGAGGTGCAACGACTGCTACTAACATTAACATTGGAAAAACTTGTACATTGCGTAGACCGCATGCATACTAGTTGTATTCCTCCTTCCGACTCTCTCACAAGTAAACATGATCACTTTAACATTAACTTTTAAACTTAAACATTGAACATCGAACATTGGACATTGAAGGAAAGTATTAAGTGAACATGTATGATAACAACTATAACTCTCGTGCACCAATGATATAAAAGATAAGACTAACAATTTTAAGGAAATGAATAACATGCAGCATAAAATAAAGGTAACATAGGTCACAATGATACTTGCATTACTCTGCTAGATGGTGAAGTCACAACTGATCAAGACTTCGTAGCCCGATCTACCCTGTCATATAAATAATCATAAGTTAGATATAAAAATCTCACTCTAAAAACCCTAGAAACTGGCTAATGGTTTAACATAATTATTTCTATTCAATTATGGAATAAATAAGATAAAATTCTAATTTAATCTAATATAATTCTTAAATAAAGATTAATCATAAGTTTTTGGCCTGAAAAAGTCATGGCTTCTAATTCGAAAACCTTGACACGCAAATCGAGACACATTGTTGACTAAGTAGTCAAACGATACAAACTCTATGATTTGAGTGCACATCCTAGTAGATTTTAGTACCATGAGTGCGTTGGAATCGACCATGCCGTAAAATCACACTTTGGTCAAAATATATCGCCATTATGGCTAACCGTGACCAAATCGATGATTTGTCGCCAAAACTGAGTTCTATGAATTAATTAAAATACTAGATAAATGTATTAATTTTTGGAGAAATATATGTCGTAGATATCTGTGTTAGCTATCTGAAACTTCAAACAGTTCATGATTCTGATTCTTGGTTCTCCCGAAATCTCAAAAACACCGAAATATGTTAAATTTTGGACAACTGACACTCCACAAATTTTCCAGAAATTTAAGTTCAGAATTTATAAAAATAAATTGGATATTCAGAAACTATACCTCGATATGCTTCTAAAAAAATAGTGCACGAAAAGCATGTTGGGGTTGGCGGCAATCGCCTCTTGAAGTTGGAGAATCTCCAAGATCAAACCACAAAGGAGGCTGGAATAATAAACTAGGGTTTTCGGATTTCATATATATATATATATATATATATATATATATATATATATATATATATATATATATATATATATATATATATATATATATATATATATATGAGAGAGAGATGGTGGGATGAGCAGCTGGGCACCGATAGGTGGGCCAGAGGATGGTTGACTGGACTACTGACTGTATAATTGATTATTTTAATTACAGAAAATTATTAAAAATTTATTTTAACTCCAAATAAATCCAAATAAATCACAAAATATCCAAAAAATCCCAAAAAAATTCTAAAAAAAATTCTACAAACTACTTCTAGGTGTCTATGGCCTAAGTAAAAATGTTTTGCCTCTAAATCTCTTCGTGTGACCCTATAGTAAATTCAGTCGATGAAAAAATAAATTCTATAGGTTTTAATTATTCAAAAAAATTCAAAAATTTCAGAAAAATCCAGAAAATTATTAGAAAATATTTCTAACTATATATAACTTAAATAGAAAATATTTGATAAAAAAATACCCTAGTGTGACCCTACAAAAATTCCTAAAATCTAATAAAAATAATAATTCTATAGATTAAAATTATATAAAAATTTCCCAAAAATCTTGTAAATTTTAAAAATAATAAAATAACCTATTTGGCGCTATCTATGGACCATAGAGACCGTATATAACCTAATATTAGCATATCTCACTTATAGACCTAGGTACATACCATTGTGATCTCAAAATTAAATTCTCATAATAATTCCAATGTTTTCTATTTATTCAATTATTAATCAAAAATAGAAATTTTGGTAGTTGATGCTACATTTGATCTCCTCCCTCTTCGATCATCTTTTCGATAAACTCTCTCGATGATTCAATACTCGATCCGCTCTCTGTGATCGATGTATGTATGATGATGAATGAGGTAATGATGATAGGGGATCTCCTACGTGGAAGACGTCATCTGGGTGTCACAGCTGTTTAGGCAGACTTTTTAATCGTTCGGCCTGGTTGAGGTATTGATTGGGCGACCGTTGTTACGGGATTTTTGGGGCAGGACTTAAGGATCCTTAGGTGTAATCATCGGAGGTTATGACTGTCCACCCGCACGGCTTAATTATAGGTGACCTAGCATACAAATATTTAGAATAACTTGTTATTTGAATGATGCGGTTGTGTAACACACGTGCCATAAACAGAAGGTTTAAATCAGGGGAACGATATTTGATTGATACGTGGCGTCGACCATGATTTAGAAGAAATCTCATGTTTAAATGGGGCAATTATGGTACATATACCATAAACGTGGTATTGATCCTTTCAGCTGTTATTGATGGGATTTGAGATAATCTGATTCGGGATGCGAACCAGTTTGTGGTAATCTGGTCCGTGGCACGAACCAGTTTGTTGTTGATCCGGTCCGGGACATGAACCAGTTTGTTGTTGATCCGGTCCGGGGCATGGACCAGTTGTCTTGGGGAGGAAGGTGGCTCAGCCAGGGACTTTAGCTGCCTGTCTTGATGTGAAGACTGGTAGGCAGTTTGAGCTGCATGCCTCATTCGCCGCATGGGGGCCTTCTGGAGGGGAAGCCGTATAGTATCTAGGCCGCATGTGAGCTAGTCTCACGGAGTGATCCAATTGCCTCTGGTTCTGCAAAGGCGGATGTACCTTGGGGTATTGTGTTGTTGGGACTTGGCATCCTGTTGGGGGTCTTCTAGGCCTTTGTCCATATTGTTTGAGGTGGCTTGGTCTTCAATGAGCCTAGAAATTTTCCATGCTTCTACATTAACTAACATTAGCAAGTCACATACTAACATGAGCCAGAAACTCAATCCTAAGGGCCCACTGTGTGTCAGAAGCCGGATGATCCCATAAATTTTAAAATATGACAAATCGACCGAGACATCTTAGGGCAATGATGATGAGAATTATCTTGTGGTCATCTATTAGCAAATTCTAGCATACCTAATGGTCAACTATGTGTCCTTGATCTCGAGGATGCATTTGTGTTTAAACCATCAATGCTGAAGATTGCATCTGAATAAATAGTAGATTAGTTACACTTATTTAGAATTGTATTGTTTTTATATTTGTTTATAACTTATGTTGGTATTATTTGAAATTGTAGTCTTGGCGTCTATATTATATGAATTTTTTTAATATATTTGACATGAGATATATTATTTACCATAAATTTTTGTGGAATATCACTTTGATAACACAATATTTCCGCCGTTATGGAAAGGTAGAAGGAAGATAAATGACCTATTTCAGAAGAATGTCATAAATTATTTGTCACGACTTGTACCCGAATATTCGGACACGAGTACGTGGGCCACGCCCAGCTTACACCGCAGTATCGACGGTTGAATGCTGTCAAGTACCCAATATATATCTATAACATTTTTATGATCCACTAAACCATCATGTACTCAAATCACATATAGCTAAGGAAGATATGAAAGAAAGACAACAATAGAATCTATAAAAGGATCATACATATCAAAAAATATATCGGAGACATATCCGATGAACAAGACATAAATCTAGAAAAAAATATGGCCTAGAGCTCTCAAGAGGTCAACTCATGATCCAAAAGAACGTCGAGATCTGTCATCAAGAAGTCCAAACTGTGGGGCATAACATTACCTAAAAATATAGTTATCTAGTCAGGATTGGAACGAGCACATCACTAACAATAGTTCCCAGTAAATGATAAGGACTATGTAACATTAAATAGAGGGAATGTACAAGAATAAGTAAAGTGTATATGAAATTAGCATGGCATGGTAAAACTGTAAACAAGAGCAAGAATGAGTAAAATAGGATATATCCACTACAAAAATTTATCGATTTAGCAATAGCTATATCCGTCGGTAAATGTAATTACCGACGGATGGTTGACGGATATTTGTTAAAAAAGGTCGTCGAAAAAAGCCTCGTCGCTAACTGCAATCCGTCGGCAAGTAGTCGCCCAACGACGAATTAGCGACGGACTGTCGTCAACCATACTCGTGCAGTTTGCGACGACTCGCCGACGGATTACCGTCAAATCACGTATCAAAAGAAGTAATGACGTATCACTTACCGACGGACATATTCGTCGCTATTTGGTCGGTAAATGCGTATCAGGGAGTTTCTGATACGCAAATTTCGTCGCCAATCAGTCGCGAATGGTCGCTACCTTTTGACGGATTCGAGACGGAATACCGACGGAATATCCGTCGACCCGGTTCAGTGAATTATTCAAATTTCCAGAACATTGGCGACAGATAATCCGTCGTTATTCCGTCGTGAGTCGTCGCTAGATCGTCGCCAATCGGTCGGCCTTTTAGCGACGGATTATCCGTCGCCAATATCCGACGGAATATTGTGTGTTTTATCGACTACTAGCGACGGCGTACCGACGTAATATCCGTCGACCCTATCCTGTATATCTTTCATAATTTCAGAATATTGACGACGGATAACCCGTCGACTTTTAGTCGTGCATCCGTCGCTAAGTGGGAATCCCCCAATTAGCGACGGATAGTCTGTCGGTAATTGGTCGCCAATCCGTCGGTAGCTGGAAATTTTTTGAAAAAAAATAGCATAAAACTGGGCATTCCCAATATACACAATTCCAATATACAAAACACAAAAATAATCCCAAACAATTCAAATATACACAATTCCAATATAGAAAACACACAAATAATCCCAAACAATTCCAATATACACAATTTTAATATACAAAACACACAAATAATCCCAAGCAATTCCAATATACACAATGCCAATCCGTCCTTTTCTTTAAAACCAAAGCCGATGGATGACTCCACCCGACCTTGGTCCGGAGGCCGTGGCCACCGCCACACAGCCACCTCCGTGGGAGGGAGGGCTCGAACCTGGCCCTCACCTCCGGTACACGGTGGTATTACCAGTACACCACGACTCGATGTGCTAATATATATATATATATATATATATATATATATATATATATATATATATATAAATATATATATATATATATATATATATATATATATATATATATATATATATATTAGTTCTTTAAAATACTACAATAATATTCAAGGTTTTAAAACAAGTTTCGTAACCAAAATATGCTCAAGCCCACTTAGGATATTTTGACCCAACTTACCTTCAAGAAAATTTACAACATATTATTTAATAAAACTATATAGCAAATAGTACAATACATATAATAATAAAGATGATAGTATGCAAATTCCCATACACCTATACCTATATGCCAATATATATACTTACAATATAACCATTGGTCTGAGCCCATAACTATTTAAAATTACTACTATAGACTGATTGCATACCCTGGCCCAACCCCAGGGTATACATACCAGGCCCAAGTATTTACCCATACTATATAATTATTCCCTAAAAAATAAACTGTTTCAATAGGCCAAGCCTGTTTAAATTTACCAGCCCATAACTCAAAATTACTAACATTTAACCTAAACCACTCATTAATTATAATATAATACTAATGTCACAACAACTATTAGTGTATTAATCACACAGGGGTGTCTGCTCCCCTTTTTCTTTCATTCTTCATTTAATTTAAATCCCTAAAGTCACAGGAAAATAAAAAATAAAAAAGTCAAAGAGGAGAAAAAAGGGGCCTCATTCCAAGCTGCTGCCACAAAATTCCAAATACCAAAAAATAAAAGGGAGAGAAGGAAAGGGAAACTGATGGGGCTCACTGAACGACGGGGACGCTTGGGTTGGACGGCGGCGAGCGCTGAACGGAGGCAGCACCGGGGTCGCGGGCAGGGGTGCCTGCCAAGGTGGACGTGGACGGCCGCACGAGGACGATGGTGCGACAACCCTCGTCGCACACGCTGTACGGAGGGTCGGTGATGCCGAATCTAGGTTACAGGGACGGGATTCGGCACGGCGGAGCTCATAGGGAGGACGAGGCACAGCCGGGCAACGGATATGGCGGTCGGGGCTCTAGGCGGCGCTTGGTAGGGCGGCGACTCGACGGGGAGTAGCCCCGGGCAGAGTTGAGGTTTTCCTTTTCTTTTTTCTTTTCTTGTGTGACGGCGATGGAGGCGGTTGTAGCCGATAAAATGGGGTGGTGGTTACTGTTGGGTTTTGGTCTTTTTCAAGGTGAATTTATGTCCCACATTGGCTAGACCAAAGGAGTTGTATCTCTATATATTAGCTTTGCTAGTTTAGAGATGCACATGTGGTGTGCAGGTGCACATGGGTGTGCCATGTTGGGTTATTTTTCTAATGGAAAAAAGGTTAAATCAATAATTGAAAGCATTCATGCTTTTTGCTCTTGGGAAATTTATTTCCATGGGAGCTAAGCCCCGTAGGGGCTTAGCAACTCGGACTCGGACTCGGGCTCATGAGCTCATGAGGCGTAATATGGCATTTTGTTGGCGCACATTGTACTTAGCACGTCAGCATCGTCGCTAGGCGCATAGTGCGCTTTAGTTGCGCTCGTTGCGTGAGCCACTTGTGCTGCCACATTTTGCAAGCCTAGTTGCACAAGCCCAGGTGTGCGCCCAGGTTGTGCCCAGGTTGTGCTTGGTTGCGCGGGTGTGCTGGGTTGTGCGGGTTGCGCGGGTGCGCTGGTTGCGCCGCGTGCAGTGCGCACAGCGTGCGCAGCTCAGTGTGCGCTCTGTCGTACGGAGTGCAAGGAGCGCAGGTTGCTCGCAGTTGGCGCAACTTGTAGCAGAACGTGCGTTTGCACGTTCTGGGTGGTTGCTACATGTTCGGGGTTGTTTTTACCATGACCCTAACTTTGTGGCAACGGAAGAGTTGCTGCAGGGCCTATATAAGGCATCCTCTCTCTCACAAGGCAAGAGACATACAAGAAATAGAAGCCACCATAGAAAGTTTACGAAATGTTTTTTAACACAAGTAAACAGAGAATTCAGAAGTGTTCTTCAACACAGTTCTGATCGGAATTTGCTTGCGAATTCAAGCAGCCTTCGAGAGAAAGGAAAGGTGCCGCACCAGCATTGCTTTTGCACGGGAGTTCGTATCCATCCGAGGAGTCAGAAGAGCATGAGTGTTCCAAGTTCTTCGACGAACTTGCTTGTTCCTGGAAGCTGTTCGTGCAGGGCGAATAAAGCTTTAAGCAACGGTGATTATTCACCCCAGCAGCAGTTCTTCCATCTTTTGCCAGTTACCTTCTTCATTGCTGCCAGTAATTCTGATTGTATCTTCTTTTTAGAAGTACTACGATCGATTGCTGTGGATTACGAAATCTTTTTAGATTCTCGTAATACTAAAACGAGATCTTTTTAGATCTTCGTTATACTTGCGCAACCTTTCTAGAAGTGTTGCGTTGGAATATTGTTTTTACAATTGTTTTATCTTCTCAGTTTTCCATCAAAAAATTGTGCCCCAACGTTAACAATCTCAAAGCTTTATTGCTTCGATGGAAAACTTTAATGCTTCACTCTTCAATACTGACTTTTGTAAGTTAGAAAAGTTTGATGGAGAGCATTATCAAGTCTGGAAGAGGAAGGTTTATCTCACTCTTCAACTCAGAGATGTTGATCATGTGCTTCTTGAAGAGGAACCTACCATTCCAGATACTGGGTCTGCTGCCGCAATCACTGTGGCTACTAAACTTCAGGCCAAGTAGAGAAGGGAAAATAGCATTTGCAGGCTGCTTATCCTGAATGCTATGGAGGATTCTCTAGCAGAATCTTACAGTAAAAACCAATTGCCAGAGATATATGGGAGTCTCTGGAGAAACTGTACGAAGAAGTCAAAAATAGGAGCAAGATATTTGTGGTTGAAAAATATCACAAATGGCTCTTTGAGGACGAGAAGTCCATGTTGCCGTAGGTAAAGGAATTTCTGAAACTGTGACAAAAGTTGGAAGACGAGGCGATGTCCCTCCCCGACAAGTTTGTTGTTGGAGGGATTGTCTCAAAGCTCATCGTTGGGTGGAGTAAGTTCTATGCAAATATGCATAGGAAGAAGCTTGAAATCAGCCTTGAAGATCTCTTGCATGAAATCTATGTTGAGGACCAGATGCTGGCTCAACTGAAGGTGGATGCACTGTCCAAACAATTGGCTAACGCCAATCTGGTTTATACCAAGGAACCAAGGGAAAAGCAGGCTGCTTCCCACAGCAAGAAGAAGGATCCTAACAATCTGAACGTGAAGGGGACTTCCTTCAAGCAAAAGAAGGCAAAGTCTCAGATGCCTTGTTTCAAGTGTGGCAAGAAGGGCCACTTCAAAAGTGAATGCAAAGCAAAGACCAAGCAATCAGAGCAAGGAGAGCCTAGTAAGGTATCTATGATCACTGACATTGTTGCTATGATTGCGCAGGTTGATGCGGTAAGGACTGACTCTGACAGGTGGGTAGACACTGGAGCCTCCTGCCATGTCTGCTCCAGTAAGGAGTGGTTCACCACCTACACACCTACTTCTGAAGTGGTTATGATGGCGAACCAGGCACAAGCTGAAGTGCTCGGGATCGGGACGGTGGTGTTGAAGCTGACTTCGGGGAAGTCGTTGACGCTTCAAGGCGTGAAGCACGTACCTGCTATCGCCAAGAACCTAATCTCAGGAGGCCTACTATGCAATACAGGCCTCAGGATGGACATCAATGCTGGCCAGATGGTGATGTCTATCAAGGGAACATATTTTGGAAAAGCTTTTTATATCGAAGGAATGTTCAAGATTCAGCTTGTGAATCAGTCCAATGTAATTAATATAATTAATACAATCACTCCTTCTGCTTATACTCTTGAGTTGTGGCATAATAGGCTAGGACATGTTCTTTGTAAACGAATAAACAGAATGTTTAGTCTAGGACTTATCTCCAAATGTGGGGGTAAGGTAGAGAAATATGAAGTTTGTGCTCAAACAAAGATCACAAGGAAACCCTTTCCTCGGATTAATCGAAGTACAGATCTTCTGGAGTTGGTACACTCAGATATCTGTGACTTCAAACAGTTCTCTACAAAGGTCGGGATGAAGTATTTCATAACCTTCATCGATGACTTCTCAAAGTATGCATTCGTCTACTTGCTGAAGGCTAAAGATGAAGCATTCGAGAAGTTCAAAGAGTTCAGAGCCGAAGCTGAGTGGCAGACTGGACAACAACTCAAAAGAATAAGAAGTGATCGAGGTGGGGAGTACAGGTCTCATGAATTCGTATCGTTCTGCAAAGAATATGGAATTGTCAATGAGACTACGGCTCCGTACTCTCCTCAATCAAACGGAGTAGCAGAGAGGAAGAACAGAATGTTAACAAAAATGATTAACTCAATGATGTTGACTGCGGGTCTTCCTAAGTGCTACTGGAGAGAAGCTACACTGACGGCCACTTTTATTTTGAATAGGGTGCCTCATGCAACTTCTGACATTACTCCTCATGAACTCTGGTTCAAATTCAGACCTAACTTGAATGTCATTCGAGTGTGGGGGTGTCTGGCATATGTCAAGCTTCCATATCTGAAGATTCAGAAGCTTGGGACAAGGACTACTAAGACGATCTTCTTGGGGTATACCGAGAAGAGTGATGCTCGGAGATTTCTTGATATTGAGTCAAATCATATCATTGAATCTTGCGATGCAGAATATTTTGAAGACAAGTTTGCAAGGCACAAGAATATTATTCTTTCGGATGTACCGGAGAACATTGAGGGTGCACAGGAAACTGAAGTCTTCAATGAAGATGTGGTCCAAGAAGATGTTGTTGTTGAAACAACGATTGAACCAGAACAAGCTGAGCCGTCAGCTAAGCGTATGAGGAGGCCAAAGGATTTTGGAAATGACTTTGTCACCTATCATGTGGAAGCTGATCCGCTTACCTATGATGAGGCGATGAAGACCAGAGACGCAATTTTCTGGAAGGAGGCGATTGACAATGAAGTTGATTCTATCACCTCAAATAACACTTGGGTGTTGGTTGATCTTCTTGAAGGAACAAAACCCATCGGATGCAAATGGATCTTCAAGAAGAAGATGAAAGCAGACGGAACTATTGACAAGTTCAAGGCTAGGTTGGTAGCCAAAGGGTTTTCTCAAAAGCACGGAATTGACTACTTTGACACGTATGCTCCAGTAGCCCGGATGACTACCATCAGAATATTAATTGCTCTCGCAGTGATACATAAAATGGTGATACATCAGATGGATGTGAAAACGGCTTTCCTAAATGGCGAGCTGATCGAAGAGATATACATGCAACAGCCAGAGGGATTTGTCGTCAAGGGTCTTGAAGACAAAGTCTGCAAGTTGGTGAAATCTTTGTACGGTCTTAAACAGGCTCCCAAGATGTGGCATGAGAAATTTGACAAAGTTATAAGGTCAAATGGCTACAAGGTCAGCGAGACGGACAAGTGTGTTTATACAAAGTTCGCTGATGGAAGAGGTGTGATCGTTTGTCTGTACGTCGACGACATGCTTATCCTAGGTACGGATATGAGCTATGTCACGAAGACAAAGAAATTCATCTCGAGCAAGTTCAGTATGAAGGACTTGGGGAAGCTGATGTGATCTTAGGAATCAAGATCATCCGGACAGACACTGGACTAGCGTTGTCACAGTCTCATTATATTGAGAAAATGATCACTCGTTATGGGTATCGGGATCTTCCTAGGATCGATACACCGTACAGGTGTGATCTGAAGCTGAAGCCTAATTCAGGGGAAAGCGTCAGGCAGCTGGAGTATGCAAGCGTAATCAAAAGTTTGATGTATGCTACTACTGCCACAAGGCCTGACATAGCTTTCGCCGTGGGAATACTGAGTCATTTTACGAGTAACCCAGGTGCTGAACACTGGAAAGCTATGAAACGGGTGATGAGATATCTCAAGAAGACTCAGACATATATACTGTACTACAACGGAGATCCGCCGGTAGTGGAAGGCTTCAGTGATGCCAGCTGGTGCTCAGAGATGGAGAGCGAGAGGTCCACAGGTGGATTCATTTTCACAATGGGTGGAGCTGCTATATCATGGAAGTCGAAGAAGCAGACTATGCTCTTGCGGTCATCCATGGAATCTGAGTTCTTTGCACTTGATACCGCAGCAGTGGAAGCAGAATGGCTTCGGGAGCTCATGTATGATCTTCCAGTGGTTGGGGCACAAATACCGGCAATACCGATATATTACGACAACCAGGCGACTGCGACGGTGGCATCAAATGACCTCTTCAACGGGAAGAAGAGGACTGTGCGGTTGAAGCACATGGCAGTACACGATCTTATCAAGAGAGGTGTTATTGCAGTGACTGATGTTCGGAGTCAGGAAAACCTGGCGGATACGTTCACCAAGGGCCTCAAGCGCCAGCTGGTCGATAACTCAGCATGTAAAATGGGCTTGAAGTCATTCTGATATTAGTTATTGTATTCCTACAATAAAGTTTTATGTTATTAGTTCAAAGATTTATCTACTAGGCATCTAGCTTTCGGTTCAAGGGAGGACCATTAACTGAAAGAATATCAGGAACGATGGGTACATGTTCTATATGGCATGGAGAGGTTACGGACCTATAACCACTGTTATCTACTGTTGTTTTTCTGCAGAAAATGGTTCCTGTGGAAAGGTTGGCTTAATTTCCTTAATGAGTTCTCAGGCAGAGTGAATGCCTGGTGTGCTTTACAGGAAGCACGGTTGAGCAGCACTACAAGGAGTGAAACCCCATGCTACAGTGGGGTGACTCCATAATGAGGTTCCTATATATGGGGTGATGTCCAGGAATAGGATAAAGCCTCAGCTTTGCAGGACAAGTCACAGCGGCGTAGCACCGCAAATAGGCAGTTAGCCTAATACTGTATGTTAAAATAAAGAGGGGTGTAGTCAGCACTACAAAGAGGAGGAGTTCCTCATGTTACAGTGGCACGACACCACAATGAGGTACCCGGTTAGGGATAAAGCCTCGGCCTTGCAAGCCATGTCGTTGCGGCGTAACACCGCAAAGGAGCCTAAGGCTTTATGCTGGATAGTTTGGCAGTACAAAGAGGCGATTGCCTCATGCTACAGTAGTATGACACTACGATGACGTTCCCGGTACGGGGTAAGGCCTCGGCTTTAAGCCATGTCATAGCGACGTAGCACCGCAAGGGAAGCGCAAAGCGCTTCATGCCATGACTCTTTATAATGAATTCACCTATAGTCTATGGACAAAGAGAAATCAGGCCGTCTCTTGAGGGTAAACTTGTAGACGCCCAAAATTATACACTGAAACCAGGCTGGCACAGGGCCTTTAATGTGTAGCCAGAAGCACATATAACTACATTATGTGAGTGGGAAGAATTTCAGCTATGATGCAGAATTCAAGGCTTAGTCCATTCTTGTGTTATAGTCTGTTGTTTGACCCATACGGGAAGATTCAAGTCGTCAGCGACATCGCTCATAACGCATGATGGACAGTTACTGTAGGGAACACTTATACCCATATATAGAGATATGTGGGGGATTGTTGGGTTTTGGTCTTTTTCAAAGTGAATTTTAGTCCCACGTCGGCTAGACCAAAAGAGTTATATCTCTATATATTAGCTTTGCTAGTTTAGAGATGCACATGTGGTGTGGAGGTGTACATGGGTGTGCCATGTGGGGTTATTTTTCTAATAGAAAAAAGGTTAAATCAACAATTGAAATTATTCATGCTTTTTTCTCTTAGGAAATTTATTTCCATGGGAGCTAAGCCCCGTAGGGGCTTAGCGACTCGGACTCGGACTCGGACTCGGACTCGGGCTCATGAGGCATAATATGGCGTTTTATTGGCGTACTTTGCACTTAGCACGTAAGTATCGTCGCTAGGCGCATAGTGCGCTTTAGTTAAGCTCGTTGCGTGAGCCACTTGCGCTGCCACGTTGTGCAAGCCCAGTTGCGCTGCCCAAGTGCGCGCCCAGGTTGCGCCCAGGTTACGCTTGGTTGCGCGGGTGCGCTGGGTTGCACGGGTTGCTCGGGTTGCGTGGGTGCGCTGGTTGCGATGCGTGCGCCGCGGGCAGTGCGCGCAGTGTGCGCATCTCAGTGCGCGCTCTATCGTGCGGAGTGCAACGAGCGCAGGGTGCGCACAGTTGGCGCAACTTGTAGCAGAACGTACGTTTGCATGTTCTGGATGGTTGCTACATGTTCGGGATAGTTTTTACCATGACCCTAACTTTGTGGCAACCGAGCAGTTGCTGCAGGGCCTATATAAGGCATCCTCTCTCTCACAAGGCAAGAGACATACAAGTAATAGAAGCCACCACAAAAAGTTTACGAAGTATTTTTTAACACAAGTAAACAGAGAATTCAGAAGTGTTCTTTAACACAGTTCAGATCGAAATTTGCTTGCGAATTCCAGCAGCCTTCGAGAGAGAGAAAAGGTGCCGCACCAGCATTGCTTTTGCACGGGAGTTCATGCCCATCCGAGGAGTCAGAAGAGCAGGAGTGTTACAAGTTCTCCGACGAACTTGCTGGTTCCTGGAAGCTGTTCGTGTAGGGCGAATAAAGCTTTGAGCACCGGTGATTATTCACCCCAGCAGGAGTTCTTCCATCTTTCGCCAGTCACCTTCTTCATTGCTGCCAGTAATTCTGATTGTATCTTCTTTTTATAAGTACTACGATCGATTGCTGTGGATTACGAAATCTTTTTAGATTTTCGTAATACTAAAACGAGATCTTTTTAGATCTTCGTTATACTTGCGCAACCTTCCTAGAAATGTTGCGTTGGAACATTATTTTTACAATTGTTTTATCTTCTCAGTTTTCCATCGAAAAATTGTGCCCCGGTATTAACAGTTACGGCATTGCAATGGTGGTGGTTATGATTCTGGGGAGTGGCGGCGGCATGTTAGGCCGAAGTTAGTCGATGGGTGATGGCCGAAATAGGTTGTGCCAGTGGTGGTGGTATTGGTGTTGGTGTGGCATTAGTCGTGGTAGGCTTGGGGAGTCGGGTGTGCTGGTAGTGTAATGTCGAAGTGGCGGGGGAAAGGCAGTGGTGGTGTAGTGGTCGAGTCTGACACGAAGGAGAATGCTTCGGAGCTGACGATGGCCGGAGAGGGTGGTAGCAATGGTGGACACGGTGGTGGTGTGTGCTCTGTTTGGGCGGCCACTGGCCGAATATGGGCGTTGGTGGGCCGGAGTTGGCTGGATAGCCGCGGTGGCTAGAGGTAGTCAGGACTGGACATGAGGGTAGCCTTGGGTGTGGCTGTTGGAAGAGCTACAGAGGGGGTAGCGGCTATGTGTTAGGAAGGGATTTTAGGATTACTATGATATAAATATTGGAGAGTCCTTAATATATAGGGGCAGTGGAAAACCCTACTGACAAAATTTATAAAATGTAATAGATAGGAAAAGATAGTGGAACACTAACTACTAACTGCTAACCCAAATGCTAACCACTAACATTTAGTTGCTAACCACTATTTAAAACAGTTAATAAATATATTTATTTTAAATCATATTTTGGGCGAACATTTCCTTTATATAATAGAAGTATTCATATATATATATATATATATATATATATATATATATATATATATATATATATATATATATATATATTCTTGAAAACGAGTAGGAAAATCATTTTGGATAAAATCTCACCTATAATAGTTTTATAAAACAAATGGCCCAACAAAAATATCGATAACATTTATACGATTGAAAATACGTTCTATATTTACAATTCACGTTTTCAAGAATTAGAAAATTTTCAGAAAATAGGAAAATACAAAAAAATGTAAAATTTTCTTAAAATTCGGTTAACGGAGGTTACAAATCTACCATTCTTAAAATTTGGTTAACGGAGGTTACAAATCTACCCTCCTTAAAGAAATTTCGTCCTCAAAATTTAAGGTTGGCAGAGGGGTCAAAAATACGATAGAGCATTTAGTCAATGCCTTGGGCACGATCAAAGAATTATGACTTGATGCGATCTAGATAATCAAAATTCAAAAAAATCACTTAGGTACGACTAATATTTTTGGCACGATAGAATCGAACCATTGGTGATATAATGTAGGCACAGTTTAGAATTGAATTCAAGTCATTTTGGCATGATCAGAAATAAATACAATTTATTTTAGCTCGAAGTCGCGATTAAGAGAACCAAAATTGTTCAGCTACGATCAAGTTAGAATCAAACCTAAGTATAAAATGATTAATAGGGTAGGCATGTTCAAATACAGAAATGATACGATTGGGCATCATTAAGAATAATCAAATGTTTGGCACGATAAAGTCCTAAAATTACAATCATGGTCAGGTCGTGAATCACAATCAAACTCTAACGTGATTAAGACCTTAGAAATGATTTGAAATCTCTTAGGCACAATTTATGATAGAGCTATAAAAAATAATTAAACACGGGCATGATTTGGAATAAATTCTGAGCACGAGTAACTACAGGATCGAATTCAGTCATGAATAGAAAATTGTTCAAACATGATCAAAGTTTAAATTCTGGCACGACTAGGTTCATAATCAATCATATAGTCGTGATTCAGGATCAAAATTTTAGGCACAATTTTGGGAGAAGATTAATACATATAGTCACGGTTATAAGAATCAAGTCGTCTAGTCATGCAAGGTCATCTAGGCTTGACTAACCATAAAATACGGACATAATCAAGATTAGCAATAGTTCTAAATATCATAACTAAAACAGAACTCAGATATTACTAAGAATTTGTTAGAAGTTTTAGGTACGAACAAAAATAGGATTTAAGTCTAAGCACGATCAAGATTAAAATCATTGAGTATAGTCAAGAATCAAGAACCTTAGCGCGATATGGATAATCAAAATTGATTGGTCGCGATCAAGTGAATCAAAATTGAGTGACATTGAAGTTTAAGGCATGATTCAAGGATAGAAAAATCAAATCTCTTACTATGATGGAAAAATCGAAAGATAGGATTTTTCAGGAAAAAGTCAAGGTAATCATCTCTCTATACTTCGGCTACTATCATGGTTATCTGAAATCCAGTTATACTATACCAAAATCATAATCTTCAGCCATGAAGATTAAACTCTTCTCTAAATATTGTAGGCTTGGCCTTATTCCAAAGACACTACTCATGGAACATACTCTTGTTATAAATCCTCAATTCTTTTACACTCATTATCAACTTAATCCAAATTCCTCCATCTTGTCTTTACCATGGATCCGAAATTCCTGAATTCAAAGTTTATAAATCCTTGAACTATGTTCAAATCATACTCCTCGTATTATTCAAATCTAATGCCACCACTACCATATAAAATTTTGTTTCCCTATTATAAAAATCAACCTTTTTCATATCCTTCAACCCTATACCTTCAAACGTTTTCCTCCTTAAAATTTAGCTTTCCCACAAAAGCCTCTAGATTTTTCTATAACTCAAATGTTTCGTGTTCTACCAGTTCTTAGTCATTCTCTTACCAATCTTTTGTTCAATTTTGTATCCTTACCCCATGTAGTCATAATCTTCTTCCTGTATTTTGAAATTTAAGTTCAATATCTTAGCCGTAACGAAATATCTCGAGAGTCAGTAACTAAAAAATATCCAAGTTTTCTCATAATCAAATCGTCTTTGAATTTTCTCATCAATTTTAAAATACACTCCGGCATATATATAGTTTTTACCATTTTATGTATAATCTACCATTATTCCTTATTGAAATCCTCCTAAGTTCCATCTTACATGAAGTATCTATCAATCACTTGATTTTTGTTATGAACCTTAGTTATATTCTTCTTCCACCAATTCTATCTCAATGCCCAACATTTCATATTTCTACCAGGATCACCACATGATAATTTCTGTCCTTTTTGAGCTAGATAATTACGATATTTCCTCAGTCATTCCCAAGTAAAGAGGCATGGAAATTCAAGATAGATAAAGATAGTTAAAAGTGTAGCTAACGGGTTTAGATATGAGGTATTTTGATGGATGTAAGTCGGATAGAAATAACAAGATGAAGAAAAATGAAATTCAGAATTTGCACTTCCTCATTTAGTCATAACGAAATCGTTGTTCTTTTCCTTTGCTTACATTTGTCCATAATCAACAGAAGTAAAATTTTCAACCTCCAAGTTGTGTTTTTTTTTAAATATCAACTCTCACTCACCAATCCTTCTTCGTGACTCCAAGTCGCTAATTTTCAACTACTGATAAATTTGTTGCCTAATCTTTATCCCTAACGTTCTTGATCCAATTGGTATCCATGTAAATTCTTCTAGGTTTCCACGTCTAGATTTGTCAGAGTTCTCTTATATCAATTTTTTTCATCATTCGTATCATCCACTATTGTTAACCTCATGTTATACAAATAAGCAAATCCTAATATTGTTCATAAGGCTTAGAATTTCTTGTTGAATCATCCTTCCACAATTATTCATAAAATTTCTTGTGTTATAATTGATCTCAAATCTTGTATGATCCTCCTACCTTGCCAATCCTCCAATAAGATGATAACCCTTAAGTATCCCTAATCCAATTCTCAGTCATCACTCATATAAATCTATATCAACCATTCTTTCATTTTTGTCTTGGAACTACATTTCTTGTAAAATGTTCATATCCAGTGTCACTTTCTCGGCTACTCAAGCAAGAAAGACAATTTAATATCTCCCTCAATGGCTCTTACCATTGTAAAAGTCATATAGAACTTCTATTTAATATTTTTCCTTGTCACAAGTCCATACAATACTATCCTCTTAATTATAATACATTTATAAGTAATTTCCAGGTTGTTCATACAATCCTTGTTTCATTTCTCTGAGTTCATTTGTGGTTTCCCTTTATTTTCTCAAACCATTTCCAACAAACCCTAAAGTCTCAATGGTGATATCTTGGTCAAAATTTAAGTCCCTTGAATATACCTAAATAATATTTGACCTTTATGTACAAGAATTGACTAATCATCCTTTCTTTCAACCCGAATGGTTATAAGTTCGACTTCTACTCCCTTGTTTCTTCTAGAGTCCACAAAATTCATCTCTTATGCAAGAATTGGGTTCGACAACGGACATATATTCAAAAGTTAGGTGAGTAAAACCAAGTGAAAATAGTCTCAATAATGTTTTGAAGTAAGATTCTCAGGGGTCATTCCTGGAATCTAGCAAAAGATCCTAATATGTGATTGAGTACCAAATCCCCTAAAATATTCTATGACTCTAAAATCTTTATCCTAAGACAGGCTCGCAGTAGTACAGCTAAGCCTAAGTACTACCATGACTTTACACTAGTCGCAAATATTGACCTGTATGGGCCACCATAAAAACGCGTCACGATCCACACCCGGATATTCGGGCACGAGTACGTGGGCTACGCCCAGCCTAAGCCACAATATTGGTTGTAGAACATTATCAAGTACCCAATATATATCTACAACATTTTTATGATCCACTAAAACTACTACAAAAATAAGTCATATTGGCGACGACATTAGCGACTCCGGCTAAATACGTCGCTATTTTTTGTGTATTTAGCGACGTATCAAAGTGACGTCACTGAATGTCGTATTCAGCGACGTTTAGCGACTGATAGCGACTAGCATTATGGTTTAGAAAGAACAAGTCGTGGTTTGGTCGCAGAACATCGCTGATTGATTTTACTCAGCGATGTTTTGTGACTCTTACTCCAGTACTTCGTAAGTTTAATAAGACGTCGCTAAAATCATTCATATAGGGTGCAAGGAACCGATCGAATTCATTTTTTCCCCTAAAATTTTTGATCTCCCGTGTGCATCGAGCCCCAAATCTCTCTCCCCCACCCCTCTCGTCGACGGTGACTCCGTCCCCTCGTCTCCTGCGACCCCTTCCTGCGGCGACCCCCTTCCCTCGACGACCCTCCTCCATCGGTGACCCCCGTCCCTCCGTCGCACCTCCACCGTCGAGTCCCCTCATTGACGCCGACCCGACCAGTCCCCTCCGTCGCTGCTCTATCCCCGGTGACCCCGACGCAACTCCGACCAAGGCAGGTAAACCCTAACCCTAGCTCCCTCATCCTAACATGCTGACACAGACACGACACGCACATACGCTGACACGACACACACACACGCTGACACGACACTAACACGACATGCTGATACGACACACACACACGCTGACACGATACGCTGTTTAGTGTGTCACACTCACATGCTTGTGAGTATGTGACAGTTTGGAGAGGAGGGGACTGTAAAAAAATAGTTTATGTGGCAACCCCATTGTGAGAACACATGAGTGGCTATGGGCTAATGTGCATCCTAGTGAATGAGTGTTAGAGTGAGGTATCCTATGAGTGAACTTGATTGTCTAGAAGGTGAGTATCCTGTGACAGGTTAGAACATGAGGTATCCTAAGAAGTATATAGCATGGTTTAAAGTATCAACCTATACCGATACGGTTTGGCATGTCCCGATCCGATACCGACCGATACCCGATACCGACCGATACCCGATACTTACCGATACCAACATTGAGGGTCTCTTTTTCGGTCAATTCGACAAAGAAAATTAAACAAACAAGACAAATCATCAAGGGTTTAAAGCATAATAAGATTTTAAAAACATGTAAAAGAAGAAAATCAATCTATTATATGTAAACCAATCGCTAAGGGTGATTACAATGTTATTTAATTTCAAAAGTACTATGAAATAATACTGAAAATACTTAAATTATGCCTAAATATATAAAATATATGTTTTTAAATGTAAATAATTTATTAATATTTTTTTGATACCAAAAAATCTGATACTCCGATCCGAAACCGCCGATACTACCGATATCGCCGATACCAATACTCGTAGGAATAGTCCGATACTGATTCCGTTACCGATACTGTGAACCTTGGTATATAGAGTATCCTAGTACCTAGAGTGTATATATAGAGTATCTTAGTACCTAGAGTGTATAGAGTATCCTAGTACCTATAGAGTATCCTCTAGAGTGTATAGAGTATCCTAAGATATTGGGGATTACCTACTCTGAGAACCTTGCTAAGAAGTATCCTAGTACCTACAATGTATAGAGTATCCTAGAAATGTAGGTATGATTGGTACAGTATTTGAGCCCTTCTATAGAAATTAAATTTACTTATGCCAAGCCTTTTGGGCCTATCGGAGTTATAGATTTTTTTCGAAAATCTAGTATAACGCTGATTGCCTCAAAATGCTTGCATAAGTAAGAGTGCGTAGAGTGAGTATACTAGTAGTATATCATAGTATACTAGAGTGTATAGAATGAGCTTTCCTACTTCCTTTCTTCTCATTCAGGTCATTGAGACGACTATTCCACATCATAGAATATCTAACTCAACCTCACCCTAGAGAAGTATAGAAATATTAATATTAACCAAGGTTCACAGTATCAGTTTTGATATCGATATCGTTATCAGTATCATTTACGGTTGAAAGAAAGAAAGACAATAATAGAATCTATAAATCTATAAAATGAAAGAAAGAAAGAAAGAAAGAAAGACAACAATAGAATATGAAAGAAAGACAACAATAGAATCTATAAAATGATCATACATATCAAGAAATGTATCGGGGACATATCCGATGAATAAGACATAAATCTGAAAAAAAAATATGGCCTAGAGCTCTCAAGAGGTCAACCCACGATCCAAAAGAACGTCGAGATCTGTCATCATGAAGTCCAGAGTGTGGGGCATAACATTACCTAAAAAAATAGTTATCCAGCAGGATTGAAACGAGCACATCACTAACAATAGTTCCTAATAAATGATAAGGACTATGTAACAGTAATAGAGAGAATAGACAAGAATAATTAAAGTATACATGAAAGTAGCATGGAATGGTAAAACTAAAAACAAGAGCAAGAATGAGTAAAACATGTTATATCATGTACAAGAGTCAAGAATCTATACTAGCTATGTGAGTAAGTACTAGCTTTGACATATGGCCGGCTTGGGAACTTGCACAAGGTTTGATGGCCTGGTTAATCAGGTGTATGATTAACACTCACAAGAAACTATACATGTACAAGGAGGATATTGACCACATATCTACACTACTACTCCCCGCCTCCGACTGATACAATGGATCCAACTATGACACACTATGACACAGATTCTCTGAGAAGGTCGCGAGCCTTCGCAGAAATCATGTCTATATAATGCACAAGAACAAGGACAAGACTTGCACAAGATATACCAAGAAATACAAGGAATAACATCTTATGACGGGATCCAGACATATACCAATCCGTGTGACCAACGTATCAAGAAATCAAGGATTTATACACTAAATATAGAAAACATAAAAATAACATAAACGAAAAATTATCAGAGAATATATTTGCCTCGATTTGGTTGCAGTCGACGTGCGCGATATGAAATAGGTACGATGCTATACTCCACAAGATGGTCCCAAACAATGGAACAGACAGCTCCATTGAGTCTAGAATAGTCCAAATAGCATAGTTTGGTATACAGAAGCCTGTATAGAAGCCCATAAATCAGAGTTTGGCACGATATTCGAATCAAGAATAGGAAACGACTATAATAGTCCGGACTTATGATTTTAAGGGAAGACACCACTAAATACACATAACTATCTTTTGAAAATTATTTATAATATTTTGGGACTATATATTATTAGTCAAACTACTTGAAACAATATTCTGAAAATGTAGAAAATATTTTCTAGAGATAAACCTTTAATTTGACAAATACCATTTTTTTGGTTAAAAAAATATATTAATTCTTTAAAATACTATAATAATATTCAAGGTTTTAAAACAGGTTTCGTAACCAAAATATGCTCAAGCCCACTATAGGATATTTTGATCCAACATACCTTTAAGAAAATTTACAACATATTATTTAATAAAACTATATAGCAAATAATACAATACATATAATAATAAGGATGATAGTATGCAAATTCCTATACATCTATACCTGTATGCCAATATATATACTTACAATATAACCATTGGGCTGAGCCCATAACTATTTAAAATTACTACTATAAACGGATTGCATACCTTGGCCCAACCCCAGGGTATACATACCAGGCCCAAGTATTTACCCATACCATATAATTATTTCCTTAAAAATAAACTGTTTCAACAAGCCAAGCCTTTTTAAATTTACCAGCCTATAACTCAAAATTACTAACATTTAACCTAAACTACTCATCAATTATAATATAATACTAATGTTACAACAACTATTAGTGTATTAATCACACGGAGGGGGAGTCTGCTCCCCGTTCTCTTTCATTCTCCATTCTAATTTAAATCCCTAAAGTCTCAGGAAAATAAAAATAATAAAAAAAGTCAAAGAGGAGAGAAAAAGGGGTCTCATTCCAAGCTGCTGCACAAAATTCCAAATACCCAAAAATGAAAGGGAGAGAAAGAAGGAGGGAAATGATGGGGCACACCGAGCGACGGGGGCGCCTAGGTTGGGCGGTGATGAGCGCTAAACGGAGGCGATGCCGGGGTCGCGGGCAGGGACGTCTGCCAAGGCGAAGGTAGACGACCGCGCAGGGACAGCGGTGCGATAGCCCTCATCGCACACAATGCGCAGAGGGTCGGTGACACCGAATCTAGGTGGCAGGGACGGGATTCGGTACGACGAAGCTCGTGGGGAGGACAAGGCACAGCCGGGCAGCGGATATGGCGGTCGGGGCTCTAGGCGGCGCTTGGTAGGGCGGCCACTAGGCGGGGAGTAGCCCAGGTCAGAGTTGAGGTTGTCCTTTTCTTTTTTTTACTTGTGTGACGCCGATGGAGGCGACCGTGGCCGGTGGAATGGGGATGGTGGTTGTGGCATTGCAATGGTGGTGGTTATGAGTCTGGGGAGTGGCGACGGCATATCGGGCAAAAATTGGCCGATGGATGATGGCCGGAATGGGCTGTGCCAGTGGTGGTGGTGTTGGTATTGGTGTGGCATTGGCCGTGGTAGGCTTGGGGAGTCGGGGTGTGCTGGTAGTGTGATGTCAAAGTGACAGGGGCAAGGCAGTGGTGGTGTCGTGGTCGAGTCTGACATGAAGGAGGAGGCGTCATAGCTCCGACAATGGCCGGGAAGGGTGGTAGCAATGGTGGACGTAGTGGTGGTGTATGCTCTGTTTGGGCTACGCGACATACGAGTACTCCAGTATCCATATTCGTGATTGTCGATCGTACAATTCTAGGATAGGATTACTACAAGTCACAGGTTACATAATGTATTAATTAACAAACTTTAACCCAATATACATATACATACATTATATTTATACCTTAAATAGATGATGAGAAGTAATCTGGTTCCAACACAATCATCTTCAATGGTAGCATCATAATCTTGTCTCTAGATGCACTTCAATAATTGATGGCAGCTTCCTTTGGAATATTGCTACAAAACTAGTGAACAATACTAGGCCATCAATACGACGAGCAAGCCATCAATCGAGGAGTAAGGAAGATAAAGTAAGATGATAAAATTATCGAAATTGAACTGGAGGAAAGGATAATTTTAAAAGTAGATTTACTGGTAAGAATTTTTTTATAATATTAGCATCGTTTCTCAAAAGAATTCTGGTGTCAGGTATAAATGTGTAAACCTTAGACAAATCCTGTATACAAATGCAATATTTAGAGAAACACTTCTAGATCACACAACACCTAATATCTTGGCAATAATCTCATTTTTGCGAGATCGGGTTTATACTTAATGGGCGGTGCTTAGATTTATCCGTTCCATTAGTATCAGGAATCACATAATGATGTGATATAATTAGGATAACACATGAGTTGTTTTTTGAGTTATCAGAATCAAGTGTTATAATAATTGTTGTATGACTTGAAAATTTTCAAGAATATCGAAACTAGGCTACATTGGTGTAGAAGCATAAAAATTTTCAGCAAACATAGCTCCATGCGTCCAAGTCAAAGCAGCTCCATGCGCCCAGTCAGTACGACTCTATGCGTCCACTAAATGAAGCTCCATGCGCCCAGTCCAAGTATAACTCCATGCACCCAAGACTAGCTCCCTGAAAGGAGGGCGCATAGCCTAAGACATGGCTATGCGCCCAAGCCTGACTCAGTCAAAGCCATGATCAAAACGTGCACCAAAGTGCATGGCCACATCAGTCTCTACGAGCAGTCGTGCACCGAAGCATGCGGCCACGTCAACACCACGACCAACCCACGATCTCACAGCCTGTATGCACCTACACCTATGCGCCCAATGCAGGACCATGTGCCCACGTAAGAACCAGCATGTCTCTTTATGTGGGCACATAACATCATTCCAGCCCAAGAACAACTATAAAAAGGGGGCTTCTTTCTACTTCAACAGACAGAACGGAGAGCATTTTCAAGAGCCAAATTGTTGCACTTCTTGCCAGTGAGCCAAAAGTTAGCAATTTTTTTAGGTTTTCTCCCACTTTTGTAATCGGAGTGTCAACAGAGTAAAGGAGCAACTTCCGTTCGATCTCCATCGTCCCATTCCCCAGAATTTTTCTTTTTGTACTCGGGGATCCTCAGCGCAGGATCTCTCAGGCGTACTCGATTTGTGGTGCCTTGCGCCAATAAAAAAAAGACAGCATTTTCTTCTTTTTTTGTGTGTGTCCACAAAAATGGCGACTCTGCTAGGGAGTACCTTTTTCTCTGACGAGAAGGTGGTGACGCAATCCGATACCAAACAAGTGGGGAGTACTCAAAAGATGTTGATCGTAAAATTCTATCAGCAGGCGTTCGAAGAGATGCTCTCGAGGGACGGCTCTACTCCCTCAAAATTAGCGAAGCTAAACAAGTCTCTCAAGACTTGGCTTCCGAAGGCTCGCTGCGCATATCCTGCAAGTGTCATAGCAGATATGCAACTGGAGGACTCTGTCACCTGGGCGCAGGACTCTACCACAGAAGTCCCCCAAATTGAGAAGGCTCACACCGTTCCGGGCTCTACTAGCCCAGTGAATTCTTCCCTCCACAACCAACAACAGAGTGTTCAACACTCGAGACTTGGCAGAGTAAAATACTACGATGCCAAGGATCGGGGTGTACAGCACTTTGGCCAGACCCAGCAAGGCTCACGAAAGAAGGAGGCAGAACTGGAAGAAAACAGTACTGCTCCACAAATCATGCGCCCAAGGGAGTGTTTGGGCGCATAGCCCCAACCAGAACACTTTTGTCTTCAACAGGTTGGGCACTCAGAGTCAGGCGTCCAAGGCTATGCGCCCGAGCTCTCTAGATCCATACTATGTGCCCACATCAAGGCGACTCAAACATGCTGTCAAGAAGCATGTGCCCAAGCCCAGTCTCCAAGGCCTATGTGCCCACAGCAAAAAGATAGGTCCTAACGCATATAGCACGGGGCTGTCTTCAAAGACATCACAGAATTTAGGTGTGGAGGTTACCCCTACACATGAACTAAGTCTGGATGCGCCTACTCTCCTTACGAACCCGCATATGAAGCTCAACGATGCATGCAACATGGGTTGTAAGACAAAACTCCCTTCAGCTGACTTGCGCGACATGATAAATTATAAGTGTAAAGCGAGAAAGAACATAACAATTCATAGTGCACTTCCATGCGCTAATATTGTTATCAACTGTTGTTGCTCCAAAGTAACAAGAGTGCCTCAGAGAAAGTCCGTGTTTCAACGGCTGCACTTCTCTGACGACGAGAAGCCACTATGTGTCTCATCTAACATGGCTTCATGGGGTCCCCCTTACGGAAGCCCCAATCAAAGACGGTGGACTACCAACCCAACCTTCTCTCTCAGTTCCATGAGAAGGAGAAGACAAAGTCTACCAATAGATGGCTAACGGGCTGTCACATCTGAAGGAGTCTATATGGACACTCGATCAAAGGCAAAATTTCGTGTATACGACGAAGATTCCCAAGCCGAAGGTAGCATTCCCTCAGAATCTGAAGCAGATGACCCCCTTACTGGGGGTAGCCTTTCAGAGGACGATGATCCCTCCGAATTCGATAGCGACTATCTACCTCCTCTACCTGAAGATGAAAGACTTATCCACTCGGAGACAGACAGTTGCACTGCTTCCTCTGTTCATCCTCGCATGCTATTTACGTACATGACTGACAGAGAAAGACCTGAAGAAGCCAGTGATCAGACTAGTAAACGGCTAGAGGGTCTCGAAACAGCATTTGCTATGATTACTGATATGCTTACCAGTATCATGGCAGTCCAAGCTGCTGGAGCTGTTCCTCCACCTCAACAAAATACCTCAGTCCACGCTAGTCCGGCTCACAGCAACAACCCTCCTACCCTAAAAAAGGAGTATCATTCTGTTGCACCTCCTCCAAATCTTTCAAATACTGGGGGTGGTCATTCGCCGACAACACCTGACAACCGCTCAGCGGCCGTTTTCCAACACCTGCTCAATCAACAGGATGTAATTGATTCCCTGGTTGCTCGCCTCGACACCATCTCACACAAAGACGAGCTGCAGAAGATGGAGATATCTTAACCGTATCCCCCTGAGTGGGAGAACGCTACCTGCCCTCCTAACTATAAGCCACTGATGCTGAACTCATTTGACGGCTTGACTTCTCTTCGTCAGCACATGACGTACTTCAGCATGCAAACTCTGTACTTGCTCCGAGATGATCCATTCCTGTCAAAGTTGTTTATTAGCACCTTGCAGGGGGTCGCCTTCGAATGGTTCTGTAATCTGCCTGACTGGTGTATTAATTCATTCAAAGACTTGGAGAGGTTGTTCCTCAACAGGTTTTACGAGAGTGGCATGCATGTTAGTATGTCCACTCTCATCGAGACCAAAGGAAGACTGAATCTGTCATTGCGTTCATTGAATGCTTCAGACGACTAGCACTGAAGATGTCCTTTGGCATACCAGACTCAGAACTTATGGATACTTGTCGACATAACTTCCTTCCTACAGTAAAGTTTTGTCTAGGTATACATAAGTATAATACATGGCCCACTTTTATTGGGGCCGCTGATGTTGCTGAAAATGATGTTCCTAACTTGGAAATACTGGGGCTGAAGACACCCAAATTTGAGGACAAAGGCAAGCATCCTCAGACTATCCCTGTTCGTGGGGGTAAAGGGAATGAAGTTCTGAAGGTCGACACATCCAAAGGAGCTTCCAATTCTCAAGGCACCTCCGACAAACCTAAGGAGACCTTCTCCTTCGATGAAGACGATGTCATCACCATCTTCCACTCATTGACGACGGATAATAAGCTGACATTGCCCCCACCACGACGTCCTGCAGAGGCGAGCCAATTCAATGATCCCAAGTATTGTCTTTACCATCAGTACGTGCATCACTCCACCAAGGACTGCATCGTCCTGAAGAAGAAGATACAACAGCTTATCTACAGCCAAGTGATCAATCTCGAAGCTGAGGACAAGGTCGTATCTGCTAACATGATCTCTCTTCAGTTTGGCAACTTTTCTCCTACAGAAGTCCCAGACGGCGTGGTCCCGATCCCCAAGGCAATGATGGAAGTCGTCAACCTACCACCAGCTCGCAACTCGACCTTGGTCCTACTCACAACTGGACGTGGTGAGATCATGTGGGTCCATCCGAACCTTGTCCAAGAAGTGACGCAGGGGGGTAGCACCAACCAAATTAAGAAGGGGCAAGAAGTTTAAGCCATGCCACATGGTATCCTCCTCCATCTACGAGGTTCTATCTGGCGAGATACGATCGAGGAAGACTTATCTTCGGACGTACGATCCTGCACAAGAAGAAGCACTGTCTTCTGAAGCTCATGTTGCCCCTACAAGCTTAGAAGCCGGCCCGTCCAAGCCTCAAACCACATCCAAACAGAAGGACACACGGTTTGATAAGTCTCTAAAAGCGTCAGCTCCAGAAGGCATGGATCGACCCTATAACTTTGACATACTGGCTCAGCTAGCCAATACACCCGCCAGGTTTTCTTTGTTCGATCTATTGCGACTCTCCAAAGAAATACGGAAGGCCTTAAGTGAGGCATTGCTACATGCCGACTCTTACCTCGCTGAGGTCAAAGCTCCCGCTGAAGATCCTGTCTCCTGCCCCCACTGTCACAGTACTATAAAAGTGGTGCCTAACATCACCTTCTCACAGGAGGACATGCTACTTAAAAATAATTATCATGATAAACCCCTGTATTATACAGAGTATATCGGGGCGATCAAGGTGGACCGCATGCACATCGATCCAGGATCCTTTCTCAGCATCATTCCCAGAAGCTTGCTTCAAATCCTTAGAATTTCTCTGCACAGGCTATCCACAACCAACACAATTATCATGGCTTTCAATACTGGTCGAAGCCATCCATTGGACAAGATCCGTGTCAAATGCCAGATCGGTGATCTCTGAACGGAGGTCTCCTACTATATGATCGATGCTATTGTATCCTACAATGTCTTGCTAGGACGTCCATGGATACATGAGAACATGATCGTCCCTTCCACACTTCACCAGTGCTTCAAGTACGTCAACTGCAACGGTGTCGTAAAGATAGAGTTTGCTGACGTCGATCCTTTCAAGGGCATCGAAGCTTATTATGGAGATTTGGTACTTTACCAATCTCAACCCCCCAAGGATAATGGCAATAAAGCTGACAATGAAGCTGAAGCACCTCCATCCCCCAACGGTGGTCCCCTGATTGTCCGAGTCAAAGAACGTACTACTCCAAAAAGTACCCTGAAGCCTCTCACAATCTGGGTAAAGAAGAAGAAACCCAACAACGTCAAACCATTGACCATCACTCTCAACAGAACACCCAAGGGGGAACCTTCTGATGTTCATCCTTTGAATTCTGAAGAATTATCCTATGTGGTAAACTCGGTCAAAACTGTGGCTCCCTTTCCAGATGATGACCCTCTCATTGAGTATATCAATAGTCAGAATAATGTACCTTCAGCGGATGATGTTATCCCTGAAGAAGAACTTGCATATTTCCTTAGTAAAGGTTTATCTTTGAATTACTCCGATGTCTATCAATCTGTAAACCATTACATCGATACGATATACGCCCTAGAGAACGGCATAGGACCACACCTCTGTATGCCAGTCACAACACCTTACCTACGAAAAAATTCTACCAAGAAGATATCCACTACTTCATCATTCCAGCCAGAAAGAAAGATGAAGAGCTAATCATCTTCGGTAGTATAATTGGCGAGAGAAAGTTCATTCCAGACTCTACTCCCCCCAAGTACAACACAGAAGCTAACTATGACTCTAGAAAAATGCAACTTTTTCGGTATAGTTGGCAGGCCAAGAATATCATCCAGAATATAGGATATGACATCAAAAGCGACAAAGGGCTAAATTACGGCCGAGGAAGACGGTTGCCAATTCGACACTTTGTGCCACCCGGGAAACCCGAGAACTACTACCAATGAAACGGTGTTGGTTTGGGCTATGTCTCTCCTCCAACAACTCCCTAAAGATCATATAATGAAGCAGATTGTTGTTCTCATTCTTCTGATTCCTTCCTCTATGACTCAGACTCTAGCATCGGCGACATGTTCAAAGCAACTTTGTCCGTCTACATGGTTTCTGCCGACCAAGTTACAGACGATGTCCAATCATTCAAACTCGAATAATAGGCTCAAAAGATGGACACCAGGTAGGAGCTGCGCTTTGAACAACGTGAACCACCTACCAAAGACGAAGTCATCCAAGTCAATCTAGGAGATAAAGCATCCTTCAAACCAATCTTCATCAGCAAAAGCTTATCTGACGATGAACGCCAGTCTCTTATACAGCTTATAAGAGAATACATCAACGTCTTCGCATGGAGTTATGAAGACATGCCAGGCTTGGACCCTAAAGTCGCCATGTACCGTCTGAATATTTCGTCTAAAGCTAAGCCAGTAAAACAGCAACAACGACGATTTCGACCAGACGCCATAGAAGCCATCGAGAATGAAGTCAAAAAGCTCATCGCCAGTGGATTCATTCACGAGGAACAACCTCCCGACTGGGTTGCTAATATAGTTCCAGTCATGAAAAAGAACGGTAAAGTTCGAGTCTGTATCGACTACCGTGATTTGAACTTTGCATGTCCGAAAGACGAATTCCCTCTACCGATCACCGACGTAATGATCGACAACACTTGCAGATTCATATGGATGTCCTACATGGATGGGTTCTCAGGCAACAACCAGATCAAGATGTTCTCCGACGACGAGAAGCACATATCTTTTCGAACACCGTTGGGGGTATACTGCTATACGGTGATGCCCTTCAGATTGAAGAATGCAGGAACAACATACCAGCGAGCCATGAACACAATTTTTTGCAATCATTTGTGCAAAATCGTGGAGTGCTACATAGACGATATTGTAGTCAAAAGTTGTCTCAAGGGTAACCACCTCCAAGACTTGAGAACGATGTTCAAACTAATGTGTGCACACAAACTCAAGATGAATCCAACCAAGTCCTTTTTGGGAGTCTCCAGCGGCAAGTTCTTTGGTTTCATCATCACTTCAAAGGGTATACATCTGGACCCGAAAAAAGTGAAGGCTATTCTCGACATGCATCCTCCAGGAAATCTCAAAGAGCTACGCGGACTACAAGGAAGGCTAGCTTACATCAGACGATTCATTTTGAACCTCTCTGGAAGGTATCAACCATTCACTCAGCTCATGAGAACAGCGTATCTTTCGTCTGGACTGAACAATGTCAATGTGCATTTGACGACATCAAGAAGTATCTCACAAGTCCTCCAGTTTTGGTGGCTCCAATAATGGGGAAGCCCTTCTTACTATATGTCCGGGCTATGGACCATTCCATCGGCACCCTATTAGCTCAGAAGAATGAAGGCGGCCATAAACAGGCAATTTACTACCTCAGCCACACAATGGTGGGTGCCGAGCATAGATACACACTGGTGGAAAAGGAATACCTCGTACTAGTATTTGCTATCCAAAAGACACGCCACTATGTGTCTGGGCAGACTATCCACATGATATCCAAAGTCAACCCTCTCAGAATACTCATGACTAAGCCGGGTTCTCTCAATTCCTGTTTAGCTACATGGACAATGCTGTTGGCCCCATACACTACAAGAAAATATAGCAATTATGGCACACAATTTACGGCACGCAGCAACTGCGTGCCGTAAATGACACTTTTTTACGGCACGCAGATTTGTGTGCCGTAAAAGAGTTGATTTTTGTGTTTGTTATGGCGTATTTGATATGCAAGCTGTCATTGTAAACGTATTTACGGCATACATTTTTATGCGCCGTGAATGATAACTTATTTACGGCATGTATTTGTGCACGCCGTGAATGATAACTCAGTTACAGCATGCACTTTTGCGTGCCGTAAATTATAATACTTATTTATGGCATGCATTTGTGCATGCCGTGAATGATAATTCATTTACGACATGCACTTTAGCGTGCCGTGAATGTTAATTAAAATCTTTAAAGTTGTCATGTTAATTAAAATTTAATAGTAAAAAATAAATTAAAATTCAAAAAAAAAAAAGCAAAGAAACAAAGTCAATATTTTCAGTTTATATATATATATATATATATATATATATATATATATATATATATATATATATATATATATATATATATATAAATATATATATATATAGAAAGTACATAAAATTTTTATATATATATAAAATATATATATATATATATATATATATATATATATATATATATATATATATATATATAGATATATATAAAATATATATATATATATATATATATGTATATATATATATAGAAAGTACATAAAATTTTTATATAGTAATCATATTTTAAAAAAGGGGCCTATAAATCAATGTGCCAAAATGAGAAGGGAGCAGACGTAAAATTTTATATCCCCGACTATACCTAATTGGAGGGAAGCAAACTTAAAATTTTAAAATCTCCCAAATTTTGTTTCACTTCCCCTTTTCCGTCGAAATATTTTGGCCACAGCCATTTTTTCACACAAAAATGTTTCCTTCAAAAGAGCCAATTGGAGGAGAGCACGCTGCTTTAAAGTAGGGTTTCCTTTGGTCTGTTTTGCTTCTCCTCTTCCTCTCAGAGAATCGGCGATTCCCAAAATTTAGGGTTTTCTTCTCTCTCTCGATCTGCTTCTATTCAAAGGAAATCAATGGCGAATCGATTGACTCGAATTGCCATCGTGAGCTCCGACCGGTACAAGCCGAAGAAGTGCCGCCAGGAGTGCAAGAAGAGCTGCCCCGTCGTCAAGACAGGTCTCCTCCTCGATATGCAAAATCATCATTTTTTATCTGAAAATAAGTTTTGTTGGTTTTCTGATGTCGAGAAATGACATGAAGGTTGCAAAATCGTTGTTTTACTTATAATTTACTCATAGAAGTTCTGATAATTTGTAGAAATTTGGGATTATTTAGTTATATGATGGAAAAAGTTATTCTTTTGCTTTGGAAGCAAGTTCCGAGCTATTTATTTGGTTAAATTATGTTTTTTAATCTTAATTTTGCTTAAATTATTGAAGATTGATTCTAGCAAGTGAAACCTTATGTAAACCAGTTTGCTTAGCTTATGTTGGATAGTCTCGTATTCACAAGGTGACTAAACTAGATTAAAGTATTCCTTAGAAAATTTGCAGGTAGGTGTGCATTCATTTCAAGACCCAAACATCTAGCTAATTGCTTATTGTATTTTTCTAACTAGGAGGAAGAGCTAAAAGGTACAGTCATCCTTATATATGTGAACAAGCAGGTGAAATGGTTAACTGTCAAAGGAGAAGGTCTAGTTAAGGGCTTGGATTGGTGAGCTCAACTGTCCCATTTTCTGTTAATTTTAAGTTCATATACTTATTTCACAGTACTAAATTTGTTTTGAGTCATTTATTGTCCTTATTCCAGGTACAACCAAAATCAAGAACTAGAAATATCAATTCTTTGGAATTGAAGCTCATAAAAGAGAATTTAGAAGAAATTTCAAACACAATATCTACCAAAGATGTGGCGGGCTCAGGAACAAGTGGTGTCATGGATCGCTACTACTTGAAGTAATGCCAAGGAGAGGAATTACATGCTTGTAATTGTAATAGGTCATGTTATGGAGGATGACTTTATTGTCTCCGGATGGCTTTATTCTCCTGAAAGAATTGTATTGACTTTTTGTACATTTATTTGACTTGTTGAAAGTAGTAATCGTGGCTCAATTGGTATTTAAAAATTACACGACATTCAGAAAATGTTATCATAAAGTTATTACATGACACTTACCGAGTGTCATTGAAAGTCAAAAACTTTCTATGATACTCCCTAGACTAGCACTTAAAATGTGTCATGGAAAGTCATTAACGACACTTTTCCAATCGTTAAAATGCTTTTTTATTGTAGTGTTTGATCGTGCATGCATATCTATTACGGCGCCCAAAGGTATGTCGTGAAAGAGCAATTACGGCATACTAAATATGCCGTAAATGGTTGTCAAAATTTTGTGAGAAAATTAATTACGGGGTTCATTTGTGATCATTTGCGGCGTGTATATTAACAATTATGGTGCTATCTAACGCGCCGTAACTAATAGGGTCATTTACGGCATAGTCTTTTACGGCACAAAAATGTACGCCGTGAAAGATCATTTATGGCGCGTTTCGTACGCCGTAAATGATCATTTTTCTTGTAGTGATATGATATGATCTTCGTCCCTCAGAAGACATTAAAAGGTCAAGCATTAGCTGATTTCCTAGCAGCTCATCCGGTGCTGGAGTCGTCCAAACTTTACGACGAAATCCCCGACGAAGTGGTGGAGTCTAACACTACAACTGAAGAGATCCCTATTTGGCGAATGTTCTTTGATGGCGCATCAAGATCAGGGCCCAAAAGGAACATCGTGGCTGGAGTAGGCATTGTGCTTGTGTCACCTGATCATCTGGTCATATACCGTACATATTCTCTTATGGAACCATGCACCAACAATGTAGCCGAATATAATGCCCTACTAATCGGCCTACAACTGGCAAAGCAACTGGGAATTGACTATCTAGAGACTTACGACGATTCCAAGCTAATAGTTAGTCAGGTCCGAGGGGATTACGAAGTTCGCCACGAAGATCTCATCCCCTACCACCGAACAACAATCGAGCTGGCGTCTACTTTCGCTGGATTCTTCATCGAGCACGTGCCTCGACTATAGAATATAGAAGCAGATGCTCTAGCCGGTCTTGCTGCTTCCTTGATCGTTCCCACCAATACTCAGCAGTCGATCACAATATCTGGTCGATAATTATTCTGTGTGAAAGATTCCTTGCATATTCATTACAGTTACGCAGTAGAAACAAACATCGACGCTAAAGACTGGCGATTTTCCTTCATAGACTACACTGTCTATGGAATCCTCCCCGAGGACCCGAAGGAAGCAGTATCCATCCAAAGACGATCCCTCAGATTCTACTACGACACAGCTACCAAGATACTGTATCGACGCTCTTATGACAGGCTACTGTTACGATGCTTATCAGACACAGAAGCCAAGCTTGCACTCCGGAAGGCTCACGATGGAGTTTGTGGTGCATATCAACCAGGCCCCAAATTATAAGATCGCCTCAAACGAATTTATAACTGGCCTACAATGATAGCGAATGCGGTTGAATATGCAATAAAGTGTAGAGCTTACCAGTTCCACGCTGATTTTATTCACCAACCTTCGGAGTTTCTACACCCGACGGCATCATCTTGTCCATTTGAAGCCTGGGGCATGGACGTGATAGGACCAATCAGCCCGCCATCCTCCAAAGGATATCGGTTCATCCTAGCTATAACCGATTACTTCTCCAAATGGGCGAAAGCTATACCTTCCACTGAAGTGAAGACATCAAACGTGATCAGTTTTATCAAACATCACGTCATTTACCGCTTCGGCCTACCTCGCAGGATCATCCATAATAATGGTCCACAGTTTGTAAGTCATGCGTTCTATCTGTTCTGCGATAAGAATCGAATCCAGAATATAGCCTCTACTGCCTACAATCCATCGGCTAACGGGCTAGCAGAAGTCTTCAACAAAACCATCATAAAACTTCTCAAGAATTTTGTGTCTTCAAACAAGCGCAATTGGAATGAGAAGCTCGGTGAATGTCTATGGGCCTATCGCACAACGGACCGAACTCCAACAGGCAGTACGCCATTCTCTCTGGTTTATGGGAGCAAAGCAGTTCTTTTCCTAGAAATCTAGATTCTTTCTCTCCGGGTAGCCCTAGCCAGTAAGCTGACTACTGAAGAGAGCTACCGTCTGCGACTCCAAGAGCTCGAAGCACTAGACGAAAAATGGCTATTAGCTCAACAGTGTATTGAGCTATACCAAGCACGCCTTTCCAGAGCTTTCAACAAAAAGGTGAAGGAAAGGATCTTCCAAGTCGACGATCTAGTCCTAGCACTAAGAAGACCGATGGTTATGACACACAAGACAAAAAGAAAATTCCAGCCTAAATGGGAAGGTCCCTTCGTTATAGAATAAATGTATTCTAACGGTGCGTACCGGCTGACCAAGCCTGACGATGACTTGCTCATGATGCCTATCAACGGCAAGTTCCTGAAGAGATACTATGTGTAACCTCTTTTACATAATGTTCACATACGTTCAGTCATGTAAATGTACAGTGTGATGTTTATATGATTCAAAAAAATCATCTAACTATTATCCGTATTTTAAGAGTCTTGAATACGCCCTGGATAATAAGTCCTCTAAATATTTCCCCAGTGGAATCATTTCCGTTTTTTGACTCCGTTCAAACTCGGTTTGACGAAAACAAATCACGTCTCCATTACCTCTGAGTTATTTTTCGATAATTATTTTTCCAGTGGAATGATCAGATGTTTTGCCATGTCCACATAACCTCTGAGCAAAGCATTCATCAAAGATAGTCATGTCCACACTACCTCTAAACTATCCACTCTCCCTAATGCTATATATCTTTCCACGTCCATATTACCTCTGGTCAGATATAGAACATCCTCTGCTATTACGTCCATATTACCTCTACTAGCAGCTTCATTCAACTTATTATCTATATTTGAATCATTCGAATATAAAATGGATAATAGTTCCATACAAAATTCTCCAGCGGAATACCCACCAGAAATATCCTCGCTACGTCCACATTACCTCTAGCATCGATATTTCACAAAACTACTACTGATTATCATGTGTCACGTCTATATTACCTCTGATACCGGTAATCTTCCGACTCGACACTTATACCCAATCTAGGATAAAAGACATGGTGTCACCATAAAATCTATCACATCCATATTACCTCCGTTGGGTTTTCGTTATAAATCTATTACCCGCACCGCCAGTGTACAGAAGAGCGATGGGTTCAAGCAAACAAAAAGAAGGGAGGGAGCTCCCCCAACGGGATACCCTTTACACAAATATTGTATTATTGGCTCTCTAATACAAGCACCACAGATATCACAAGAAAAGGGTGGAGCAAATGTATTCTGTTTATTCAAATTCAGTTACATTCACAGGACTACCTCTCATGAGCAAAAAAAGTTCTTCATCTCTTTCGCTCAGGCAAAAAGTAGAGGACAACATCCGATGCCCGGAAGAAGTAAAACATAAAGCTAAAAACATGCAGAAATACCAAGACAAAATACGGACATTTATGGGAACCCGCGGTTCCTAGTTGTGGTGAGGCATATACCATTCCATCAACCATTTCGCATATGAGGGATCCATTTGATCAAAGCCCCCAGCTGGAGCAGGAAGGTCAGAGCCTCCAGTCCTACTACTCTCAGGATGGTGCTCCTCCTTTACAGCAGCTTCGCTCTTGGGAGTAATTCCTTCTCCGACGGGCGTCGGCTCTTCTCCTTTCTCAATTTTTGGCACCACCTCCTTCTTGATAAATGGCGACTCTTGTTTTATGAAAAGAGACAGCATCTCCTCCTTCACCACAGTCTCAGCCATCGGCATGGATGCTGCAAGAGCCACGGGCAGAAAGACCGTCAGACTTAGAAAAATCGCAGGAAAAGCTAAGTTCTAAAGGATTTTTATGTGCCCAAACGAATATGCTCCCAAAGGGATATGTGTCCAAAATAAGACGTGTGGGCGCATAATACATTAACAGTGCATGGGCGCATAACATACCACTGTTTGAAGGGCTCAAAACGTGGCAGCACTTGGGCGCATAACACACCACAGTGTTGGCGCATGACTTCTGTGCACGCATAGTAATGCTCACAGAAGTATGTTGCCCTAGGCGCAAGTGCCCCGGCATAAGAGAAGTCCGAGCGTCACAAATTAACGCTCGAGACTTTATTTTTTGAAGCACGCCCTCACCCAAAATCGTGTCCTGGACTGCTGAGGACTCCGCCGCAGGAGAAGAGCTACTCGACGCAGCCCCCTTGCCCTTCGCAGATCTCTTGGCGGCCTTGGGAGACATGATTCTCAAAGGAAGAAGACGAGTTTTCTGAAAATTTCAAAGAGAAAAGGAATAATAAACTTTCTCTCTCCTCCAGGGTCTATTTATAGGCACGGGCCACTTCCTATGCACCCATATACTCTATGCACCCACTATGGTGTATGCGCCCACTGCAGCATATGCGCCCACATGAAGGACCTGCTCTCCGCATACTATGCGACTGTCTCTTGCTGACGTGGACGACGTATAAAGGATGGACAGCTTCAAATTCTGTTCCGATGAATCTGTTAGTTCGAATTTCGAGGCAAATCTCAACAGTCATATCTCCCTGACAGGCTGGCCAAAATACTATATGCCCAGGGAAAAAGTCGTACTATGTGCCCATTGCCTCCCAAGAAGACGATCCATGCTTCTTTCAAAGTATTTCGAACTTGCTCAAGTGTCAAAAACTTTGAAGGGGGTCCTGTAGAAGCATGAAAATTTTTAGCAAATATAACTCCATGTGCCCAAGTTAAAGTAGCTCCATGCGCCCAGTCAGTACGACTCCATGCGCCCACTAAATAAAGCTCCATACGCCCAGTCCAAGTATAACTCCATGCGCCCAAGATTAGCTCCCCCGAAAGGAGGGCACATAGCCTGAGACATGGCTATGCGCCCAAGCCTGACTCAGTCAAAGCCATGATCAAAACATGTACCGAAGTGCATGGCCACGTCAGTCTCCACGAGCAGTCGTGCACCGAAGCATGCAGCCACGTCAACACCACGACCAACCCACGATCTCGTAGCCTGTATGCACCTACACCTATGCACCTAAAGCAGAACCATACGCCCACGTGAGAACCAGCATGTCTTTTCATGTGGGCGCATAACATCTGTCACTATCTGCTACCCAAATTGTTCGGCCGGGCCGAGTCATATCCAGCCTATGCTTGAGGTAAAGTGTAGTAAGCTGTTCTAAAGACAAACAATATATGATCAAAGTGTGCTAATAGTTCTATATGTCATAATGAGTCAGAAATGTTCTAAAAAGTCATCTCGTATATAAATATGTTCCGAAATACAAAATTGAAACATAAAACTGGATACAGGACCAGTATCAAAATACATAGTCTAACAATATGACTATTAGCAAAAGTCCCGAGCAACTACACAAACTAGACGAGTTTTTCTGCAGGTACTTCCTCGTAAGGTAAAGTCTGATCCTTGATGGCAACCCCACAATAAGAATCGCAAAGCAACTCCTCCTCGGTAAGTATACCTACAACGTTATCCTGTCAGGACGGAAGCAAGTACTAATTCTAACAAACAAAATATATAAAGCATGAACTAAAGTGTAATAAACAGGAATAATGGCATATCATAATCTATCATGGCAATATATGTTTGTTTTAAAGTTTAAAACTGTAGTATGTACGTGATCGATCAATAGGTAAATAGGATGTACAGTGGTACATATCAATTTTTTGAAGTGCACATACGTACACTTAACGGCATCGATGTATATCCATACACAAATGCAAGATCAGACATACGATAAAGTTGCATATAGAATGTAACAGTGCACGGTAAATACATACGGAGAAGGGGGCCATGATCACGTACTCTACTAACAGTTTTTCCATAACCCGTTTTATAACATATGGGTGATACGAGAATAGTATAAAGCATGGTGGATACTAAGAGCAGTATAAAGCATGTGAAACATGAAAAGATATGACTTGCAGTTTAGGTATCAGTATTTAATGTGATTTTTACATAATTCATCATATGCAGTAAATAAAGTTTGTAGAGGTACTTGTCTCTAGCAAAGTAAGGTAGTAAAGAAAATGCTATAGATGTCTGGTATCTCGTCACTGTAAATATAATACATAAACTTAGTTTTTATACTAAGTTAAACACTAGGACACTAGTTGTGCGACACGACTTTCTGACTGGACACCTAGCCAAATGATGACTTTAGCATAGGAGACCAATATGGGGTGACACAATACCTAAACCAACTTTCTAGGGCCCTTACCCTATGGTATGGTGAGATCCAATACTACAATAACCCAAAATCACACAATACATCGCAAGTCGTAATTATTCAATAAATAAATTAGGCTGTACACTATGTTCCAACAATTTTTAAGATAGGCAAAATGCTCAATTATATATACAATAAAGGACCAAAATAATCCTTGTTAATTATAGAAATTTATACTAATTTTTTTGGAATTTATAAACCCTCATAGATATTTATTAAAAATCAGTAAACATAAGTACCCAAAAATGAGTTCTGTTTTCTTATTTTTATAAAATGCCAAATTAATTATTAAATACTGTAAAAATCATATTAAATTAGCTAAATTAATAAAGTATTTAAAAACAATTTTTTCCAGATTATTACGATAATTAATATATATATATATAAATTCAAAAACAACAAGTTACAAATCTTGGAAAATAAATAATTAATTATTTAGTATTTTGTCCACGTATACGAAATTGAACCGAAGTCCAGATATGAGACCCAAAGTCATGAATCAAGTCCAATATGACTTGTACAGACTTTGAATGTATTTAGACATATTTGGGACCAAAAACCTATGTTAGGTTTGGACATCAAATGGCCATGATTAATAAGATACAATAATTCATATATTAAAATATATTAAAGTATTTTAATAATATATATTAAAGTAGTGAAATATACAAGTCATAAAATTATATAATAAAATAACTTATAAATTTACACATAATAACATTTTGCACAAAATTGTATTTGAAATATATATACATATACAACAAATACATTTATATATATACATAAATATATATATATATATATATATATATATATATATATATATATATATATATATATATATATATATATATATTATATTAAGTATTATTTATATATATATATATAAAATACTTAATATATATATATATATATATATATATATATATATATATATATATAAATACATATACTTATACATATACATATATACATATATATATATAATAAAACAAATAAAAACAAAAACAAAACAAAAGAACACAAAAATGGGGGCTCGAACTCGGCCCGCTGGAACAGGAGGTGAGTCTGAACACCACTCGGCTGACCAGGGGGTTAGCTCTAGCTTGTTGTTAGGGATAGGGCTTGGGTTAAATATATAGTGAATTAGGATAATAGGTTTTAAACCCAATAACAGTTTATTAAATCCGTTAACCCATAGTTCTGTGTCTTCGTGTCCTGACAGTTAGGGACACGAAGGCACATGAGTCAAGTGTCCCAGGCGTGCACGACACGTACGACACGAACTGGTCGTATCCAAACTCACTCACGCACTGCTCGTATCTAGGCGAGTCTAGGGTCGCAAATACGAGACACAATTCGACACACAGAAGAAATGATACGTACGTATCCGATGGGCGGTAGCTTTTGGGGGCGTTGTACGGCAGAGGAGACGTCGGGGTGGTCGAAAAAAAATGACGCTGTGGTCGTCTCGTCGAGACGCATTGATTGGTGGTGGTCGGAGGTGTCGACGATGGCTGAGGCGACGGGGATCCTAGATCTAGGGTTCCAGCGAGCTCGTCGAAGAAGAACTAGGTTAGGGCGGTACTGGGTTGGTCGGGAGTGTTGGGTTAGGGTTTGGGGTCGGGGTCAATTTATAGGGTCAGGAAGTCGGTTGAATTAGGGTTAGGTCGGCCGAGTTGTCGGGGCGGTGGCCGTCGGTCGTCGGTCGTAGGTGAGAGAGGAGAGAGAAAGATCGTGGGGGGATGGGTAGTTTTTTCATGTAGGTCCCCCAAGTTTGAGGTTTTACAAATAACCCTACTGTCTCACAGTTTACAAATATAATTTACAAACTGAGATTAAAACAATTCAGTAAATTGCAAACTGAGATTAAAATAATTGAATAAATTATAAATTGATATTAAAACAATTTAATAAATTGCAAATTGATATTTCTGAGCTATAAAACCATTTAAAATATTCAAAAATCCTAGAAAATCCCTAATAATTATAATAATTTATTTTAAGGCTAAAAATGCTATTTTAATATTAAAAATATTTAGGGGCTTACAAATTTTCCCTCCTTGAAAAAATTTGTCCTCGAAATTCACAAGGGTAGAAGACTCTACAAACATTTAATATTGCAAGCAATGCAAACAATGACTAAGGCTACTATTTAAGACTAACCTCTAAGGTATCAAGCGGGAACGGGTGATTCCCTCGCGGCTGTTGGGTCGAACAAGTAAGGATATCTCTCCCTCATGTCCGACCCCCTCTCCCAAGTAGATTCTTCCGGAAAGTGACGACTCCAAGCTACTCGTACCAAGGGTATAACTTTGTTCCTTAGACTCTTCTCCCTTCAGTCCAATATCTCCACTAGTTGCTTAATAACTGCAAGGCTCGGTCCGATCTCTAACTCTGAATGATCTAGCACATGGCTGGGGTCTAGAACGTATCTCCTCAGCTGAGACACATGAAAGACATCGTGAACTCCTACTAGGTTGGGTGGAAGTGCAACCCTGTAAGCTACCTCTCCGATCCTGCCGAGTATCTCGAACGTTCCAATGTATTTGGGGCTCAACTTGCCACCTCGTCCGAACCGAATCGTCCCTCTAGTAGGTGATATCTTCACCAATACCATATCTCCGTCAGCGAACTCCATCGGTCTGCGACTAGCATCGGCCTAGTGTTTCTGTCTGTCCTGAGCAACTCTGAGTCTGTCTCTGATCATCCTGACCTTCTCTGCTACATTAGTGATCGTCTCTGGCCCAAGCATAACTTTATCCCTAACATTATCCCCAAAGAACGGTGTACGGCATCGTCGTCCATATAGTACCTCGAAAGGAGACATACCGATGCTGGCTTGGTAGCTGTTGTTGTATGAAAACTCTACCAAGTGCAGATGGCTCTCCCATGATCCGCCAAAGTCCAGCATACAAGACCTCAGCATGTCCTCTAGTGTCTGTATCGTCCTCTCGGACTGTCCATCTGTCTGTGGGTGGTACACTGTACTGAACTTGAGCCGACAGCCCAACTCCTCCTGCAAGCTCCTCCAGTAGTGGGATGTGAATCTGCTATCCCGGTCCGATACAATGCTCACTGGTACTCCGTACAAGCGAACTATCTGCTGTATGTATAACTTCGCCAACTTTTCGGTGGAGAGTCCCACCTTAAAGGGTATGAAGTGCGCACACTTCGTCAGCCTATCTACGATGACCCATATGGCATTCTTCCTTCCTTGGGAACGAGAAAGCCCTGAAATGTAGTCCATCGTAATATACTCCCACTTCCACTCGGGAATGGGTAATGGCTGCAATAGACCAGCTGGCCTTTGACGCTCCGCCTTGACCTACTGGCAAACTAGGCATCTCGAAATAAAGCGTGATACATCTCTCTTCATCCCGTGCCACCAAAGATGTTCCCGCAAGTCACGGTACATCTTGTTAGCACCAGGGTTAATAAAATATCGCGATCGATGTGCCTCCTGCAAGACTGCCTCTATCAGCTCTTTCTTCGGCACACATAACCGACTGCCATGCCTCAAGGATCCATCCTCTGCTACGGTGAAGTCATCAAGTAATCCAGCTAAAGCCTGGACTCTGAGTCTGTGGAGGCTCTCATCTATAGACTGTGCCTCCTTAATCTGCTCTATCAAACCTGACTAAATGTCTAGTGCCATCATTTGTATCACTGATCCTGGCCGAACTATCTCTATACCGAGCTTCTCCAGGTCTTCCTATAAATGTCGATCTATCATCAGATACCATGCTATCGGATGCCTGCTCAGCGCATCCGCCACCACATTTGCCTTCTCGGGGTGATACTGTAAATCGATGTCGAAGTCCTTCATCAACTCCAACCATCGTCTTTGTCTCATGTTCAGCTCCTTCTGCGTAAATACATACTTCAATCTCTTATGATCAGTAAAGATTTTCACTCGCTCTCCGTAGAAGTAGTATTTCCAAAACTTGAGTGCAAAAATCACCGCAGCTAACTCTAGGTCGTGGGTAGGATAGTTACGTTCATGAGTCCGTAATTGCCTAGATGCATAAGCAATCACTTTTCCATGCTACTGTAGGACACATCCTAGCCCCTTTTCCGAAGCGTCATTGTAAATGGTCAAACCTCCAGATCCTGAAGGTAATGTCAGAACTGGAGTGATCGTTAGCCTCCTCTTCAGCTCCTTAAATGCTGCCTGTCAGTCCTCTGACCAGATGTACTCCACGTCCTTCCGTGTCAGCTTTGTCATGGGTTCAGCTATCCTAGCAAAGTCCTGGACGAACTTCCTATAATAGCCTGCTAAACCCAAGAAACTCCTAATCTCTGAAACTGATATCGGAGCCTTCCATGTCTCAACGGCAGCAATCTTTCTGGGATCCACTGAGATCCCCTCTCCAGTGACCACATGACCGAGAAACTCCACTCGGTCTAAAAAGAACTCGCACTTCGACAATTTAGCATACAACCTCTCCTTTCTCAGAATCCCCAAAACTGTCCGCAAGTGCTCTGCGTGCTCCTCCAGCATCTTCGAGTATATTAGGATGTCATCGATAAATACTACGACGAACTTATCCAGATACTGGTGAAACGTCTTATTCATCAAGTTCATAAAGACAGCTGGCACATTTTTGAGACCAAATGGCATCACCAAAAACTCGTACTACCCATACTTTGTATTGAATGCCATTTTCTGGATGTCTTCAGCCCTGACTTTCACCTGGTGGTAACCGGACCTCAAATCTATCCTAGAAAATACCTTCGCCCCACTCAATTGGTCGAACAAATCATCTATCTTGGACAGAGGATATTTGTTCTTAATGGTGATGGTATTCAACGTCCGGTAGTCAATGCACAACCGGACTGTACTATCCTTCTGTAACACCCAGTTTTCCAAATGAGGGTAATTTTAAAATTTTGTAATTATAATTATTATTTATTGATGTTTACTTCATATTATGATTTTTGGTGATTTTTGATCATTTTTAAACTATTTAAAATTATGACTTGTGATTTTGGTGTTTTGCTAGTGAAACCGTAGAGACTGTCTACCCTAGAGCCTAGTCATGTGATTAGGGTATTTCATTTATCATTTTTAGTTTGAGGATATTTTTGTCATTTTTGAATAATTTGAATTTAATATATTTTATTAGAAATTTAAAATGATTTATTTGAATGATGTGATTTAAATACTAGTTTATTTATTGCCATGTTGTTTGGTTAGCCTAACCTAGATTGGACCTAACCTAGATTAGCCATAGCTAGCCTAGTTAGCCATATTGAGAATTAGTTAGTATGGGATAGTGGGTTGAGTCATGTTTAGCTAAGTAGAGTGGTTGCAACTTAACTAAGAAAGAGCCCTAGATTTTAGGCCACTCATTAGCCTTGATTTATTGCTAGCCCTTAGATGCAACCTAAAAATCCTAACCCTAGCTAAAGTGGCCAGCCAAGACCCCCTTGCCTATATAATATCTCTTTAGAAATTAGTGCATCTTTCCATTATTCTATCATTTTTTTCTAAGAACAAGGTGAGCCTACACTTCTTTTCTCCATAGATTAATCAATAGGGCACCATTTTTATTGGGATTTCTTCCATAGTGTTCCAATCAATGTTCTCTTACTGATTGTGGAGTCACATCCCAGATTTGAAGCAATTTGGAAATTTTGGGTGCCTTTGAAGAACTCATTAGAAGCGGCTTTTTGTGTTGAAGAACACACATAGGTAAATTCCTATCCATCCATTAAAATTAGGTTTTCTTTGCATCAATACCAAGCCCTAGGTGTCCTTGTGCTGTAGGAATAGGGTTTGCTCGATTTTGTGTCCTGTACGTGTCCGTATCGGACACGTATCAGTGTGGTGCGCAAGTGTTCGACAAAATGCCACAAAGGGCATTTTGATCGAGATTTCGATTTGTATTTGAATAGAAAAATAGGTCTTCGTGTTGCTTATGGGTTTCCACTTGACTGAGTCGAGTTTCCTGTGTTTTTCGTGTCCAAATTGGACACACACCGTGCGCGCGCTGACCCGCTAACTGTCCTGCTACCTCGGGTCCAGTTCTCACTGGACACGACACAAGACACGACCATTTTTGGTCAGCACCTGGGGGCAACGTCTGACGTGCCACCCATAAATTTTCAGAGGATCTCGTGTTGTATCGAACACGCAATCGCGTGAGCACGCAATTTGTACTGCACTGCACGAGCGTGCAAGTGCTGTCCGATACGAGCTTTGTGTCCTTCATGGACATGTCGTGATGGTGTTATAGGGATACGATGGTGTAGCCCTAATATGGGCGAACACTGGGACACGTGCACGAGGATACTAGTGTCGTGTGTCAGGTGCATGAGCATGTGACATGCCCGTACGATGCTGCACTGAATGTACGTGTCTGTGTGTATTTCTACTTGATTTGACACCTCATGTCCAAATGTTTGGACACGAGTAGACTCGTGGGACACCTTCATATATACACAAACCTATTACTGATTAATTTGATGTTTAATTAACATTTCGATTGATAATTTTAGATTGGGGGATAAAAGTTTGATACTGTGTAAAAATTGGGTTTTCAGAGTTTAACTTGAGTTTTTAAAATGTAAATTAATGTTATTTTGATATGTTTCATATACACCTGTGTCAGAGATACATGTTTACACATTTGGGAATATGGTGATGTTCTTATGGGGTTTAATGTTGGGTTTTCGAACTCAATTTGACACATATGTATTCAAATGTCTAATACAAATTCTGACACTAAATAGTTCAATGATATTTTAGGATTTCATTCCTTAATGTTAACCTGTGAACTATTTTGTAAAACTGAGTTGGTTACATAGAACTGAATTGGGTTTGTGTTGAAATTTCTGAGATTCAAATCTGTGAACCTGAGAATCATTTACACTGTTTGACATGGAAGGGGACTTTGGCATAAGTTAGGCTACGAATGCCAGGACTGAAAACTGAGAACCACTTTGCTATTCATAAATCTGAATTCCTGAGACACAGGGAATGGGAAATCATTTGACCCATTGAATGATTTCCTATTTTATGACAGTAAATATCCTGAGATTTCAATCTCAGTAAGGGTTCTTCATGAGCTGAGCACATTATCACATGTTACTGTTGTGTAATCTTGAGTACACTGAGAACACATGCTTCACTGTTTTGTTTCTCACATTATTGTAAAACCTGAACATAATAGCACCTACTGCCATGCCAACCTGAGATATAGGAATTGGTTCACTGTCAACCTGGGAACTAATTCCTTTTTCATTTCAAACTGATTGGTTTCCTTCCTATTTTTGCACAGTCACATATCTACATATCCACACACACACACTCATGAGCATATTGACACATTCACATGTTTCTGTCAACACACTCTATATCCTAATGAACACACACAGGTACACACTTTTTACTGTCACTTGAGTTCAATCCTGAGACACACACAGGGATTGGTATCACTGTCATTAACTAAAACCTGGGATTCATTCCTGAAAACATGAGTTTACCTGCTAACTGTTGACACCTATAAACTAAGCCTGAGAATCACTATAGCCACTCTAACTGCTACACACAACTGAGACACTGTCACACACAGGAAACACAAACACACTCATGTACACACACAATGTTTTCTCCCATATCTTACTGTCATTTTGTTAGACCTGAGATTGAATCTTATTTTCACATGTGCACACTGTTTCAGCTCACCTATACACACACACCCCTATGTTCCTGTACACAGTAGCATATTGATACATCTCCTACACACACACACAAGTTTTCAGTCTATACACACATATCCCTGTCACTTTGTAACGCATACACACAAGTGCACATTCCAGTCACCTGTTTAGAAGACACACGTCTCATATGTTACCCCTCTCTCTATGTATATATGATACATATATATATATATGTTTGTATGTATGTCTATAAGTGTAAACCTAAAGGCCTAATCTAATGTAATGTGTGAATGGTAGAGTAGGTTTATGGGTATTTCTATGTGCAATAGCTAATGTGCTAGCCATATTCCTATTGTATATATATAGGTAGATATGTATATATTCTTATGTGTGAATAGTGATATATATTCTATATACAGTATTGGGCCTATGTTGTGTCTGTTAGACTAGTGAGAGCTTAGTTAGACTTGTTAGTCTTGATTAGGCCTAGAATAGACTAGTTAGACTAGTTTAGACTTGTTAGACCTAGTTTGACCATAATTGACCCAGTTTGACTTCTAGGGTTGACCAAAGTTGACCAAGAGTTGACTTTGGCCTAGATTGACCTAGACTCATGTAGAGTGCATAGTAGAACTTTATTTTACCATTTTAGACTTGTTGTGACTTGTGCTGTTTTGAATATGAGCCAGACACCACTCCTTGGACAGTACTTTCATCTTGGACACTCAGATACCATGCGAGTACATTCTCTGATCATTTCATATCCTGTTTAGAATTATTTTCCTGCTTTAAATTACTTTACTTGATACTGTCACATTGGTCACACGAATTAGTACTATATGGATCCCTTCTTCAGATGTTATCCCTTTAGGGAGCATCGGGTACTTCATGTTCTGTGCATTTCATTTACATGGCGTATCACTATGCTTCATGGTTCATTGAATTACTTGTGACATGTACTCTCATGATCACAGAGTCTTTCTTGAATCCTCCCATTTATTGGGCTTCCTAGAATCCCCATTTATGGGACTATCATGTACCACCCTTCGGGGGCCATTGCATGAATCATAACATAACCTGGCTGGATCCTTGTGTATTAATTAGGATACGGGGGAGTAGAAGTGGACATGTGAATAATATCCAAGTAGTATCTCATCAGAATCATTCGGTAGTGTCTCATCAGAATCATCGTATGCCATTTACATGTCTATATTGTACTCTGACTCACTAGCCACTGTTAGTTCTCTATTATAGTAGATATTTCTATTACAGTTCTCTCTCTATTTACATACTGTATTTCTTTCAGTACCTGTATCTTACTTTACTGCATGATTTTATTTTCTAACCTGCTATGAACTGTTGAGATGTATTGTGCTCGCTCCTGTCCTGACTGGACCTGTTGAAAATATTACAGAGGACGAGGATGAGGCCTGTGTGGATACCTTCTACGGGGCAGCCCTAGACGATACTTGTGAGCTGGACTCTTAGGAGGACCCAGCTCTAGCTGAGAACATTACCCTTATTGTCTAGACTAGCTTAGATAGGCCTTATCTTACTTATGTTGTCTTGAGACTAGTTTAGTTAGACTTTATATTCTGTCTTTGAGATCTGGGATGTATATATTCTTTTATATTCAGTAGCTGAGACTTGTATTCTGGATATTTGCTGAGATGTTATCTTAGACACTCTGATCATCTGTATTTTCTTGAGTTCTATATCATATCGTGCTTCATCTTTCTTAGTTGCGATTGAGTTTATATTCTGCTATGTCACCCCCATTCGGGGAGTACAAAGTGCTTAGAATTATATTGTTAGACGTTGTGACCGAGGACAGCGTTCTACCACCGACACTGCGGCGTAGGCTGGACGTACCCACGTCTCGTGCCCTTACTCTAGGGTGCGGGTCGTGACACGTTTTTAGTGGTGGCCCATGCAGGTCTAGTTTATGTAGTGGTATTCGAACTAGAGTATCACTACAGCCTGCAGTAGGATTAGGATATTTTGAAGGTACTCAATCACATTAGGAAAAACTCCTTATCAGATCCCTTTTATCTAAATCTGCTGCTTGTTGTTTTCCCTTGAATATAAACTATCCTCCTTTGAATTTTCGCTTCATTCTCAGAAATTGTTTCTTATTTTGATCTGTCTTCATGATGGTTATGGAGACAGGATCTCATCGTTTCGGTTCGAGGAATACTATCGAGAGGATGGCCAACTCTCGTCCTGTTCATCAGGGCCTCGAGACCGTAGCTCCTGTTGTGCCAACTCAGGTTGGCATTTCTGCTACACTGGAGGTGCATCTCCGTCTATACAGAGATTTTTTCCCGTCATTTTCGATTTCTCTCAGCAGCAGCGATTCATGCAGCATCAGCAGCAGACCAAAGGAAACCAGCAGTGTGAGCTATCGTCAGGACAGTCGAGGATGCACAGACCATTGGAGATCTTGCTGCAAGTTTTGCTCTTTTCGATTCCATTCCCGCAATTGTCTTTTATAACTACCCTAAAATCCGGTTCCATCTGTTCCTTGTTGATTGATTAATTTTGTCATGTTGCTCTTTTGTTATGTTTATTTTCTTTTTCTTTTTCTTTTTTTTTCTAAGAAAATTATATGGGCTAGGTCACCTCAGTTATGGAATCTAGCATCTTCAATGGCCGTGTTAGTTGGCATAGTGAGGACATGTAGTCAGATTTTGGATGTATTTCTCGGGTATGAGAATTTAAAGTTTTTGCCGTCGCATGCGGCAATACGAAAATTTTAAATACCATGAACCTAGAGGTGCGTACCTTAGTCAAGGACTCTGTGATTATCGTAGCCTTGCTCACTAGCATGATGAAGACTCTGGATAACATAATTTTGGATAGACGCATATGATTAACAGATTGTATCTTGAGAAGGTTTTAAACATCATACCCTTCTGTTGTTGCAAATAACTTAGGAGTAGGGATATTTAGTTTTGTAGAGCTTATTCATATGTGGTTCTTCATAGTATAATGATATGATGACTTGTAGAGTGCCTGTACCCTGGGGATGATAGTTAGCATTGGTATTAGAATAGTAACCCAGTGTAGGTGATTCCCATGTTATTTATAATATCAACCCGTTTCGTATAGGATGCTAGTATGCCGTACAGCCTTTATGATTATTATTATTTTTCCTTAGCATTTTCCAGTGAGGCACCCATGACCAGAGCCTGCCCTTGAGTATAGTTGTAATTTCACCTAAGACCGAGAGGTCAATTTATATAGATAGGTTGCAGGAAGATATTGGCATATGGGATATGGGTTGGTTGGTACCTATAGGTCATTGTTGTATAGGATTATTGACAAGTTATTTAGCCTATATTGGCTCAGTTTTCTATTTTAGTTAATTTCTCTTGTGTGGAGTTCAGTCATGGTTGATCAACCTTTATAGGAAGTGTGCAGACTCTTCACTAGATACCATGTCCCCTTGGTCCAGACTTGTACAAGTTGTTCACTGTACTCAAAATTTATTACCACCATGTTGTATCATAGGTTTCACTGGACCATAGTTCAGACCCAATTATTGACTCACCAATATAACCATCAACCCCTTATCATATTCTGCATATCTGGAGAGTTAGTATCATGCATATTAGAGTTCTGCACTCATCCTTACTTCTGTATAGGGTGACATACTGCATCTCTTAGCATTTTACTTATTGATAGCCTTGCAATATCCTTCATTATAACCTGCAGTACCTGCCCTATAGTGGAGTTTAAACTTTTTTCAGTTCACTTGGACAGTTGTATACGTTGGGATATAATGTGGGTTGTTAATAAGAGTTCTCCCTTGATCATTATTCTGTCCCCTTTTATTCTTAGAAACAGATGATACCTGGTCAGCCCATCTGTCCAGATACATGTCCAAACCCATTCTTTCATTGTTGGTTCAGTCTTCGAAGCCTCTACCTGAGCATTAGTTCATTTTTCATGTGTAGGTTTCCCTTTACTTTGACTTTACAAGTGGACCAATGTCCTGTCCTTTAGCTTATAATTTTAATCTCCTTAGCATCATACCCTTCTGCCTACCCTGATGATTCAGACCATTCATCCTTAGCCTAGTTCTAAGCAATTATTTCAGTCCCTTATAAGTTCAGTCTACCTTAACCCTTGGTTGATCAGACATATATATATAGATGATATACTTAGGATATATATGATGGGTTGTTGTTTTTGAGCATATATATATGTGGTATTTGGGATTGGTGTGCTCAGCTTGTAGGTACTTTGTTATGGGTGACTTGATATGATTGGGAAGTTAAGAGCTAGCCTATTATAGAGTTTCTCTTTTGCTAAATTCTGGTTGCCAACACTTAGGTAGCTAACATAGGTAAAGTCCTAAGAAGTTGACCAGCTGATGACCAAGTACTAGGATGTTGAGAAATTGACTAGTGATTGACACTTGACTATGTTGCCCTAGAAGGGGGTGCGACCATCTTAATTTCGAGGACGAAATTTTTATAAGGTGGGTAGGATTGTAACACCCAGTTTTTCAGATGAGGGTAATTTTAAAATTTTGTAATTATAATGATTATTTATTGATGTTTACTTCATATTATGATTTTTTGTGATTTTTGATCATTTTTAAACTATTTAAAATCATGACTTGTGATTTTGGTGTTTTGCTAGTGAAACCGTAGAGACTGTCTACCCTAGAGCCTAGCCATGTGATTCGGGTATTTCATTTATCATTTTTAGTTTGAGGGTATTTTTGTTATTTTTGAATAATTTGAATTTAATATATTTTATTAGGAATTTAAAATGATTTATTTGAATTGTGTGATTTAAATACTAGTTTATTTATTGCCATGTAGTTTTGGTTAGCCTAACCTAGATTGGACCTAACCTAGATTAGCCATAGCTAGCCTAGTTAGCCACATTGAGAATTAGTTAGTATGGGATAGTGCGTTGAGTCATGTTTAGCTAAGTAGAGTGGTTGCAACTTAACTAGGAAAGAGCCCTAGATTTTAGGCCACTCATTAGCCTTGATTTATTGCTAGCCCTTAGATACAACCTAAAAACCCTAACCCTAGCTAAAGTGGCCAGCCAAGACCCCCCTTGCCTATATAATATCTTTTTAGAAATTAGTGCCTCTTTCCATTATTCTATCATTTTTCTCTAAGAACAAGGTGAGCCTACACTTCTTTTCTCCATAGATTAATCAATAAGGCGCCATTTTTAGTGGGATTTCTTCCATAGTGTTCTAATCAATGTTCTCTTGCTGATTGTGGAGTTACATCTCAGATTTGAAGCAATTTGGAGATTTTGGATGGCTTTGAAGAACTCATTGAAAGAGGCTTTTTGTGTTGAAGAACACACATAGGTAAATTCCTATCCATCCATTAAAATTAGGTTTTCTTTGCATCAATAACAAGCCCTAGGTGTCCTTGTGCTGTAGGAATAGGGTTTGCTCGATTTCGTGTCCTGTACGTGTCCGTATCGGACACGTATCAGTGTGGTGCACAGGTGTTCGACGAAATACCACAAAGGGCGTTTTGATCGAGATTTCGATTTGTATTTGAATAGAAAAATAGGTCTTCATGTTGCTTATGGGTTTCCACTTGACTGAGTCGAGTTTGCTGTGTTTTCGTGTCCAAATTGGATACGTACCGCGCGCGCGCTGACCACTCACTGTCCTGCTACCTCGTGTCCAGTTCTCACTGGACACGACACGAGACACGACCATTTTTGGTCAGCACCTGGGGGCAACATCTGACGTGCCACCCACAAATACTTAGAGGATCTCGTGTCGTATCGGACACGCAATCGCGTGAGCACGCGATTTGCAATACACTGCACGAGCATGCAAGTACTGTCCGATACGAGCTTCGTGTCCTTTATGGACACGTCGTGATGGTGTTACAGGGACACGACGGTGTAGCCCTAATATGGGCGAACACTGGGACACGTGCACGAGAACACTGGTGTCGTGTGTCAGGTGCATGAGCCTGTGACATGCCCGTACGACGATGCACTGAATGTACGTGTTTGTGTGTGTTTCTACTTGATTTGATACCTCGTGTCCAAATGTTTTGGACACGAGTAGACTCGTGGGACACCTTCATATATACACAAACCTATTTCAGTGATTAATTTGATGTTTAATTAACATTTCGATTGATAATTTTAGGTTGGGGGATAAAAGTCTAATACTGTGTAAAAATTAGGTTTTCAAAGTTTAACTTGAGTTTTAAAATGTAAATTAATGTTATTTTGATATGTTTAATATACACCTATGTCAGAGATGCATGTTTACACAATTGGGAATATGATGATGTTCTTATGGGGTTTAATGTTGGGTTTTCGAACTCAATTTGACACATATGTATTCAAATGTCTAATACAAATTCTGACACTAAATAGTTCACTGAGATTTTAGGATTTCATTCCTTAATGTTAACCTGTGAACTGTTTTCTAAAATTGAGTTGGTTACATAGAACTGAATTGGGTTTGTATTAAAATTTCTGAGATTCAAATCTGTGAACCTGAGAATCATGTACAATGTTTGGCATGGAAGGGGACTTTGGCATGAGTTAGGCTTCGAATGCCAGGACTGAAAACTGAGAACCACTTTGCTATTCATAAATCTGAATTTCTGAGACACAGGGAATGGGAAATCATTTGACCCATTGAATGATTTCCTATTTTATGACAGTAAATATCCTGAGATTTCAATCTCAGTAAGGGTTCTTCATGAGCTGAGCACATTATCACATGTTACTGTTGTGTAATACTAAGTACACTGAGAGCACATGCTTCACTGTTTAGTTTCTCACATTGTTGTAAAACCTGAACATAATAGCACCTACTGCCATGCCAACCTGAGATATAGGAATTGGTTCACTGTCAACCTGGGAACTAATTCCTTTTCCATTTCAAACTGATTGGTTTCCTTCCCATTTTTGCACTGTCACATATCTATATATCCACACACACACACACATACACACACACACTCATGAGCATATTAACACATTCACATGTTCCTGTCAACACACTCTATATCCTGATGAACACACACAGGTATACACTTTTCACTGTCACTTGAGTTCAATCCTGAGACACACACAGGGATTGTTATCACTGTCATTAACTAAAACCTGGGATTCATTCCTGAAAACATGAGTTTACCTGCTAACTGTTGACACCTATAAACTAAACCTGAGAATTAATATAGCCACTCTAACTGCTACACACAACTGAGACCTATAAACTAAACCTGAGAATTAATATAGCCACTCTAACTACTACACACAACTGACACCTATAAACTAAACCTGAGAATTAATATAGCCACTCTAACTGCTACACACAACTGAGACACTGTCACACACAGAAAACACAAACACACTCATGTACACACACAATGTTTTCTCCCATATCTCACTGTCATTTTGTTAGACCTGAGATTGAATCTTGTTTTCACATGTGCACACTATTTTAGCTCACCTATACACACACACCCCTATGTTCCTGTACACAGCAGCACATTGATACATCTCCTACAGACACACACACAAGTTTTTAGTCTATACACACATATCCCTGTCACTTTGTAACACATACACACAAGAGCACATTCCTGTCACCTATTTAGAAGACACACATATCTCATATGTTACCCCTCTCTCTATGTATATATGATACATATATATATATATATATATATATATATATATATATATATATATATATATATATATATATATATATATATATATATATATATATGTTTGTATGTATGTCTATAAGTGTAAACCTAAAGGCCTAATCTAATGTAATGTGTGAATGGTAGAGTAGGTTTATGGGTATTTCTATGTGCAATAGCTAATGTGCTAGCCATATTCCTATTGTATATATATAGGTAGATATGTATATATTCTTATGTGTGAATAGTAAAATATATTCTATATATAATATTGGGCCTATGTTGTGTCTGTTAGACTCGTGAGAGCTTAGTTAGACTTGTTAGTCTTGATTAGGCCTCGAATAGACTAGTTAGACTAGTTTAGACTTGTTAGACCTAGTTTGACCATAGTTGACCCAGTTTGGGTTGTCCAGAGTTGACCAAGAGTTGACTTTGGCCTAGATTGACCTAGACTCATGTAGAGTGCATAGTAGAACTTTATTTTACCATTTTAGACTTGTTGTGACTTGTGCTGTTCTGAATAGGAGCCAGATACCACTCCTTGGACAGTACTTTCATCTTGGACACTCAGATACCAGGCGAGTACATTCTCTGATCATTTCATATCCTGTTTAGAATTATTTTCCTGCTTTAAATTACTTTACTTGATACTGTCACGTTGGTCACACGGATTAGTACTCTATGGATCCCTTCTTGAGATGTTATCCATTCAGGGAGCATCGGGTACTTCATGTTCTGTGCGTTTCACTTACATGGTGTATCACTATGCTTCATGGTTCATTGAATCACTTGTGACATGTACTCTCATGATCACAGAGTCTTTCTTGAATCCTCCTATTTATTGGGCTTCCTAGAATCCCCATTTATGGGACTATCATGTACCACCCTTCGGGGCCATTGCATGAATCATAACATAACCTGGCTGGATCCTTGTGTATTGATTGGGGTACGGAGGAGTAGAAGTGGACATGTGAATAATATCCAAGTAGTATCTCATCAGAATCATTTCGTAGTATCTCATCAGAATCATCCTATGCCATTTATATGTCTATATTGTACTCTGACTCACTAGCCACTGTTAGTTCTCTATTATAGTAGATATTTCTATTACAGTTCTCTCTATGTTTACATACTGCATTTCTTTCAGTACCTGTATCTTACTTTACTGCATGATTTTATTTTCTAACCTGCTATGAACTGTTGAGATGTATTGTGCTCGCTCCTGTCCTGACTGGACCTGTTGAAAATATTACAGAGGACGAGGAGGAGGCCTATGTGGATACCTTCTACGGGGCAGCCCTAGACGACACTTGTGAGCTGGACTCTCAGGAGGACCCAGCTCTAGCTGAGGACATTACCCTTATTGCCTAGACTAGCTTAGATAGGCCTTATCTTACTTATGTTGTCTTGAGACTAGTTTAGTTAGACTTTATATTCTGTCTTTGAGATCTGGGATGTATATTCTTTTATATTCAGTAGCTGAGACTTGTATTCTGGATATTTTTAGAGATGTTATCTTAGACTCTTTGATCATCTGTATTTTCTTGAGTTCTATATCATATCGTGCTTCTTCTTCCTTAGTTGTGATTGAGTTTACATTCTGCTATGTCACCCCCATTCGGGGAGTATAAACTGCTTAGAATTATATTGTTAGATGTTGTGACCTAGGACAGCATTCTACCGCCGACAGTGCGGCGTAGGCTGGACGTACCCACGTCTCGTGTCCTTACTCTAGGGTGCGGGTCGTGACACGTTCTTCGGCACAAAGAGCACTGGCGCTCCCCATGGAGAAGCACTAGATCGATTGAAACCTTTTTTCAACAGGTCATCAATCTGCTCCTTCATATCTACGGCCTCCTTGGGGTTCACTCTATAGCAAGCCCGGGATACTGGTGATGAACCCGGTACTAAATCTATAGTAAGCTCCACATCTCTGTCAGGCGAAAGTTCTGAAAGATCCTCTGGAAATACATCCATAAACTCCCTAATGATAGGATGTGGCGGTGCTAACTCCCCAACTGTCGCACAACAGTTTGGCTCTAGGCTGATCTCCGGCCCTGTCCTTCTGACACTGAATGGTGCCGTACCTGGAGGACTGAACAGAATACTACCCTCATGACAGTCTATAGCTGCATGAGAATAGCTAAGCCAATCCATCCCCAATTTGATATCATACCTGGGGAGTGGCATCACAAAGAATCGTCCCCTAAACTCTCTCCCAGCTATAGTAATAGAGCATCTATAGATAGCTCTACTGGGTACTGGTCCGCCTTCCGTTATTACTCTACTCATCTCCTCGGTAGGTGTAGCTACTAAGTGGTATTTAAGCAAAAACTCTAATGACGGGAAGCTATACGATGCACCGGAATCAAACAAGCATAGAGCTAGAAAAGTATGCAAATAAACATGACCTGTGATGACGTCGGCTAAATAATCTGGCTCTGAAACCTGCTCCGGCTCTGCCTCAAGAGCTAGGCTATAAGCCTTCCCATGGGGTCCCTTTTGCAGCTGCCGATGTTGCCCGAACCTCTGCTGCTGAGTCGAAAGCGGCAGTCCTCTAGATGGTGGTCTGGTGCCTGGTACCCTCGCTACTTGGCAGTCCCGAAGTTGATGGGTGGTAGACCCACAAGCTAAACACTGCCCCAATCTCTTCTTGCAGACGAAAGCATCATAGCCTGGCCTCCTACAGAATGAACACACAGCTCCCTTCTGCTGTCATGGTCCCGGGGCTCTAACTGGTGGGGTCGGGTGATGTGGTATGGAAGGACGGTACGTCTGCTGGTGCAGCACCGGTGCTCTCGGCTGGAAAGCCTGACGCTTGGAAGGTCCCTCGTGGTGTACAGGAGCCGGTCCCTTGCAAGATAGAATACGCTCCTCTCTGCTCCGGGCCAACTCTAGGCTCTGGTAGTAGTCAGTCGTCCCATTCGCCACTAGGAGAATGCCAATGTCTAGAACTAGACCATGGCAAAACCTACGTGTCATCTCCTCTAGGTCTACAACTAGACTAAGAGCGAAACGACTCAAACGACTAAATTCTGTGGCATATTCGTCAATAGAACGGTTCCCCTACTGGATGTTCTGGAATTGTAGCCCCATGGATACTCTAGCGGTGGTCGAGAAGAATTTCTTCTTGAACTAGATCTTAAACTGATCCCATGTGGCTCTCCCTCTCACGAATAGTGGCTCATTTCTGAACCAAACCCCTGCCAAGTCTGTCAGCAGAAATCCCGCTGCCTCGACGTGAAGGTCACCCGACAACCTAGCTCCGAGGAGCTTCCTCTCTACCGAGTCTAGCCAGTCATCTGCTACTATGATGCCTTCAGTCCCCATGAACTCCCTCGGGTTCAAGCCCATGAAGTCCTTGATATTCCCCGCTCTCTATCGTGGCTCTACTGGTGGTGGGGCCACGGTAGGCTCCTCAGAATGCTCCATGCTCCGGCGAAGTAAGGTGGTCTGCTCCTGATGGGTCGTTAGGAACCCCTGGATCAGAGTGAGCAGTTGGTTCCCGTCGAGAGTGACGGAAGCCTGGGTAGGTATACTAATAGGTGGTGGTAGGAGTATCGGATCCTGCTGGGACTATGATGTGGAAGGTGGCGGAGGCATCTGGGTTGGTGGATTTGTGGAGTGGAGGAGTGTGGTAGGTGGAGGTGGAGGTGCATCGGTCAACTGATCAACCGACTGGATAGGAAGTGTGCCATTCTCAGGGGTGGCATACTGGGACGAGCGGGTGAGCACCATCTAATAAATAAAAGGACTCATAAGGACCCTTTTTAGTAAACAATCATAACAACAAGAAAATCTAATTTGTAACTGTCACGCCCCAGAACTAGAATACTGGAGAGCGGGGGCAGACATAGCCTGCTACGTATATTAATGTGCAACCCACCTTGCTATATGGTCACGGCTGTCTAGATACATGAGGGTTTAACTACAAGCCATCAGTCTCCTATGGTCAAGAACAAGCCTATTGTCTCAATCACAAGCAAGTAAGTAAATGTTACAAGATGTAAGACCACCGAATATACAATAGTAAGGCATCCCAAACATTACATATTTAGCTGATCATGAAGCTAGTCGTTACAAAATGTCAGGACTAGCAAGAGTTTAGTCATACATGAACAACCCTAGGATCTGTCAATTATGTTACAGCCCGTAGACAGACAGTGAATAAAGGTACAACCTTAGCTAACAAGTGCTCGTCGGCTAAATGCCTCAAAAGAATAATTTTACAATAAAGTGGGAGAACCAAAAAGAAACCCACTAGTTGCCAGGGTTACGCCTGGTGGTCACCATCTGGCTGGAAGACAGGTGGATCCTCTGGTGCTGCTCCGATATCTTGCCACACAAAACCAGCTGGGTCAGACCCCAGAAAGAGCAAGTGCCACAAGGAGGCTTCACTTAGGAACTAAAACCAGCAAATCACAATAGAATATTAAAGATAATAAATAAAGAACTGATAATAATAGAGATAACAACAGTAAACTGAGTACGAGGAAACCATTCAAGTAGCCAGGTCACAACCCTTAAACCAAACAAGGATCGGGGTTGTAGCCCTTCACCTGAATAGAAACCCGTCTCAAATACTATTGGTACAGTGAAGACAATAAACGAAGAGAGGACACAGAAATGCTCCGGAAGCCAGGTTACAACCCTTAAACCAAACAAGGACCGGGGTTGTAACCCTTTGCCTGAACAGAACTGGACCCCTGATCTTTATTGCTAAGGCCAGCATAAATAATCATGGTATTAAGGTAAGGTAAAACATGACGAACATGTCATGGGGTTGCAATAAGACAATAAACGAAGAGAGGACACAGAACTGCTCCGGGAGCCAGGTTACAACCCTTAAACCGAACAAGGACCGGGGTTGTAATCCTTCGTCTGAACAGAACTGGACTCCCGATCGTTATTGTTAAGCAAGCATCAATAATCATGTCATGTCACAATCTTGCACAGGATCAGGACAAGACTAAGCTGAGCTAGATTCCATCCAATCAATCACGGCCAAGCAAAGAGTACGGCTTGATACTTTAACTAACTAGGGTTATCACAGGCCTAGTTACTAGCAAGATGCAATGAGATTATCCCAACAGCCACAATCCCTGCAGACCATCCTGTTATCCAGGTCCAATGTCCCTTTATGAAGAATACAATACGTGACTGTGTGCTGGAAATGTGCCCTACTCGTCGGTAGGCTACAAGTCCATTTAATGCGTCCAGATAACGGAATTGCCTGTAGCTGAGAATCTCTTCATGTCTACTGAATTATTCTAGTTTATTAGCCTTAGTCAATTACTGTAGGTATCCCTGACCGTGGTACTCTGGGATCCCTATCCTAGACATGATGCAAGACAGTACTGGTTTATTTGTACAAACGTAATCGTCCACGGTGTCCAGGTCATTCATACTTGTCATGTCAAGCTAGCTGTCGTAACAGCATGTCATGATATATCATGTCAGTTTGCTTGTCGAGAGTGTGCCACGGCGGGCCACTAACGTGTTCAGGAAATATGCCAAAATTTATATGACATATACATAATATGTATTTCAGTTTAATAATACTAATAATGATAATAATAATAATATAATAATGCAAGAGGACAGGACTACAGGAGGGAGCCATGCGGCTAATAGGAGTCATGCGACAGAAAGCAGGCACGCATATGCTGCTGCGACTGCACACTCATACGGCTGGAAGAGGGCAGGCGTATGCGGCTCAGGAAGTAATGCGCCATGCGGCTCAAGAAAGAAGGGCACATGCGGTAGCAGAAGGAAGGGGCTTATGCGGCTGGGTTGCGGGTTCATCCATGCGGCTCAGGGACCTCAGGCTCATGCGGCAGAAAGCAGGCACGTATATGCGGCTGCAAGTATTTATGTTCATGCGGCTGGATTTGCCAAGGCCATATGCGGTTGAAAGGTATGAACATATGCGGCTGCGCCCAAGTGGGTCCCATGCGGCTGAGCAGAGACGGGTCCTTTATGCGGCCAAAAATAAGTCACATGCGGCTAAAAGGGCAGGGCTTTATCGCGGGGTTTAGTCAAGCCTATGCGGCTGCAAGTTTTAATATTTATGCGGCTGGACGTGCTGAGGCTCTTATGCGGCTGGATAGAGACAGAAGTCTATGCGGCTGGGAATTGCCCAGGCTTATGTGGCTGGAAGAACACTTGTCACATGAAATACGGTCAAGAACTGTTCTTCTTCTTCCAATTTCCGAGAAGAAGAACACCATGAAGACATGCTTCCAATCTCCACAAAACCTTCATCCATAGTCCAAATTCGAACTTCCATAGGTCAGAATGGGGTAGAACGAAATTCCCTACAACATGAAACCATCAAAACTTGGAAATAACATGTTAATTAGATCAAAACCCAAGAAATCCAAAAATACTATAAACTTAGATCTACATAAATTGAGCCATGGAAATTAGAAATGCTAAGTACTAAAGTGTGTTACAATCTCGAGAGAAAGAGAATGGAACAATAGAAAAGTTCCTCCATGAAGCAAGCTACACTTGCCTAAGCTCTCTCTCTCTCTCTCTCTACTCCCTCTCTCCCTCTCTCGCTCTCTCCCTCACTCCTCTCTCTCTATCCTCTCTCTCTCTCTCTTCTCTCTCTCTCTCTCTCTTTCCTGTTGTTGAAGAAGTAATGGTGGAGAAGTAGTAATGACAGAGAGAATGAGGAATAGGTAAATAAAGGATGATGGGGGGGTAGATAAGGGTTCCTCCTTGTTTTCATGATGAACCAAGCACCTAAGCCTAGCCAACCAACCCAAATAGACCCAAGCCTGTAATGCCAAATAAGCCAAGCAAGAAATCTGTATACAAGATAAAATACGTACACATATTTCAAAATACGTAATACGAACTATAGGCATTACAACTCTACCCACCTTAAAAGAATCCGTCCTCAGAATTTAATTAAGAGGCTAGAGGGACAAGACAAGCTATACTATTCACAGGCAGCTATACTAATCAGCAATCAGTAATTATTCATGCAAGCAAGGAATCGAAGACATGAGCATAAGAAAGATATTATACCTCACGAGTCAAACAGCGAGATATCACGATCGGATATCATCCTCACGCTCCCACGTTGACTCACCCAAAGAGTGATGACCCCAAGCAACTCGGACTACTTGATAGTCTTGTTTCTTGAGTGTCTTCTCTCTTTGGTCCATATTGACACGGGCCTCTCCTCATACAAAGGTTGGTACCAACACCAATTCTGAATGATCCAGGATATGGCTCGGGTCCGGGATATACCGTCGCAGTTGGATACATGGAACACATTATGCACCTCACGTAGCGACGGCGGAAGAACGAGACGATAGGATACATCTCCTACTCGCTCCAGAATATCGAACGGTCCTATATACCTAGGACTAAGCTTTCCCCCGTACGTTGAAACAAATGATGCCACGTTAGGCAAAATCCTCAGGAATACATGGTCACCGATCGAGAATTCAAGGGTCGCCGTGAGAATCGTCCAATGACGCTGGCGATCTTGGGCAACTCGAAGATGATATCTGACTCTCCTTACCACGTTCAAAGGTCTGAGCAATCATTTCGGACCGAGCATCTGTCTCTCTCCGATATCGTCCCATGCTATCGGGATCGGCACTTCCTACCATACAGTGCCTCGAACGCGCCATCTGGATACTGGCCTGGAAACGTTGTTGTACGAGAACTCCACCAAGTACAGGTGATCTTC
>JANAVB010002199.1:7499678-7564678 GCA_029216955.1 Iris pallida
TTCTGTTATTTTAAGTTCATATACTTATTTCACAGTACTAAATTTGTTTTGAGTCATTTATTGTCCTTATTCCAGGTACACCAAATCAAGAACTAGAAATATCATTCTTTGGAATTGAACTCATAAAAGAGAATTTAGAAAATTTCAAACACAATATCTACCAAGATGTGGCGGGCTCAGGAACAGTGGTGTCATGGATCGCTACTACTTGAAGTATGCCAAGGAGGAATTACATGCTTGTAATTGTAATAGGTCATGTTATGGAGGATGACTTTATTGTCTCCGGATGCTTTATTCCCTGAAAGAATTGTATTGACTTTTTGTACATTTATTTGACTTGTTGAAAGTAGTAATCGTGGCTCAATTGTATTTAAAATTACACGACATTCAAAAATGTTATCATAAAGTTATTACATGACACTTACCGAGTGTCATTGAAAGTCAAAACTTTCTATGATACTCCCCTAGACTAGCACTTAAAATGTGTCATGGAAAGTCATTAAGACACTTTTCCAATCGTTAAAATGCTTTTTTATTGTAGTGTTTGATCGTGCATGCATATCTATTACGCGCCCAAAGGTATGTCGTGAAAGAGCAATTACGGCATACTAAATATGCCGTAAATGGTTGTCAAAATTTTGTGAGAAATTAATTACGGGGTTCATTTGTGATCATTTGCGGCGTGTATATTAACATTATGGTGCTATCTAACGCGCCGTAACTAATAGGGTCATTTACGGCATAGTCTTTTACGGCACAAAAGTACGCCGTGAAAGATCATTTATGGCGCGTTTCGTACGCCGTAAATGATCTTTTCTTGTAGTGATATGATATGATCTTCGTCCCTCAGAAGACATTAAAAGGTCAAGCATTAGCTGATTTCCTAGCAGCTCATCCGGTGCTGGAGTCGTCCAAACTTTACGACGAAATCCCGACGAAGTGGTGGAGTCTAACACTACAACTGAAGAATCCCTATTTGGCGAATGTTCTTTGATGGCGCATCAAGATCAGGGCCCAAAAGGAACATCGTGGCTGAGTAGCATTGTGCTTGTGTCACCTGATCATCTGTCATATACCGTACATATTCTCTTATGAACCATGCACCAACAATGTAGCCGAATATAGCCCTACTAATCGGCCTACACTGGCAAAGCAACTGGGAATTGACTATCTAGAGACTTACGACGATTCCAAGCTAATAGTTAGTCAGTCCGAGGGATTACTTCGCCACGAATCTCATCCCCTACCACCGACAACAATCGAGCTGGCGTCTACTTTCGCTGGATTCTTCATCGAGCACGTGCCTCGACTATAGAATATAGAAGCATTGCTCTAGCCGTCTTGCTGCTTCCTTGATCGTTTCCCACCATACTCAGCAGTCGATCACAATATCTGGTCGATAATTATTCTGTGTGAAAGATTCCTTGCATATTCATTACAGTTACGCAGTAGAACAAACATCGACGCTAAAGACTGGCGATTTTCCTTCATAGACTACACTGTCTATGGAATCCTCCCGAGGACCCGAAGGAAGCAGTATCCATCCAAAGACGATCCCTCAGATTCTACTACGACACAGCTACCAAGATACTGTATCGACGCTCTTATACAGGCTACTGTTACGATGCTTATCAGACACAGAAGCCAAGCTTGCACTCCGGAAGGCTCACGATGGAGTTTGTGGTGCATATCAACCAGGCCCCAATTATAGATCGCCTCAAACGAATTTATAACTGGCCTACAATGATAGCGAATGCGGTTGAATATGCATAAAGTGTAGAGCTTACCAGTTCCACGCTGATTTATTCACCAACCTTCGGATTTCTACACCCGACGGCATCATCTTGTCCATTTGAAGCCTGGGGCATGGACGTGATAGACCAATCAGCCCGCATCCTCCAAAGGATATCGGTTCATCCTAGCTATAACCGATTACTTCTCCAAATGGGCGAAAGCTATACCTTCCACTGAAGTGAAGACATCAAACGTGATCATTTTATCAAACCATCATTTACCGCTTCGGCCTACCTCGCAGGATCATCCATAATAATGGTCCCAGTTTGTAAGTCATGCGTTCTATCTGTTCTGCGATAAAATCGAATCCAGAATATAGCCTCTACTGCCTACAATCCATCGGCTAACGGGCTAGCAGAAGTCTTCACAAAACCATCATAAAACTTCTCAAGAATTTTGTGTCTTCAAACAAGCGCAATTGGAATGAGAAGCTCGGTGAATGTCTATGGGCCTATCGCACAACGGACCGAACTCCAACAGGCAGTACGCCATTCTCTCTGGTTTATGGGAGCAAAGCAGTTCTTTTCCTAAAATCTAGATTCTTTCTCTCCGGGTAGCCCTAGCCAGTAAGCTGACTACTGAAGAGCTACCGTCTGCGACTCCAAGAGCTCGAAGCACTAGACGAAAAATGGCTATTAGCTCAACAGTGTATTGAGCTATACCAACACGCCTTTCCAGAGCTTTCAAACAAAAAGGTGAAGGAAAGGATCTTCCAAGTCGACGATCTAGTCCTAGCACTAAGAAGACCGATGGTTATGACACACAAGACAAAAAAAATTCCAGCCTAAATGGGAAGGTCCCTTCGTTATAGAATAAATGTATTCTAACGTGCGTACCGGCTGACCAAGCCTGACGATGACTTGCTCATGATGCCTATCAACGGCAAGTTCCTGAAGAGATACTATGTGTAACCTCTTTTACATAATGTTCACATACGTTCAGTCATGTAAATGTACAGTGTGATGTTTATTGATTCAAAAAATCATCTAACTATTATCCGTATTTTAAGAGTCTTGAATACGCCCTGGATATAAGTCCTCTAAATATTTCCCCAGTGGAATCATTTCCGTTTTTTGACTCCGTTCAAACTCGTTTTGACGAAAACAAATCACGTCTCCATTACCTCTGAGTTTTTTTCGATAATTTTTTTCCAGTGGAATGATCAGATGTTTTGCCATGTCCACATAACCTCTGAGCAAAGCATTCATCAAAGATAGTCATGTCCACACTACCTCTAAACTATCCACTCTCCCTAATGCTATATATCTTTCCACGTCCATATTACCTCTGGTCAGATATAGAACATCCTCTGCTATTACGTCCATATTACCTCTACTAGCATTCATTCAACTTATTATCTATATTTGAATCATTCGAATATAAAATGGATAAGTTTCCATACAAAATTCTCCAGCGAATACCCACCAGAAATATCCTCGCTACGTCCACATTACCTCTAGCATCTCGATATTTCACAAAACTACTACTGATTATCATGTGTCACGTCTATATTACCTCTGATACCGGTAATCTTCCGACTCGACACTTATACCCAATCTAGGATAAAAGACATGGTGTCACCATAAAATCTATCACATCCATATTACCTCCGTTGGGTTTTCGTTATAATCTATTACCCGCACCGCCAGTGTACAAAGAGCGATGGGTTCAAGCAAACAAAAGAAGGAGGGAGCTCCCCCAACGGGATACCCTTTACACAAATATTGTATTATTGGCTCTCTAATACAAGCACCACAGATATCACAGAAAGGGTGGAGCAAATGTATTCTGTTTATTCAAATTCAGTTACATTCACAGGACTACCTCTCATGAGCAAAAAAAGTTCTTCATCTCTTTCGCTCAGGCAAAAAGTAAGGACAACATCCGATGCCCGGAAGAAGTAAAACATAAGCTAAAAACATGCAGAAATACCAAGACAAAATACGGACATTTATGGGAACCCGCGGTTCCTAGTTGTGGTGAGGCATATACCATTCCATCAACCATTTCGCATATGAGGGATCCATTGATCAAAGCCCCCAGCTGGAGCAGGAAGTCAGAGCCTCCAGTCCTACTACTCTCAGGATGGTGCTCCTCCTTTACAGCAGCTTCGCTCTTGGGAGTAATTCCTTCTCCGACGGGCGGCTCTTCTCCTTTCTCAATTTTTGGCACCACCTCCTTCTTGATAAATGGCGACTCTTGTTTTATGAAAAGAGACAGCATCTCCTCCTTCACCACAGTCTCAGCCATCGGCATGGATGCTGCAAGAGCCACGGGCAGAAAGACCGTCAGACTTAGAAAATCGCAGGAAAAGCTAAGTTCTAAAGGATTTTTATGTGCCCAAACGAATATGCTCCCAAAGGGATATGTGTCCAAATAAGACGTGTGGGCGCATACATTACAGTGCATGGGCGCATACATACCACTGTTTGAAGGGCTCAAAACGTGCAGCACTTGGGCGCATAACACACCACAGTGTTGCGCATGACTTCTGTCACCAGCACGCATAGTAATGCTCACAAAGTTGTTGCCCTAGGCGCAAGTGCCCCGGCATAAGAGAAGTCCGAGCGTCACAAATTAACGCTCGAGACTTTATTTTTTGAAGCACGCCCTCACCCAAAATCGTGTCCTGGACTGCTGAGGACTCCGCCGCAAGAAGAGCTACTCGACGCAGCCCCCTTGCCCTTCGCAGATCTCTTGGCGGCCTTGGGAGACATGATTCTCAAAGGAAGAAGACGAGTTTTCTGAAAATTTCAAAGAGAAAAGGAATAATAAACTTCTCTCTCCTCCAGGGTCTATTTATAGGCACGGGCCACTTCCTATGCACCCATATACTCTATGCACCCACTATGGTGTATGCGCCCACTGCAGCATATGCGCCCACATGAAGGACCTGCTCTCCGCATACTATGCGACTGTCTCTTGCTGACGTGGACGACGTATAAAGGATGGACAGCTTCAAATTCTGTTCCGATGAATCTGTTAGTTCGAATTTCGAGGCAAATCTCAACAGTCATATCTCCCTGACAGGCTGGCCAAAATACTATATGCCCAGGGAAAAAGTCGTACTATGTGCCCATTGCCTCCCAAGACGATCCATGCTTCTTTCAAAGTATTTCGAACTTGCTCAAGTGTCAAAAACTTTGAAGGGGGTCCTGTAGAAGCATGAAAATTTTTAGCAAATATAACTCCATGTGCCCAAGTTAAAGTAGCTCCATGCGCCCAGTCAGTACGACTCCATGCGCCCACTAAATAAAGCTCCATACGCCCAGTCCAAGTATAACTCCATGCGCCCAAGATTAGCTCCCCCGAAAGGAGGGCACATAGCCTGAGACATGGCTATGCGCCCAAGCCTGACTCAGTCAAAGCCATGATCAAAACATGTACCGAAGTGCATGGCCACGTCAGTCTCCACGAGCAGTCGTGCACCGAAGCATGCAGCCACGTCAACACCACGACCAACCCACGATCTCGTAGCCTGTATGCACCTACACCTATGCACCTAAAGCAGAACCATACGCCCGTGAGAACCAGCATGTCTTTTCATGTGGGCGCATAACATCTGTCACTATCTGCTACCCAAATTGTTCGGCCGGGCCGAGTCATATCCAGCCTATGCTTGAGGTAAAGTGTAGTAAGCTGTTCTAAAGACAAACAATATATGATCAAAGTGTGCTAATAGTTCTATATGTCATAATGAGTCAGAAATGTTCTAAAAGTCATCTCGTATATAAATATGTTCCGAAATACAAAATTGAAACATAAAACTGGATACAGGACCAGTATCAAAATACATAGTCTAACATATGACTATTAGCAAAAGTCCCGAGCAACTACACAAACTAGACGAGTTTTTCTGCAGGTACTTCCTCGTAAGGTAAAGTCTGATCCTTGATGGCAACCCCACAATAAGAATCGCAAAGCAACTCCTCCTCGGTAAGTATACCTACAACGTTATCCTGTCAGGACGGAAGCAAGTACTAATTCTAACAAACAAATATATAAAGCATGAACTAAAGTGTAATAAACAGGAATAATGGCATATCATAATCTATCATGGCAATATATGTTTGTTTTAAAGTTTAAAACTGTAGTATGTACGTGATCGATCAATAGGTAAATAGGATGTACAGTGGTACATATCAATTTTTGAAGTGCACATACGTACACTTAACGGCATCGATGTATATCCATACACAAATGCAAGATCAGACATACGATAAAGTTGCATATAGAATGTAACAGTGCACGGTAAATACATACGGAGAAGGGGGCCATGATCACGTACTCTACTAACAGTTTTTCCATAACCCGTTTTATAACATATGGGTGATACGAGAATAGTATAAAGCATGGTGGATACTAAGAGCAGTATAAAGCATGTGAACATGAAAAGATAGACTTGCAGTTTAGGTATCAGTATTTAATGTGATTTTTACATAATTCATCATATGCAGTAAATAAAGTTTGTAGAGGTACTTGTCTCTAGCAAAGTAAGGTAGTAAAGAAAATGCTATAGATGTCTGGTATCTCGTCACTGTAAATATAATACATAAACTTAGTTTTTATACTAAGTTAAACTAGGACACTAGTTGTGCGACACGACTTTCTGACTGGACACCTAGCCAAATGATGACTTTAGCATAGGAGACCAATATGGGGTGACACAATACCTAAACCAACTTTCTAGGGCCCTTACCCTATGGTATGGTGAGATCCAATACTACAATAACCCAAAATCACACAATACATCGCAAGTCGTAATTATTCAATAAATAAATTAGGCTGTACACTATGTTCCAACAATTTTTAAGATAGGCAAAATGCTCAATTATATATACAATAAAGGACCAAAATAATCCTTGTTAATTATAGAAATTTATACTAATTTTTTTGGAATTTATAAACCCTCATAGATATTTATTAAAAATCAGTAAACATAAGTACCCAAAAATGAGTTCTGTTTTCTTATTTTTATAAAATGCCAAATTAATTATTAAATACTGTAAAATCATATTAAATTAGCTAAATTAATAAAGTATTTAAAAACAATTTTTTCCAGATTATTACGATAATTAATATATATATATAAATTCAAAAACAACAAGTTACAAATCTTGGAAAATAAATAATTAATTATTTAGTATTTTGTCCACGTATACGAAATTGAACCGAAGTCCAGATATGAGACCCAAAGTCATGAATCAAGTCCATATGACTTGTACAGACTTTGAATGTATTTAGACATATTTGGGACCAAAAACCTATGTTAGGTTTGGACATCAAATGGCCATGATTAATAAGATACAATAATTCATATATTAAATATATTAAAGTATTTTATAATATATATTAAAGTAGTGAAATATACAAGTCATAAAATTATATAATAAATAACTTATAAATTTACACATAATAACATTTTGCACAAAATTGTATTTGAAATATATATACATACAACAAATACATTTATATATACATAATATATATATATATATAATATATTATTATATATATATATTATATATATATATATATATATATATATATTATTAAGTATTATTTATATATATATATAAATACTTAATATATATATATTATAATATTATATATATATATATATATTAATATACTATACTATACTAAATATACATATATTAATAACAAATAAAAACAACAAAACAAAAGAACACAAAAATGGGGCTCGAACTCGGCCCGCTGGAACAGGAGGTGAGTCTGAACACCACTCGGCTGACCAGGGGGTTAGCTCTAGCTTGTTGTTAGGGATAGGGCTTGGGTTAAATATATAGTGAATTAGGATAATAGGTTTTAAACCCAATAACAGTTTATTAAATCCGTTAACCCATAGTTCTGTGTCTTCGTGTCCTGACAGTTAGGGACACGAAGGCACATGAGTCAAGTGTCCCAGGCGTGCACGACACGTACGACACGAACTGGTCGTATCCAAACTCACTCACGCACTGCTCGTATCTAGGCGAGTCTAGGGTCGCAAATACGAGACACAATTCGACACACAGAAGAAAGATACGTACGTATCCGATGGGCGGTAGCTTTTGGGGGCGTTGTACGGCAGAGGAGACGTCGGGTGGTCGAAAAAAAATGACGCTGTGGTCGTCTCGTCGAGACGCATTGATTGGTGGTGGTCGGAGGTGTCGACGATGGCTGAGGCGACGGGGATCCTAGATCTAGGGTTCCAGCGAGCTCGTCGAAGAAGAACTAGGTTAGGGCGGTACTGGGTTGGTCGGGAGTGTTGGGTTAGGGTTTGGGGTCGGGGTCAATTTATAGGGTCAGGAAGTCGGTTGAATTAGGGTTAGGTCGGCCGAGTTGTCGGGGCGGTGGCCGTCGGTCGTCGGTCGTAGGTGAGAGAGGAGAGAGAAAGATCGTGGGGGGATGGGTAGTTTTTTCATGTAGGTCCCCCAAGTTTGAGGTTTTACAAATAACCCTACTGTCTCACAGTTTACAAATATAATTTACAAACTGAGATTAAACAATTCAGTAAATTGCAAACTGAGATTAAAATAATTGAATAAATTATAAATTGATATTAAAACAATTTAATAAATTGCAAATTGATATTTCTGAGCTATAAAACCATTTAAAATATTCAAAAATCCTAGAAAATCCCTAATAATTATAATAATTTATTTTAAGGCTAAAATGCTATTTTAATATTAAAAATATTTAGGGGCTTACAAATTTTCCCTCCTTGAAAAAATTTGTCCTCGAAATTCACAAGGGTAGAAGACTCTACAAACATTTAATATTGCAAGCAATGCAAACAATGACTAAGGCTACTATTTAAGACTAACCTCTAAGGTATCAAGCGGGAACGGGTGATTCCCTCGCGGCTGTTGGGTCGAACAAGTAAGGATATCTCTCCCTCATGTCCGACCCCCTCTCCCAAGTAGATTCTTCCGGAAAGTGACGACTCCAAGCTACTCGTACCAAGGGTATAACTTTGTTCCTTAGACTCTTCTCCCTTCAGTCCAATATCTCCACTAGTTGCTTAATAACTGCAAGGCTCGGTCCGATCTCTAACTCTGAATGATCTAGCACATGGCTGGGGTCTAGAACGTATCTCCTCAGCTGAGACACATGAAAGACATCGTGAACTCCTACTAGGTTGGGTGGAAGTGCAACCCTGTAAGCTACCTCTCCGATCCTGCCGAGTATCTCGAACGTTCCAATGTTTTGGGGCTCAACTTGCCACCTCGTCCGAACCGAATCGTCCCTCTAGTAGGTGATATCTTCACCAATACCATATCTCCGTCAGCGAACTCCATCGGTCTGCGACTAGCATCGGCCTAGTGTTTCTGTCTGTCCTGAGCAACTCTGAGTCTGTCTCTGATCATCCTGACCTTCTCTGCTACATTAGTGATCGTCTCTGGCCCAAGCATAACTTTATCCCTAACATTATCCCCAAAGAACGGTGTACGGCATCGTCGTCCATATAGTACCTCGAAAGGAGACATACCGATGCTGGCTTGGTAGCTGTTGTTGTATGAAAACTCTACCAAGTGCAGATGGCTCTCCCATGATCCGCCAAAGTCCAGCATACAAACCTCAGCATGTCCTCTAGTGTCTGTATCGTCCTCTCGGACTGTCCATCTGTCTGTGGGTGGTACACTGTACTGAACTTGAGCCGACAGCCCAACTCCTCCTGCAAGCTCCTCCAGTAGTGGGATGTGAATCTGCTATCCCGGTCCGATACAATGCTCACTGGTACTCCGTACAAGCGAACTATCTGCTGTATGTATAACTTCGCCAACTTTTCGGTGGAGAGTCCCCCTTAAAGGGTATGAAGTGCGCACACTTCGTCAGCCTATCTACGATGACCCATATGGCATTCTTCCTTCCTTGGGAACGAGAAAGCCCTGAAATGTAGTCCATCGTAATATACTCCCACTTCCACTCGGGAATGGGTAATGGCTGCAATAGACCAGCTGGCCTTTGACGCTCCGCCTTGACCTACTGGCAAACTAGGCATCTCGAAATAAAGCGTGATACATCTCTCTTCATCCCGTGCCACCAAAGATGTTCCCGCAAGTCACGGTACATCTTGTTAGCACCAGGGTTAATAAAATATCGCGATCGATGTGCCTCCTGCAAGACTGCCTCTATCAGCTCTTTCTTCGGCACACATAACCGACTGCCATGCCTCAAGGATCCATCCTCTGCTACGGTGAAGTCATCAAGTAATCCAGCTAAAGCCTGGACTCTGAGTCTGTGGAGGCTCTCATCTATAGACTGTGCCTCCTTAATCGCTCTATCAAACCTGACTAAATGTCTAGTGCCATCATTTGTATCACTGATCCTGGCCGAACTATCTCTATACCGAGCTTCTCCAGGTCTTCCTATAAATGTCGATCTATCATCAGATACCATGCTATCGGATGCCTGCTCAGCGCATCCGCCACCACATTTGCCTTCTCGGGGTGATACTGTAAATCGATGTCGAAGTCCTTCATCAACTCCAACCATCGTCTTTGTCTCATGTTCAGCTCCTTCTGCGTAAATACATACTTCAATCTCTTATGATCAGTAAAGATTTTCACTCGCTCTCCGTAGAAGTAGTATTTCCAAAACTTGAGTGCAAAAATCACCGCAGCTAACTCTAGGTCGTGGGTAGGATAGTTACGTTCATGAGTCCGTAATTGCCTAGATGCATAAGCAATCACTTTTCCATGCTACTGTAGGACACATCCTAGCCCCTTTTCCGAAGCGTCATTGTAAATGGTCAAACCTCCAGATCCTGAAGGTAATGTCAGAACTGGAGTGATCGTTAGCCTCCTCTTCAGCTCCTTAAATGCTGCCTGTCAGTCCTCTGACCAGATGTACTCCACGTCCTTCCGTGTCAGCTTTGTCATGGGTTCAGCTATCCTAGCAAAGTCCTGGACGAACTTCCTATAATAGCCTGCTAAACCCAAGAAACTCCTAATCTCTGAAACTGATATCGGAGCCTTCCATGTCTCAACGGCAGCAATCTTTCTGGGATCCACTGAGATCCCTCTCCAGTGACCACATGACCGAGAAACTCCACTCGGTCTAAAAAGAACTCGCACTTCGACAATTTAGCATACAACCTCTCCTTTCTCAGAATCCCCAAAACTGTCCGCAAGTGCTCTGCGTGCTCCTCCAGCATCTTCGAGTATATTAGGATGTCATCGATAAATACTACTACGAACTTATCCAGATACTGGTGAAACGTCTTATTCATCAAGTTCATAAAGACAGCTGGCACATTTTTGAGACCAAATGGCATCACCAAAAACTCGTACTACCCATACTTGTATTGAATGCCATTTTCTGGATGTCTTCAGCCCTGACTTTCACCTGGTGGTAACCGGACCTCAAATCTATCCTAGAAAATACCTTCGCCCCACTCAATTGGTCGAACAAATCATCTATCTTGGACAGAGGATATTTGTTCTTAATGGTGATGGTATTCACGTCCGGTAGTCAATGCACAACCGGACTGTACTATCCTTCTGTAACACCCAGTTTTCCAAATGAGGGTAATTTTAAAATTTTGTAATTATAATTATTATTTATTGATGTTTACTTCATATTATGATTTTTGGTGATTTTTGATCATTTTTAAACTATTTAAAATTATGACTTGTGATTTTGGTGTTTTGCTAGTGAAACCGTAGAGACTGTCTACCCTAGAGCCTAGTCATGTGATTAGGGTATTTCATTTATCATTTTTAGTTTGAGGATATTTTTGTCATTTTTGAATAATTTGAATTTAATATATTTTATTAGAAATTTAAAATGATTTATTTGAATGATGTGATTTAAATACTAGTTTATTTATTGCCATGTTGTTTGGTTAGCCTAACCTAGATTGGACCTAACCTAGATTAGCCATAGCTAGCCTAGTTAGCCATATTGAGAATTAGTTAGTATGGGATAGTGGGTTGAGTCATGTTTAGCTAAGTAGAGTGGTTGCAACTTAACTAAGAAAGAGCCCTAGATTTTAGGCCACTCATTAGCCTTGATTTATTGCTAGCCCTTAGATGCAACCTAAAAATCCTAACCCTAGCTAAAGTGGCCAGCCAAGACCCCCTTGCCTATATAATATCTCTTTAGAAATTAGTGCATCTTTCCATTATTCTATCATTTTTTTCTAAGAACAAGGTGAGCCTACACTTCTTTTCTCCATAGATTAATCAATAGGGCACCATTTTTATTGGGATTTCTTCCATAGTGTTCCAATCAATGTTCTCTTACTGATTGTGGAGTCACATCCCAGATTTGAAGCAATTTGGAAATTTTGGGTGCCTTTGAAGAACTCATTAGAAGCGGCTTTTTGTGTTGAAGAACACACATAGGTAAATTCCTATCCATCCATTAAAATTAGGTTTTCTTTGCATCAATACCAAGCCCTAGGTGTCCTTGTGCTGTAGGAATAGGGTTTGCTCGATTTTGTGTCCTGTACGTGTCCGTATCGGACACGTATCAGTGTGGTGCGCAAGTGTTCGACAAAATGCCACAAAGGGCATTTTGATCGAGATTTCGATTTGTATTTGAATAGAAAAATAGGTCTTCGTGTTGCTTATGGGTTTCCACTTGACTGAGTCGAGTTTCCTGTGTTTTTCGTGTCCAAATTGGACACACACCGTGCGCGCGCTGACCCGCTAACTGTCCTGCTACCTCGGGTCCAGTTCTCACTGGACACGACACAAGACACGACCATTTTTGGTCAGCACCTGGGGGCAACGTCTGACGTGCCACCCATAAATTTTCAGAGGATCTCGTGTTGTATCGAACACGCAATCGCGTGAGCACGCAATTTGTACTGCACTGCACGAGCGTGCAAGTGCTGTCCGATACGAGCTTTGTGTCCTTCATGGACATGTCGTGATGGTGTTATAGGGATACGATGGTGTAGCCCTAATATGGGCGAACACTGGGACACGTGCACGAGGATACTAGTGTCGTGTGTCAGGTGCATGAGCATGTGACATGCCCGTACGATGCTGCACTGAATGTACGTGTCTGTGTGTATTTCTACTTGATTTGACACCTCATGTCCAAATGTTTGGACACGAGTAGACTCGTGGGACACCTTCATATATACACAAACCTATTACTGATTAATTTGATGTTTAATTAACATTTCGATTGATAATTTTAGATTGGGGGATAAAAGTTTGATACTGTGTAAAAATTGGGTTTTCAGAGTTTAACTTGAGTTTTTAAAATGTAAATTAATGTTATTTTGATATGTTTCATATACACCTGTGTCAGAGATACATGTTTACACATTTGGGAATATGGTGATGTTCTTATGGGGTTTAATGTTGGGTTTTCGAACTCAATTTGACACATATGTATTCAAATGTCTAATACAAATTCTGACACTAAATAGTTCAATGATATTTTAGGATTTCATTCCTTAATGTTAACCTGTGAACTATTTTGTAAAACTGAGTTGGTTACATAGAACTGAATTGGGTTTGTGTTGAAATTTCTGAGATTCAAATCTGTGAACCTGAGAATCATTTACACTGTTTGACATGGAAGGGGACTTTGGCATAAGTTAGGCTACGAATGCCAGGACTGAAAACTGAGAACCACTTTGCTATTCATAAATCTGAATTCCTGAGACACAGGGAATGGGAAATCATTTGACCCATTGAATGATTTCCTATTTTATGACAGTAAATATCCTGAGATTTCAATCTCAGTAAGGGTTCTTCATGAGCTGAGCACATTATCACATGTTACTGTTGTGTAATCTTGAGTACACTGAGAACACATGCTTCACTGTTTTGTTTCTCACATTATTGTAAACCTGAACATAATAGCACCTACTGCCATGCCAACCTGAGATATAGGAATTGGTTCACTGTCAACCTGGGAACTAATTCCTTTTTCATTTCAAACTGATTGGTTTCCTTCCTATTTTTGCACAGTCACATATCTACATATCCACACACACACACTCATGAGCATATTGACACATTCACATGTTTCTGTCAACACACTCTATATCCTAATGAACACACACAGGTACACACTTTTTACTGTCACTTGAGTTCAATCCTGAGACACACACAGGGATTGGTATCACTGTCATTAACTAAAACCTGGGATTCATTCCTGAAAACATGAGTTTACCTGCTAACTGTTGACACCTATAAACTAAGCCTGAGAATCACTATAGCCACTCTAACTGCTACACACAACTGAGACACTGTCACACACAGGAAACACAAACACACTCATGTACACACACAATGTTTTCTCCCATATCTTACTGTCATTTTGTTAGACCTGAGATTGAATCTTATTTTCACATGTGCACACTGTTTCAGCTCACCTATACACACACACCCCTATGTTCCTGTACACAGTAGCATATTGATACATCTCCTACACACACACACAAGTTTTCAGTCTATACACACATATCCCTGTCACTTTGTAACGCATACACACAAGTGCACATTCCAGTCACCTGTTTAGAAGACACACGTCTCATATGTTACCCCTCTCTCTATGTATATATGATACATATATATATATATGTTTGTATGTATGTCTATAAGTGTAAACCTAAAGGCCTAATCTAATGTAATGTGTGAATGGTAGAGTAGGTTTATGGGTATTTCTATGTGCAATAGCTAATGTGCTAGCCATATTCCTATTGTATATATATAGGTAGATATGTATATATTCTTATGTGTGAATAGTGATATATTCTATATACAGTATTGGGCCTATGTTGTGTCTGTTAGACTAGTGAGAGCTTAGTTAGACTTGTTAGTCTTGATTAGGCCTAGAATAGACTAGTTAGACTAGTTTAGACTTGTTAGACCTAGTTTGACCATAATTGACCCAGTTTGACTTCTAGGGTTGACCAAAGTTGACCAAGAGTTGACTTTGGCCTAGATTGACCTAGACTCATGTAGAGTGCATAGTAGAACTTTATTTTACCATTTTAGACTTGTTGTGACTTGTGCTGTTTTGAATATGAGCCAGACACCACTCCTTGGACAGTACTTTCATCTTGGACACTCAGATACCATGCGAGTACATTCTCTGATCATTTCATATCCTGTTTAGAATTATTTTCCTGCTTTAAATTACTTTACTTGATACTGTCACATTGGTCACACGAATTAGTACTATATGGATCCCTTCTTCAGATGTTATCCCTTTAGGGAGCATCGGGTACTTCATGTTCTGTGCATTTCATTTACATGGCGTATCACTATGCTTCATGGTTCATTGAATTACTTGTGACATGTACTCTCATGATCACAGAGTCTTTCTTGAATCCTCCCATTTATTGGGCTTCCTAGAATCCCCATTTATGGGACTATCATGTACCACCCTTCGGGGGCCATTGCATGAATCATAACATAACCTGGCTGGATCCTTGTGTATTAATTAGGATACGGGGGAGTAGAAGTGGACATGTGAATAATATCCAAGTAGTATCTCATCAGAATCATTCGGTAGTGTCTCATCAGAATCATCGTATGCCATTTACATGTCTATATTGTACTCTGACTCACTAGCCACTGTTAGTTCTCTATTATAGTAGATATTTCTATTACAGTTCTCTCTCTATTTACATACTGTATTTCTTTCAGTACCTGTATCTTACTTTACTGCATGATTTTATTTTCTAACCTGCTATGAACTGTTGAGATGTATTGTGCTCGCTCCTGTCCTGACTGGACCTGTTGAAAATATTACAGAGGACGAGGATGAGGCCTGTGTGGATACCTTCTACGGGGCAGCCCTAGACGATACTTGTGAGCTGGACTCTTAGGAGGACCCAGCTCTAGCTGAGAACATTACCCTTATTGTCTAGACTAGCTTAGATAGGCCTTATCTTACTTATGTTGTCTTGAGACTAGTTTAGTTAGACTTTATATTCTGTCTTTGAGATCTGGGATGTATATATTCTTTTATATTCAGTAGCTGAGACTTGTATTCTGGATATTTGCTGAGATGTTATCTTAGACACTCTGATCATCTGTATTTTCTTGAGTTCTATATCATATCGTGCTTCATCTTTCTTAGTTGCGATTGAGTTTATATTCTGCTATGTCACCCCCATTCGGGGAGTACAAAGTGCTTAGAATTATATTGTTAGACGTTGTGACCGAGGACAGCGTTCTACCACCGACACTGCGGCGTAGGCTGGACGTACCCACGTCTCGTGCCCTTACTCTAGGGTGCGGGTCGTGACACGTTTTTAGTGGTGGCCCATGCAGGTCTAGTTTATGTAGTGGTATTCGAACTAGAGTATCACTACAGCCTGCAGTAGGATTAGGATATTTTGAAGGTACTCAATCACATTAGGAAAAACTCCTTATCAGATCCCTTTTATCTAAATCTGCTGCTTGTTGTTTTCCCTTGAATATAAACTATCCTCCTTTGAATTTTCGCTTCATTCTCAGAAATTGTTTCTTATTTTGATCTGTCTTCATGATGGTTATGGAGACAGGATCTCATCGTTTCGGTTCGAGGAATACTATCGAGAGGATGGCCAACTCTCGTCCTGTTCATCAGGGCCTCGAGACCGTAGCTCCTGTTGTGCCAACTCAGGTTGGCATTTCTGCTACACTGGAGGTGCATCTCCGTCTATACAGAGATTTTTTCCCGTCATTTTCGATTTCTCTCAGCAGCAGCGATTCATGCAGCATCAGCAGCAGACCAAAGGAAACCAGCAGTGTGAGCTATCGTCAGGACAGTCGAGGATGCACAGACCATTGGAGATCTTGCTGCAAGTTTTGCTCTTTTCGATTCCATTCCCGCAATTGTCTTTTATAACTACCCTAAAATCCGGTTCCATCTGTTCCTTGTTGATTGATTAATTTTGTCATGTTGCTCTTTTGTTATGTTTATTTTCTTTTTCTTTTTCTTTTTTTTTCTAAGAAAATTATATGGGCTAGGTCACCTCAGTTATGGAATCTAGCATCTTCAATGGCCGTGTTAGTTGGCATAGTGAGGACATGTAGTCAGATTTTGGATGTATTTCTCGGGTATGAGAATTTAAAGTTTTTGCCGTCGCATGCGGCAATACGAAAATTTTAAATACCATGAACCTAGAGGTGCGTACCTTAGTCAAGGACTCTGTGATTATCGTAGCCTTGCTCACTAGCATGATGAAGACTCTGGATAACATAATTTTGGATAGACGCATATGATTAACAGATTGTATCTTGAGAAGGTTTTAAACATCATACCCTTCTGTTGTTGCAAATAACTTAGGAGTAGGGATATTTAGTTTTGTAGAGCTTATTCATATGTGGTTCTTCATAGTATAATGATATGATGACTTGTAGAGTGCCTGTACCCTGGGGATGATAGTTAGCATTGGTATTAGAATAGTAACCCAGTGTAGGTGATTCCCATGTTATTTATAATATCAACCCGTTTCGTATAGGATGCTAGTATGCCGTACAGCCTTTATGATTATTATTATTTTTCCTTAGCATTTTCCAGTGAGGCACCCATGACCAGAGCCTGCCCTTGAGTATAGTTGTAATTTCACCTAAGACCGAGAGGTCAATTTATATAGATAGGTTGCAGGAAGATATTGGCATATGGGATATGGGTTGGTTGGTACCTATAGGTCATTGTTGTATAGGATTATTGACAAGTTATTTAGCCTATATTGGCTCAGTTTTCTATTTTAGTTAATTTCTCTTGTGTGGAGTTCAGTCATGGTTGATCAACCTTTATAGGAAGTGTGCAGACTCTTCACTAGATACCATGTCCCCTTGGTCCAGACTTGTACAAGTTGTTCACTGTACTCAAAATTTATTACCACCATGTTGTATCATAGGTTTCACTGGACCATAGTTCAGACCCAATTATTGACTCACCAATATAACCATCAACCCCTTATCATATTCTGCATATCTGGAGAGTTAGTATCATGCATATTAGAGTTCTGCACTCATCCTTACTTCTGTATAGGGTGACATACTGCATCTCTTAGCATTTTACTTATTGATAGCCTTGCAATATCCTTCATTATAACCTGCAGTACCTGCCCTATAGTGGAGTTTAAACTTTTTTCAGTTCACTTGGACAGTTGTATACGTTGGGATATAATGTGGGTTGTTAATAAGAGTTCTCCCTTGATCATTATTCTGTCCCCTTTTATTCTTAGAAACAGATGATACCTGGTCAGCCCATCTGTCCAGATACATGTCCAAACCCATTCTTTCATTGTTGGTTCAGTCTTCGAAGCCTCTACCTGAGCATTAGTTCATTTTTCATGTGTAGGTTTCCCTTTACTTTGACTTTACAAGTGGACCAATGTCCTGTCCTTTAGCTTATAATTTTAATCTCCTTAGCATCATACCCTTCTGCCTACCCTGATGATTCAGACCATTCATCCTTAGCCTAGTTCTAAGCAATTATTTCAGTCCCTTATAAGTTCAGTCTACCTTAACCCTTGGTTGATCAGACATATATATATAGATGATATACTTAGGATATATATGATGGGTTGTTGTTTTTGAGCATATATATATGTGGTATTTGGGATTGGTGTGCTCAGCTTGTAGGTACTTTGTTATGGGTGACTTGATATGATTGGGAAGTTAAGAGCTAGCCTATTATAGAGTTTCTCTTTTGCTAAATTCTGGTTGCCAACACTTAGGTAGCTAACATAGGTAAAGTCCTAAGAAGTTGACCAGCTGATGACCAAGTACTAGGATGTTGAGAAATTGACTAGTGATTGACACTTGACTATGTTGCCCTAGAAGGGGGTGCGACCATCTTAATTTCGAGGACGAAATTTTTATAAGGTGGGTAGGATTGTAACACCCAGTTTTTCAGATGAGGGTAATTTTAAAATTTTGTAATTATAATGATTATTTATTGATGTTTACTTCATATTATGATTTTTTGTGATTTTTGATCATTTTTAAACTATTTAAAATCATGACTTGTGATTTTGGTGTTTTGCTAGTGAAACCGTAGAGACTGTCTACCCTAGAGCCTAGCCATGTGATTCGGGTATTTCATTTATCATTTTTAGTTTGAGGGTATTTTTGTTATTTTTGAATAATTTGAATTTAATATATTTTATTAGGAATTTAAAATGATTTATTTGAATTGTGTGATTTAAATACTAGTTTATTTATTGCCATGTAGTTTTGGTTAGCCTAACCTAGATTGGACCTAACCTAGATTAGCCATAGCTAGCCTAGTTAGCCACATTGAGAATTAGTTAGTATGGGATAGTGCGTTGAGTCATGTTTAGCTAAGTAGAGTGGTTGCAACTTAACTAGGAAAGAGCCCTAGATTTTAGGCCACTCATTAGCCTTGATTTATTGCTAGCCCTTAGATACAACCTAAAAACCCTAACCCTAGCTAAAGTGGCCAGCCAAGACCCCCCCTTGCCTATATAATATCTTTTTAGAAATTAGTGCCTCTTTCCATTATTCTATCATTTTTCTCTAAGAACAAGGTGAGCCTACACTTCTTTTCTCCATAGATTAATCAATAAGGCGCCATTTTTAGTGGGATTTCTTCCATAGTGTTCTAATCAATGTTCTCTTGCTGATTGTGGAGTTACATCTCAGATTTGAAGCAATTTGGAGATTTTGGATGGCTTTGAAGAACTCATTGAAAGAGGCTTTTTGTGTTGAAGAACACACATAGGTAAATTCCTATCCATCCATTAAAATTAGGTTTTCTTTGCATCAATAACAAGCCCTAGGTGTCCTTGTGCTGTAGGAATAGGGTTTGCTCGATTTCGTGTCCTGTACGTGTCCGTATCGGACACGTATCAGTGTGGTGCACAGGTGTTCGACGAAATACCACAAAGGGCGTTTTGATCGAGATTTCGATTTGTATTTGAATAGAAAAATAGGTCTTCATGTTGCTTATGGGTTTCCACTTGACTGAGTCGAGTTTGCTGTGTTTTCGTGTCCAAATTGGATACGTACCGCGCGCGCGCTGACCCACTCACTGTCCTGCTACCTCGTGTCCAGTTCTCACTGGACACGACACGAGACACGACCATTTTTGGTCAGCACCTGGGGGCAACATCTGACGTGCCACCCACAAATACTTAGAGGATCTCGTGTCGTATCGGACACGCAATCGCGTGAGCACGCGATTTGCAATACACTGCACGAGCATGCAAGTACTGTCCGATACGAGCTTCGTGTCCTTTATGGACACGTCGTGATGGTGTTACAGGGACACGACGGTGTAGCCCTAATATGGGCGAACACTGGGACACGTGCACGAGAACACTGGTGTCGTGTGTCAGGTGCATGAGCCTGTGACATGCCCGTACGACGATGCACTGAATGTACGTGTTTGTGTGTGTTTCTACTTGATTTGATACCTCGTGTCCAAATGTTTGGACACGAGTAGACTCGTGGGACACCTTCATATATACACAAACCTATTTCAGTGATTAATTTGATGTTTAATTAACATTTCGATTGATAATTTTAGGTTGGGGGATAAAAGTCTAATACTGTGTAAAAATTAGGTTTTCAAAGTTTAACTTGAGTTTTTAAAATGTAAATTAATGTTATTTTGATATGTTTAATATACACCTATGTCAGAGATGCATGTTTACACAATTGGGAATATGATGATGTTCTTATGGGGTTTAATGTTGGGTTTTCGAACTCAATTTGACACATATGTATTCAAATGTCTAATACAAATTCTGACACTAAATAGTTCACTGAGATTTTAGGATTTCATTCCTTAATGTTAACCTGTGAACTGTTTTCTAAAATTGAGTTGGTTACATAGAACTGAATTGGGTTTGTATTAAAATTTCTGAGATTCAAATCTGTGAACCTGAGAATCATGTACAATGTTTGGCATGGAAGGGGACTTTGGCATGAGTTAGGCTTCGAATGCCAGGACTGAAAACTGAGAACCACTTTGCTATTCATAAATCTGAATTTCTGAGACACAGGGAATGGGAAATCATTTGACCCATTGAATGATTTCCTATTTTATGACAGTAAATATCCTGAGATTTCAATCTCAGTAAGGGTTCTTCATGAGCTGAGCACATTATCACATGTTACTGTTGTGTAATACTAAGTACACTGAGAGCACATGCTTCACTGTTTAGTTTCTCACATTGTTGTAAAACCTGAACATAATAGCACCTACTGCCATGCCAACCTGAGATATAGGAATTGGTTCACTGTCAACCTGGGAACTAATTCCTTTTCCATTTCAAACTGATTGGTTTCCTTCCCATTTTTGCACTGTCACATATCTATATATCCACACACACACACACATACACACACACACTCATGAGCATATTAACACATTCACATGTTCCTGTCAACACACTCTATATCCTGATGAACACACACAGGTATACACTTTTCACTGTCACTTGAGTTCAATCCTGAGACACACACAGGGATTGTTATCACTGTCATTAACTAAAACCTGGGATTCATTCCTGAAAACATGAGTTTACCTGCTAACTGTTGACACCTATAAACTAAACCTGAGAATTAATATAGCCACTCTAACTGCTACACACAACTGAGACCTATAAACTAAACCTGAGAATTAATATAGCCACTCTAACTACTACACACAACTGACACCTATAAACTAAACCTGAGAATTAATATAGCCACTCTAACTGCTACACACAACTGAGACACTGTCACACACAGAAAACACAAACACACTCATGTACACACACAATGTTTTCTCCCATATCTCACTGTCATTTTGTTAGACCTGAGATTGAATCTTGTTTTCACATGTGCACACTATTTTAGCTCACCTATACACACACACCCCTATGTTCCTGTACACAGCAGCACATTGATACATCTCCTACAGACACACACACAAGTTTTTAGTCTATACACACATATCCCTGTCACTTTGTAACACATACACACAAGAGCACATTCCTGTCACCTATTTAGAAGACACACATATCTCATATGTTACCCCTCTCTCTATGTATATATGATACATATATATATATATATATATATATATATATATATATATATATATATATATATATATATATATATATATATATATATATATATATGTTTGTATGTATGTCTATAAGTGTAAACCTAAAGGCCTAATCTAATGTAATGTGTGAATGGTAGAGTAGGTTTATGGGTATTTCTATGTGCAATAGCTAATGTGCTAGCCATATTCCTATTGTATATATATAGGTAGATATGTATATATTCTTATGTGTGAATAGTAAAATATATTCTATATATAATATTGGGCCTATGTTGTGTCTGTTAGACTCGTGAGAGCTTAGTTAGACTTGTTAGTCTTGATTAGGCCTCGAATAGACTAGTTAGACTAGTTTAGACTTGTTAGACCTAGTTTGACCATAGTTGACCCAGTTTGGGTTGTCCAGAGTTGACCAAGAGTTGACTTTGGCCTAGATTGACCTAGACTCATGTAGAGTGCATAGTAGAACTTTATTTTACCATTTTAGACTTGTTGTGACTTGTGCTGTTCTGAATAGGAGCCAGATACCACTCCTTGGACAGTACTTTCATCTTGGACACTCAGATACCAGGCGAGTACATTCTCTGATCATTTCATATCCTGTTTAGAATTATTTTCCTGCTTTAAATTACTTTACTTGATACTGTCACGTTGGTCACACGGATTAGTACTCTATGGATCCCTTCTTGAGATGTTATCCATTCAGGGAGCATCGGGTACTTCATGTTCTGTGCGTTTCACTTACATGGTGTATCACTATGCTTCATGGTTCATTGAATCACTTGTGACATGTACTCTCATGATCACAGAGTCTTTCTTGAATCCTCCTATTTATTGGGCTTCCTAGAATCCCCATTTATGGGACTATCATGTACCACCCTTCGGGGGCCATTGCATGAATCATAACATAACCTGGCTGGATCCTTGTGTATTGATTGGGGTACGGAGGAGTAGAAGTGGACATGTGAATAATATCCAAGTAGTATCTCATCAGAATCATTTCGTAGTATCTCATCAGAATCATCCTATGCCATTTATATGTCTATATTGTACTCTGACTCACTAGCCACTGTTAGTTCTCTATTATAGTAGATATTTCTATTACAGTTCTCTCTATGTTTACATACTGCATTTCTTTCAGTACCTGTATCTTACTTTACTGCATGATTTTATTTTCTAACCTGCTATGAACTGTTGAGATGTATTGTGCTCGCTCCTGTCCTGACTGGACCTGTTGAAAATATTACAGAGGACGAGGAGGAGGCCTATGTGGATACCTTCTACGGGGCAGCCCTAGACGACACTTGTGAGCTGGACTCTCAGGAGGACCCAGCTCTAGCTGAGGACATTACCCTTATTGCCTAGACTAGCTTAGATAGGCCTTATCTTACTTATGTTGTCTTGAGACTAGTTTAGTTAGACTTTATATTCTGTCTTTGAGATCTGGGATGTATATATTCTTTTATATTCAGTAGCTGAGACTTGTATTCTGGATATTTTTAGAGATGTTATCTTAGACTCTTTGATCATCTGTATTTTCTTGAGTTCTATATCATATCGTGCTTCTTCTTCCTTAGTTGTGATTGAGTTTACATTCTGCTATGTCACCCCCATTCGGGGAGTATAAACTGCTTAGAATTATATTGTTAGATGTTGTGACCTAGGACAGCATTCTACCGCCGACAGTGCGGCGTAGGCTGGACGTACCCACGTCTCGTGTCCTTACTCTAGGGTGCGGGTCGTGACACGTTCTTCGGCACAAAGAGCACTGGCGCTCCCCATGGAGAAGCACTAGATCGATTGAAACCTTTTTTCAACAGGTCATCAATCTGCTCCTTCATATCTACGGCCTCCTTGGGGTTCACTCTATAGCAAGCCCGGGATACTGGTGATGAACCCGGTACTAAATCTATAGTAAGCTCCACATCTCTGTCAGGCGAAAGTTCTGAAAGATCCTCTGGAAATACATCCATAAACTCCCTAATGATAGGATGTGGCGGTGCTAACTCCCCAACTGTCGCACAACAGTTTGGCTCTAGGCTGATCTCCGGCCCTGTCCTTCTGACACTGAATGGTGCCGTACCTGGAGGACTGAACAGAATACTACCCTCATGACAGTCTATAGCTGCATGAGAATAGCTAAGCCAATCCATCCCCAATTTGATATCATACCTGGGGAGTGGCATCACAAAGAATCGTCCCCTAAACTCTCTCCCAGCTATAGTAATAGAGCATCTATAGATAGCTCTACTGGGTACTGGTCCGCCTTCCGTTATTACTCTACTCATCTCCTCGGTAGGTGTAGCTACTAAGTGGTATTTAAGCAAAAACTCTAATGACGGGAAGCTATACGATGCACCGGAATCAAACAAGCATAGAGCTAGAAAAGTATGCAAATAAACATGACCTGTGATGACGTCGGCTAAATAATCTGGCTCTGAAACCTGCTCCGGCTCTGCCTCAAGAGCTAGGCTATAAGCCTTCCCATGGGGTCCCTTTTGCAGCTGCCGATGTTGCCCGAACCTCTGCTGCTGAGTCGAAAGCGGCAGTCCTCTAGATGGTGGTCTGGTGCCTGGTACCCTCGCTACTTGGCAGTCCCGAAGTTGATGGGTGGTAGACCCACAAGCTAAACACTGCCCCAATCTCTTCTTGCAGACGAAAGCATCATAGCCTGGCCTCCTACAGAATGAACACACAGCTCCCTTCTGCTGTCATGGTCCCGGGGCTCTAACTGGTGGGGTCGGGTGATGTGGTATGGAAGGACGGTACGTCTGCTGGTGCAGCACCGGTGCTCTCGGCTGGAAAGCCTGACGCTTGGAAGGTCCCTCGTGGTGTACAGGAGCCGGTCCCTTGCAAGATAGAATACGCTCCTCTCTGCTCCGGGCCAACTCTAGGCTCTGGTAGTAGTCAGTCGTCCCATTCGCCACTAGGAGAATGCCAATGTCTAGAACTAGACCATGGCAAAACCTACGTGTCATCTCCTCTAGGTCTACAACTAGACTAAGAGCGAAACGACTCAAACGACTAAATTCTGTGGCATATTCGTCAATAGAACGGTTCCCCTACTGGATGTTCTGGAATTGTAGCCCCATGGATACTCTAGCGGTGGTCGAGAAGAATTTCTTCTTGAACTAGATCTTAAACTGATCCCATGTGGCTCTCCCTCTCACGAATAGTGGCTCATTTCTGAACCAAACCCCTGCCAAGTCTGTCAGCAGAAATCCCGCTGCCTCGACGTGAAGGTCACCCGACAACCTAGCTCCGAGGAGCTTCCTCTCTACCGAGTCTAGCCAGTCATCTGCTACTATGATGCCTTCAGTCCCCATGAACTCCCTCGGGTTCAAGCCCATGAAGTCCTTGATATTCCCCGCTCTCTATCGTGGCTCTACTGGTGGTGGGGCCACGGTAGGCTCCTCAGAATGCTCCATGCTCCGGCGAAGTAAGGTGGTCTGCTCCTGATGGGTCGTTAGGAACCCCTGGATCAGAGTGAGCAGTTGGTTCCCGTCGAGAGTGACGGAAGCCTGGGTAGGTATACTAATAGGTGGTGGTAGGAGTATCGGATCCTGCTGGGACTATGATGTGGAAGGTGGCGGAGGCATCTGGGTTGGTGGATTTGTGGAGTGGAGGAGTGTGGTAGGTGGAGGTGGAGGTGCATCGGTCAACTGATCAACCGACTGGATAGGAAGTGTGCCATTCTCAGGGGTGGCATACTGGGACGAGCGGGTGAGCACCATCTAATAAATAAAAGGACTCATAAGGACCCTTTTTAGTAAACAATCATAACAACAAGAAAATCTAATTTGTAACTGTCACGCCCCAGAACTAGAATACTGGAGAGCGGGGGCAGACATAGCCTGCTACGTATATTAATGTGCAACCCACCTTGCTATATGGTCACGGCTGTCTAGATACATGAGGGTTTAACTACAAGCCATCAGTCTCCTATGGTCAAGAACAAGCCTATTGTCTCAATCACAAGCAAGTAAGTAAATGTTACAAGATGTAAGACCACCGAATATACAATAGTAAGGCATCCCAAACATTACATATTTAGCTGATCATGAAGCTAGTCGTTACAAAATGTCAGGACTAGCAAGAGTTTAGTCATACATGAACAACCCTAGGATCTGTCAATTATGTTACAGCCCGTAGACAGACAGTGAATAAAGGTACAACCTTAGCTAACAAGTGCTCGTCGGCTAAATGCCTCAAAAGAATAATTTTACAATAAAGTGGGAGAACCAAAAAGAAACCCACTAGTTGCCAGGGTTACGCCTGGTGGTCACCATCTGGCTGGAAGACAGGTGGATCCTCTGGTGCTGCTCCGATATCTTGCCACACAAAACCAGCTGGGTCAGACCCCAGAAAGAGCAAGTGCCACAAGGAGGCTTCACTTAGGAACTAAAACCAGCAAATCACAATAGAATATTAAAGATAATAAATAAAGAACTGATAATAATAGAGATAACAACAGTAAACTGAGTACGAGGAAACCATTCAAGTAGCCAGGTCACAACCCTTAAACCAAACAAGGATCGGGGTTGTAGCCCTTCACCTGAATAGAAACCCGTCTCAAATACTATTGGTACAGTGAAGACAATAAACGAAGAGAGGACACAGAAATGCTCCGGAAGCCAGGTTACAACCCTTAAACCAAACAAGGACCGGGGTTGTAACCCTTTGCCTGAACAGAACTGGACCCCTGATCTTTATTGCTAAGGCCAGCATAAATAATCATGGTATTAAGGTAAGGTAAAACATGACGAACATGTCATGGGGTTGCAATAAGACAATAAACGAAGAGAGGACACAGAACTGCTCCGGGAGCCAGGTTACAACCCTTAAACCGAACAAGGACCGGGGTTGTAATCCTTCGTCTGAACAGAACTGGACTCCCGATCGTTATTGTTAAGCAAGCATCAATAATCATGTCATGTCACAATCTTGCACAGGATCAGGACAAGACTAAGCTGAGCTAGATTCCATCCAATCAATCACGGCCAAGCAAAGAGTACGGCTTGATACTTTAACTAACTAGGGTTATCACAGGCCTAGTTACTAGCAAGATGCAATGAGATTATCCCAACAGCCACAATCCCTGCAGACCATCCTGTTATCCAGGTCCAATGTCCCTTTATGAAGAATACAATACGTGACTGTGTGCTGGAAATGTGCCCTACTCGTCGGTAGGCTACAAGTCCATTTAATGCGTCCAGATAACGGAATTGCCTGTAGCTGAGAATCTCTTCATGTCTACTGAATTATTCTAGTTTATTAGCCTTAGTCAATTACTGTAGGTATCCCTGACCGTGGTACTCTGGGATCCCTATCCTAGACATGATGCAAGACAGTACTGGTTTATTTGTACAAACGTAATCGTCCACGGTGTCCAGGTCATTCATACTTGTCATGTCAAGCTAGCTGTCGTAACAGCATGTCATGATATATCATGTCAGTTTGCTTGTCGAGAGTGTGCCACGGCGGGCCACTAACGTGTTCAGGAAATATGCCAAAATTTATATGACATATACATAATATGATATTTCAGTTTAATAATACTAATAATGATAATAATAATAATAATATAATATAATGCAAGAGGACAGGACTACAGGAGGGAGCCATGCGGCTAATAGGAGTCATGCGACAGAAAGCAGGCACGCATATGCTGCTGCGACTGCACACTCATACGGCTGGAAGAGGGCAGGCGTATGCGGCTCAGGAAGTAATGCGCCATGCGGCTCAAGAAAGAAGGGCACATGCGGTAGCAGAAGGAAGGGGCTTATGCGGCTGGGTTGCGGGTTCATCCATGCGGCTCAGGGGACCTCAGGCTCATGCGGCAGAAAGCAGGCACGTATATGCGGCTGCAAGTATTTATGTTCATGCGGCTGGATTTGCCAAGGCCATATGCGGTTGAAAGGTATGAACATATGCGGCTGCGCCCAAGTGGGTCCCATGCGGCTGAGCAGAGACGGGTCCTTTATGCGGCCAAAAGAATAAGTCACATGCGGCTAAAAGGGCAGGGCTTTATGCGGCTGGGTTTAGTCAAGCCTATGCGGCTGCAAGTGTTTAATATTTATGCGGCTGGACGTGCTGAGGCTCTTATGCGGCTGGATAGAGACAGAAGTCTATGCGGCTGGGAATTGCCCAGGCTTATGTGGCTGGAAGAACACTTGTCACATGAAATACGGTCAAGAACTGTTCTTCTTCTTCCAATTTCCGAGAAGAAGAACACCATGAAGACATGCTTCCAATCTCCACAAAACCTTCATCCATAGTCCAAATTCGAACTTCCATAGGTCAGAATGGGGTAGAACGAAATTCCCTACAACATGAAACCATCAAAACTTGGAAATAACAATGTTAATTAGATCAAAACCCAAGAAATCCAAAAATACTATAAACTTAGATCTACATAAATTGAGCCATGGAAATTAGAAATGCTAAGTACTAAAGTGTGTTACAATCTCGAGAGAAAGAGAATGGAACAATAGAAACGAAGTTCCTCCATGAAGCAAGCTACACTTGCCTAAGCTCTCTCTCTCTCTCTCTCTCTCTCTCTCTCTCTCTCTCTTCTCTCTCTCTCTCTCTCTCTCTCTCTCTCTCTCTCTCTCTCTTTCCTGGTTGTTGAAGAAGTAATGGTGGAGAAGAAGTAGTAATGACGAGAGAGAATGAGGGAATAGGTAAATAAAGGATGATGGTGGGGGTAGATAAGGGTTCTCTCCTTGGTTCATGATGAACCAAGGCAACCTAAGCCTAGCCAACCAACCCAAAATAGACCAAGCCATGTAATGCCAAGATAAGCCAAGCAAGAAATCATGTAATACAAGATAAAATACGTACACATATTTCAAAATACGTAATACGAACTATAGGCATTACAACTCTACCCACCTTAAAAGAATTCCGTCCTCAGAATTTAATTAAGAGGCTAGAGGGACAAGAACAAGCTATACTATTCACAGGCAAGCTATACTAATCAAGCAATCAAGTAATTATTCATGCAAGCAAGGAATCGAAGACATGAGGCATAAGAAAGATATTATACCTCACGAGTCAAACAGGTCGAGATATCACGATCGGATATCATCCTCACGCTCCCACGTTGACTCACCCAAAGAGTGATGACCCCAAGCAACTCGGACTAACTTGATAGTCTTGTTCTTGAGTGTCTTCTCTCTTTGGTCCAATATTGACACGGGCCTCTCCTCATACGAAAGGTTGGTACCAACAACCAATTCTGAATGATCCAGGATATGGCTCGGGTCCGGGATATACCGTCGCAGTTGGGATACATGGAACACATTATGCACCTCACGTAGCGACGGCGGAAGAACGAGACGATAGGATACATCTCCTACTCGCTCCAGAATATCGAACGGTCCTATATACCTAGGACTAAGCTTTCCCCGTACGTTGAAACAAATGATGCCACGGTTAGGCAAAATCCTCAGGAATACATGGTCACCGATCGAGAATTCAAGGGGTCGCCGGTGAGAATCGGTCCAATGACGCTGGCGATCTTGGGCAACTCGAAGATGATATCTGACTCTCCTGACCACTTCAAAGGTCTGAGCAATCATTTTCGGACCGAGCATCTGTCTCTCTCCGATATCGTCCCATGCTAGCGGGGATCGGCACTTCCTACCATACAGTGCCTCGAACGGCGCCATCTGGATACTGGCCTGGAAACTGTTGTTGTACGAGAACTCCACCAAGTACAGGTGATCTTCCCACAAACTACCGAAGTCGAGCGTACAAGATCTTAATATATCTTCGAGAGTCTGGATCATACGTTCTGACTGGCCATCTGTCTGTGGATGATATACTGAGCTGAACTGGAGGCGAGCCCCCAAACTCTCTTGCAGGCTACGCCAAAAGTACGACGTAAATCTGGAATCTCTGTCCGAGGTGATACTGACTGGCACACCGTGCAATCTGACAATCTGCCGGAGATACATTTCTGCTAGTTGAGCCGTCGACTGACCAACTCTGAACGGGAGGAAGTGAGCCACCTTCGTGAGCCGGTCAACTATAACCCAAATAGCATCTCGACTAGCTGGGGATCTAGGTAATCCAGTCACGAAATCTATGGTCACATGCTCCCACTTTCATTCTAGAATTGGCAAGGGCTGAAGAAGTCCAGCTGGCCTCTGATGTTCAACTTTAACTTGTTGGCAAACCAAACACCGAGAGACAAACCGGACTATCTCTCTCTTCATGCCATTCTACCGAAAGTGCTGACGGATATTACGGTACATCTTCGTACCACCGGGATGAATGGAATACTATGAACTGTGAGCCTCTGCCAGGATCTTCTGTCTGATATCTCCATTGGGTACACAAAGACGCTTCCCTTGTCAAAGTGTACTGTCTTCATGGATAGATAACTCTGGTCTTCGTCTTGCCTCACACTTTGCTCTGAGTCGCTGAAGCTTGGAATCTGGTGACTGCGCCATCCAGATCCTCTCGACTATAGTGGACTGAACTTGCATGCTGGCCATCAATGCCACACTGGAAGGGAGGACAACTTCTATACCCATCTTCTGAAGATCGGCTAACAGCTCTGGTTGCGCTGTTAGGAAGTAAACTCTGGCTCTCCTGTTCAATACATCTGCTACAACATTGGCCTTCCCGGGGTGATATTGCAGGTTGACATCATAATCTATAAGTAGCTCCAGCCACCTCCTCTGACGCATGTTAATATCCTTCTGGATGAAAACATACTTCAGGCTCTTGTGGTCGGTAAAAATCTCCACCCTATCTCCATATAGGTAGTGCCTCCACAACTTAAGTGCAAACACTACTGCTGCCAGCCCCAAGTCATGGGTTGGGTAATTCCTCTCATGATCACGAAGTTGTCGTGACGCATAAGCTATTACCTTTTCATTCTGCATCAGAACACATCCTAAGCCTCTGCCTGAAGCATCACAATATACTGAAAATCCTCTGGTTCCGTCTGAAAGTATGAGAATGGGTGCCGTCATCAAGCCTCGCTTCAGCTTCTCAAAAGAATCCTGATATTCGGTTGTCCAAGCAAACTGCACATCCTTGCGGGTCAACTGGGTCAATCGCGCTGAAATAAGAGCAAAGTCTGAAACAAATCGCCGGTAGTAGCCGGCCAAGCCAAAAAAACTGTAAATTTTTACCACCGTGCTAGGTACCGGCCACGTTTCAATGGCCATGATCTTCTGGGGATCCACTTCTACTCCTCCTCTGGTGATGATATGGCCCAAGTACGAAATACGATCGAGCCAGAACTCGTATTTACTAAACTTGGCATACAACTGGTGCTCTCTGAGAATCTGAAGAACAACTCGGAGATGCTGCTCATGCTCCGCTTCACTCTTGATGTAGACCAGGATGTCGTCTAGGAACACAATCACGAACTGATCCAAATAAGGCATGAAGATACGATTCATGAGGTCCATGAATACAGCCGATGCATTGGTTGCTCCAAATGGCATCACAAGAAGCATCGGGGCTCCCCAAGGCGATCCACTTGCACGAATGAATCCCTTGGTTCTAAGTTCTTCAATCATCTTGTACAATATCTCTAGCTCTGGCGGTGCCATCCTGTAGACTCTCTCTGACACTAGGGTTATCCCGGGAATCAAGTCGATGGTGAACTCGATCTTCCGCTCTGGCGGCATCCCTGGAAGCTCTTCTGGGAAAATATCTGGAAACTCTTCAACTATCTGGGATAACTGTATTGCTGCTACTGCCATCCGCAACACTGGAGGAGAAGGTTCAACTTCGCCTCGGGAGAAGGAAAACTCCGGCTCGCCTGGAATGCTAAAAACAACCCTGCCAATGTGGCAGTCTATCCTAGCATAATGGTCCCTCAACCAATCCATCCCTAAGACCACATCATAATCGGCTATCGGAAACTCTATCAATCTAGCGGAGAATTATCTACTGCTAACTATGATCCAACACGAGAAAAATACTCTATCTATTCCCACAAGTCCATTACCAGTAAGTATATTGAGCCTCACTGATAGTGACTCGGGCTCCAATCCTACCCGTGTCGTGAATCGTGCAGACATAAATGAGTGCGAGGCACCAGAATCAAATAATACTGAAGTTGGAAAGGTGTTGACGAGAATAGTACCTGCCACTACCTCACCTGGTGCTATTCCTTCTTCTCCTATGGTCAAAGCCAGCACTTGACCATGTCCTCTGGGTGCGAGTCCCTTCTGCTAAAAATTTCTCTGCCTACTCTGGATCAGGGCTTGGGCTTGGACATACTGCTGCGGTCTCTGCTGCTGGAATGCCAGGGCCTACGTCGGCAATAGCCTCGGGAATGGGTAATGCAGCTGCTGCTGCTGCTGGACTGGTGCTAGTCCTCTAACTGAAGGACTAGAGAAGGCCGGTGAAGATGAACTCCCCCTGTTCGGGCAGTTCCCAACCCTGTGGTCCGGGGTACCACAAACCAAGCACAAACCCTGTGCTCTACGACACTCTGGTACCACATGCCCTGGCTCCCCGCAGTGTGAATATCCCACTGCAGAAGACTGCTTCTGCTTCTGCTGCTGAGGGTACGTCGGGGTGGAATGCTGAACCGACGTCACTGAGGCCGCCTGCCTCAGAGCTCCATGTTGGCCCATTGGTCATAGTCAAACCTGATTTTAATAATTGATCCAACTCTATCTCGATATAATTGCAAGTCAACCAGATGTTTACCTACGATGTTTTGGATACTGCTCAACAATGGATATTTACTATGTTCAAAACCGAAGCTGTTTCGAAGCTGTTTGCCATTCAGAATGTACTTCCTGTTACGCTATATATTTTTTTATTTTATTGAGTCTAGGAATACATTGTACACCTAGTCGTACTGGCAAATAGGCTATCCGGAAATATTTTTCAAAACCATCTTATTCTTTTACAAATGACCTACGTTTTTTAAAAACATTCTTTTTATAAAAAGCTTCTGAAAGATTTTTCAAAAAGCTAAAATTTATTTTCTCAAATGAACTGGCAGAACCCCAGCAGAACTCGGCTAGAGTTCGGGCAGAGTTCGTCCATTTGGAACGTTAGTGAACGTTGGGTTTTTGAACTTGGTCATCCTTCAGTTGCAGTTTGTTACAAAGAGTTCTATCCGAATTCTGTCCGAATTCTGTCAGAGTTCTGTCTTTGGAAAAACTATAAATAGAGAAGTATTTCGATCATTTCAAATCACCAATTCACTTTCAATCTCTTCTCTTCCTGAGCTTACATTCTTCCAAAGAGTTCTAAAAAGCTTTCATTTTCAAATCCCAAGCCAGTTACAATCCTCTAGTCGATTTGCCAGTGCGGTACGGTCTAGAAGTTTCAGAGCGATTGTAATCAGAGGCTTGATAGAAGATTCAACTCTTCACAATTGAAGTTGGTCGAGTTCTTCGTATCAAAGCCCGCGTCTGTAGAAGTTGCAAGGACTTCGTATGAAAACTTGCGAGATTTTTCAATAGTGGATTCAACTGGAAGCTAGAGTTCTTCCGACTGGACTAGTCCTCACAAGAGGAAAACCAGTATAAATCTCGGTGTTTGCGTTTGCCTTCTGATCACTTTTAATTTCTGTCATTTACTTTTGTGATTATTATTATATCTGTGATCTAACTGGTAACAAGTTTTTAATTAGCAATATTCTGCTGCCTACTCTATTCACCCCCTCTAGAGTATTCTTCTTTACGATTTCGTTTCTACAATTGGTATCAGAGCCAAGTTCTCCATCTAGAGGTATTATATTCTGATCCCAATTGTTTCTACAATTGGTATCAAAGCGGGTTATACAGGTAAAGCAAGGTAAAATTGCAGTTATATTCAATTTTTATATAGATCACAGTAATAAACATGGCAACTGTGAAATTCACAAGTGAAGGCCAAGCCACAAACAGACCTCCACTGTTTGACGGGACAAACTACACCGATTGGAAAACACGTATGAGTTTCTTTCTGAAATCTCTTGATTTTGACTTATGGTCTGTAGTTATTGATGGCTATAAAAAGCCACATCGTATTAATGTTGATGGTGTTTTAGTTGAAAAATCCCATGACAAATATACAGAGGAAGAAAAGAAAAAGGCCAGTCTTGACGCACGTGCTATTAACGCTTTATTTTGTGCTTTAGACAGAACTGAATTCAACAGGGTGTCTACTTGCACAACATCAAACGAAGTATGGAAACTTCTTGAAGTAACCCACAAAGGAACAACACAATTCAAGGAGTCAAAGATCAGCAGACTTACTCAGGAGTATAAGGCGTTCAAAATGAAGCCAAGTGTATCAGTCGCTCAGATGTTTACAAGATTCTTGGATATTGTAAATCCTTTGTCCTCACTAGGCAAGGATTACAGTAACCATGAGAAGATTCGCAAACTTCTACGAGCCCTTACAAAGAACTGAATTCCAAAGGCTACAGCAATCATTGAAGGGAATGACCTCTCAACAATGTCTCAAGAAACACTCATGGGTAAGCTACTCACTCACGAGTTAGAACTTCAAGACTTTGAAGATGCTACACCAAAGGAGAAGTCAGAGAAGACGATCGCTCTCAAGGCTCAACATAGAAGAACCATCGAAGATGATTCCGACGACAGCGACTCCGAGTCTGAAGATCAAGCCCTTCTGGTAAGAAAGTTCAAGAAGTTCATAAGATTTAACAGGAGAACAAAAGACAGCAACAACGACAACAACAAGGAAGATCCTATTTGCTACGGATGCAAAAAGAAAGGACACATGAAGAAAGACTGTCCAATAACATCATCATCAAAGAAAAACAGCAAATATGACAAAGGGTACCTGAAGAAATCGACATCAAGAAAGTACGCCAACACAAGCATATGGCATAAAAGTGAAGCCAGCGACTCAGAAGATGAACAATCAGATAATGCTGCAAATGTGTGCTTGATGGCTTGCGATCAGGTGGGACGCCCTTCACATGCTATGAGCAAATGGATCCTCGACAGCGGTTGCTCACGGCACATGACCGGTGACGCTTCATTATTTGCAACACTGTCGAAGAGGAATAAAGAAGGATACGTCTCCTTCGGTAATAATTTGAGAGGGTACATAATCGGTATCGGTAACATTGGTAAGGCTCCCTATCCAGTGATTAAAGATGTTTGTCTTGTTACTGAGTTAAAACATAATCTGCTCAGCATAAGCCATTTAGCTGATCATGGTTATGGCATTAACTTCGTAAAAGATAAATGTACTATTATTGATAGTTCAACTGGCAGTACTATATTTGAAGGTATTAGGGAAGACAATATATATGTATTCTATTTGTTGGAAGATGCTAACAATACAGGTAGATGTTTGATGGCCAAAAGTATTGATAGTCAACTATGGCATATGAGACTTGGTCATGCAAATATGGATACAATTTCAAGATTATCTACGAAGAAGTTGGTACGCGGCTTACCGGATATTTCTTTCAAGAATGATACGGTATGTAGTGAATATGAAAAGTACAAAGCTACCAAATCCGCATTAAAATCCAAGAACGTTATAAGTACCACTAGACCTTTACAATTGTTGCATATGGACTTATTTGGACCCAGCAGAATTGCTAGTCTAGGTGGTAAGTTATATGTATTTGTCATTATAGATAATTTTTTTAGATATACATGGGTTTATTTTCTTGTACGCAAGAACGATGCATTATCAGAATTTGTCACCTTTTGCAAGAAAGTACAGAATGAAAAAGGGTTCATGATTACTCGCATTCGTAGTGATCATGGCAGCAAATTTGAGAATACATAATTCAAGCAATTTTGTGACACACACGGTTATCTGCATGAATTCTCTTGCCCTAGGACTCCACAACAAAATGGAGTTGTGGAACGTAAGAACAGAACTCTATCTAAAATGGCTAGAGTTATGTTGAACCAGTTTAGTCTACCTAGATATTTATGGGCTGAAGCTATAAATACAGCATGCTATATTCTCAATAGGGTTCTAATTCGACCTATATCGAAGAAGACTCCCTATGAATTATGGTTTGATAGAACACAAATGTTTCTTATTTCAAAATCATTGGTTGTAAATGCTTTATTCTTAATACTAAAGATAATTTGAGTAAATTTGATGAAAAGGCCGATGAAGGTATATTTTTAGGTTATGCAGCAAAGAGCAAAGGATATAGAGTCTTCAACAAAAGAACCATGATCATTGAAGAATCTATCAACGTCAAGTTTGATGAGCTAAATCAACACTTAGACGACGATGACAATGAAGACATAATCGCACCAAGTACAGCTACTGCAAAACCTTCACACAAAGATGCAGAACCATCACATCAGGCATCAGATGAACCTCCAAGCAAAGAAGCCAGAACTAGCAATCTTGAGACTGCACCAAAAGAGATGAGATTCTGGGCTAGTCATCCAAAGGACTTGGTAATTGGTGAGATTACCAAGGGTGTAAGTACTCGTTCCTCTAATAAAGATATAGCTTCTTGTGTTGCTTTTGTCTCGCAGTTTGAACCCAAAAATATTGATGAAGCATGTAGTGATAATTTTTGGTTAGATGTTATGCAAGAGGAATTAAACCAATTAGAACGGAATCAAGTTTGGAAACTTGTTCCCAAGCCTATTGATCATCCGGTCATTGGCACCCAATGGGTATTCTGAAATAAACTGAACGAGAATGGTTTAGTGACTCGTAATAAGGCTCAACTCGTAGCTCAAGGATACAATCAGGAAGAAGGTATCGACTACGATGAGACTTATGCCCCAGTTGCGAGATTAGAATCCATTCGTATGTTATGTGCATTTGCATGTTTGATCATAATTTTAAGTTATTTTAAAGGGATGTCAAAAGCGCATTTTTAAATGGTTTTATAAAAGAAGAGGTTTATGTAGCTCAACCACCCGGTTTTACTGATTTTAAATTTCCTGAATATGTTTTCAAGTTGAAGAAAGCTTTATACGGTTTGAAACAATCCCTTCATGCTTGGTACGATCGTCTAAGCACTTTTCTACTTGATAACGGTTTTTCAAAGGGAAAGGTTGACACTACTTTGTTTATAAAATCTTTGAATAATAATATTCTTTTGATTCAAGTCTATGTAGATGATATTATCTTTGGATCTACTGATGAATCTCTTTGTCAAGAATTTTCTAAGTGTATGTAGAATGAATTTGAGATGAGCATGATGGGAGAGCTGAAATTCTTTCTCGGACTGCAAATCAAACAAACCAACAATGGGACGTTCATAAATCAAGCAAAGTACGCAAAGGATCTATTAAAGAAGTTCGACATGGAAGCAGCAAAACTACTTAGCACTCCAATGGCGACTTCAACCAAGCTTGATATTGATGAATAAGGCAAACCCGTCGACATACGTAAGTATCGAGGTATGATCGGTAGCTTACTGTATTTAACTGCTAGTCGACCAGACATAATGTTTAGTATTTGCTTATGTGCACATTTTCAAGCTAATCCTAAAGAATCACATTTGTGCGCAGTTAAGTGTATCTTCTGATACCTTAAAGGCACTTCTTCTGTTGGCTTATGGTATCCCAAAACCACGTTATTTGACCTAACCGGTTATTCCGATACTGATTTTGCCGGATGCAAAGTAGATAGAAAAAGCACTAGCGGCACATGTCATTTCCTAGGAAAAGCTCTAGTCTCTTGGTTTAGTAAAAAGAAAAATTCTGTTGAATTATCAACAACCGAGGCTGAGTATATCGCCACAGGACGTTGTTGTGCACAAATTTTGTAGATAAAACAAACCTTAGAAGACTATGGATTGCATTTTTCACACATATCTATTTTCTGTGACAACACTAGTTCTATTAATTTGACAAAGAATCCAGTATGTCGTTCTCGTACTAAACATATCGAGATTCGATATCACTTTCTTAGAAATCATCAACAAAATGGAGATATAGACCTTGTATACATAGACACACAGAATCAATTAGCTGACATACTCATAAAACCTCTAGCGGAAGATCGTTTCAATTATTTACGTCGAGAATTAGGCATTTTAGATGTCAATAATATTAATTAATTTTTTTTATTAATTAATTTATTCGATACTCAAAAACCGTTTTCGAGACAAGCCCAAAAAGAGTCTGTCTGTTACCACGACTACGGTCGAAGCGAAGCGGTACTTAAGAGTTCCCTGGTGAACCTCCGTTAGCTGGGACAGCACTCCTACAGCTAATCTGAGACAGATGCTGAGTAAAGAATATTAATTTATAAAATAATATTAATTATATTATTTTGAGATTTAAAATTACTAAACTTTGAATTAATCACTTGAAACGAATTAATGAAAAAGAATGTGGCCTTATTTGAATTTATATATATATATATATATATATATATATATATATATATATATATATATATATATATATACATATATATATATATATATATATAGCCAGGCAACCCTTGGCGAATTCGGCCCGAGTTCGGTCCGACTTCGGCCAGAGTTCGGCTGGGTATATATATGTACCAGCATGAACCCGAGGCTTCCTTCTTCTTCATTCTTCCCCACATCCTCATAACAGCAGCCTCCGCGTCTCCAAACCCTAGCTTTTCTCCATCCTTGTTCTTTAAATCCGTGTGGAGTTTTTCGTCCAAACTTTGGATTCGTGCAGAGAACGTCATCCTCTACAACATATCCAATTCTTGGAAGATATAATCCCTTCTCTCCACCACTTTTCAATACTTAGGGTTTCTAGAAAATTTTAGGAAAGAATGCCTAAGTTCAATCCCTTCAAGAGGAAGAAGACCAATGCCAGTGAAGAGGCATCGTCTTCAGATCCGCATACGGATTGCCTCTTTTTTCGGTCCAATCGGACGATGGTGCGTCGGACGAGTTTTACTTTAAAACTTCCGATCAAGCTTTATTGTGGTACGCCGATTTTATCATACGTACTATTTGTACCGGATCGCCGATTAAATGGACTGTCTTTCCGGATCACCGCCCTTACTTTGAGGCATTAAGGTTACAATATGTTGTCACCTTACAATTCCCCATTGCCACTAATGACATTAGATTATTCTATTGTAATTTCTTGTTAGACACTTTTACCGCGAGGACACGTGTCGGAGGAATTGATATCGAATTCACTGATGAAACGTTAGCGGAAATCCTTGGTATCCCAAACGAAGGTGCCCCGCTCGATGACATCACTGATTTTGATTTCCCCGATGGCACGACACTCGTTAGCTTCAAGAATGAGCTTTGTGCGCCCACACGCGCTCGTCCTGGAAAGTTCAAGGATAATAACTTGAACTTGTTTAACTACGAATTACATAGCATCATCTATTCCACCTTACTTCCGAAATCCACTTCTAAAGATGATGTCACTGTACTTGAGCTTTCTGCTCTTTATCATATTCTTAAGGGGATCTTTTTCTGCCCCTAAGACTATCATCCAGATGATGGGTAGATGTTGCGGAAGAGACCGCAATCTACCTTATGCGATGCGTATTCCACGCATCTTTCAGAGATTTGATATTGACCTATCTACTTGTGCTGTCGACCCCGAGCCCAAGTTTCTCAAACTCTCTCGTCGCAGCATTGCCATTGTTCCTCCACCTACTGCACCTACTCCTACAGCTCCCACAGCACATGTTCCTCCTCATTCTTATCCTATGACATTTGAGGGTATACATCAGCACTTATCAGATATACAGTCTTTTTATGTTGAGACCTCTAGGGAACACGAGTTTCGTGATGTGACTCGGTTCCAGTCGATTGCCAACTCATTCGCCGATCTGAGGTTTGCGCAGACGGGTCATTCTGCTAGCTCTCTACCTCGAGACCCTTCTTTTCTGGCTACCGCATTGACGACGAGGCAGTCCACTCTCTGTTCCAGCCAGGGAACGCCTATGATTGGTATCGTACTGCTGGTGCCACTTCTCACACTTCTGGCGCTGGTACTTCTAGAGCTGGTCCTTCTGGACATGCTGGAGCTGCCGCTGACATTGATGATGATGATGATGATGATTTTTGAGATGTTAGATATTGAGACTGTTACTTTTGTCTTATGTTACTTGGAAATGCTCCGACATTCCAAGATTTTATCAGTACTATTATTTTTATTATCAGCACTTTTTCTTTATTATGTGACTATTCATAGACATGGTTTTGATTATGCCTCAGTTTTGGCATCTTAGTCTATTTTTTAGCACTTTATTTGTTTCAGTATTATTCTCGCACTTTATTAAATACTGTCTGTATGACGCCCCATAACCAGAATACTGGAGAGCGGGGGCGAACATAGCCAGCTACGTATATTAAAATGGAATCCACCTCAGTATACGATCACGGCTGTCTAGATATGAGGGTTTACTACAAGCCAATGGTCTCTTAAGGTCAAGCCTATTGTCTCAATCTCAAGCAAGTAATATAATTATAAGATGTTAGACCACCAAATATACAATAAAAGGCGTCCCAAATATTACATATTCAGCTGATCATGAAGCTAGTCATACAAAATACGAGGACTAGCAAGAGTTAAGTCATACATGATCAACCCTAGGATTTGTTAATCATGTTACAGCCCGTAGGCAGACAGTAAGTAAAGATGCATCGAGCTAACAGGTGCTCGTCGGCTAAACGCCTCAAAAGAATAAATTTACAATGTAGTGGGTGAAACAAAATAGAAACCCACTCGTAGCCCGGGTTCCTTCTAGTCGCCACCATTGGGCTGGAAGTTCGGTAGATCCTCGAGTGCTGCTCCGAAATCTGGCCACACAAAACCAGCTGGGTCAAACCCCAGAAAGAGCAAGTGCCACAAAGGAGGCCACGAAATAAGAACAAAAGCCAGCATATCAGAACATAAGAAATAGAAAAAAAGTACAAGTAATAAAGAGTACAACAGGACAATAAACGACTAGGGACATGGAACCATTTCGGGAGCCAGATTACAACCCGTAAACCAAACAAGGATCGGGGTTGTAACCCTTCGTCTAAATAGCACTTGTCCCTACCCATTTATTGTTAAGATAAGTAAATCAATCATGTTCAGGGGTGCCAGGTACAGGGACTTAGACGAGACTTAGACCAAGCTAGATACCATCCATTCTCAAGCGGCCAAGCAAATACTACGGCTTACTACTTAACTAACTAGGATTATCACAGGCCTAATTACTAACAAGATGCAAGATAAGAAATTTTCAGTCCCAAGCCCTGCAGACTATCCAGTTATCCTTCCGCGGGTTGAGAGTATGGTTGGGTACATCGCCCTGGAGACGATATACCCTTAGGTGACTTAGAGAGTGCAACACATGACAGTGTGCTGGAAATGTGCCCTACTCGTCGGCAGGCTACAAGTCCATTTAATGCGCCCAGATAACGAGATCGCCTGTGACTGAAAATTCTCCATGTTCTAGTTTGATCTAACCATTAGCCTAATTCGATTTAGCGCGAGTCCCTGTCTGTGGTACCCAGGGAGTCACATCCTAGACATGATGCAAGACAAGACAAGTGGATTGCACAAAACAACAAGAAAGAACACCCACGGTGTCAGGGCAAGTCAATGTACGACCAGTTATCAAGTTAAGTCAAGTCAAGTCAAGAGTGCGCCACGACGGCCACTACCAAGATATCATGCTACAGGAGATTAATCACAGGTTGCAGGTTACAATGTACCACATCGAGTTATTGCCAAGATCAGAGAATGCTAGCCATAAATCAAAAACACAGAAAATCGTGTCAAGACTTGTCGGGTTAAGTCGAGTCGTGCTGGGGCATCAAGATCTCAGAAAACAAAATCAGCAAGAAAGAAACTAAGGACCAAGGGGAACACCAAGGGTTATGAAGGGAAGCCATGGCACAGTGTGTGCCAGACAAGGGGCTCGGGCAAGCGGCACCCAGAGATGCGCTCGGGAACGGTCGCAGCGCGCCAAGGGGCGCGAGCGGGGTCAACGGGATCAACTGTGCGCGGGGCAGCGAGGCGCACAGGGGCCCGCGGCCAGCGAGGCGCGCAAGGGATCGCACGGCCAACGAGGCGCACAGGGGGCGCACGGCCAGCGAGGCGCATAAGGGGGCGCGCGGCCAGCGAGGCGCGCAGGGGGCGCGCGACCAGCGAGGCGGACAAGGGGGTGCGCGGCCAGTGAGGCGCGCAAGGGGGCGCACGACCAGCGAGGTGCGCAGGGGTGGCGCACAAGGCGCGCGGCCAGCAAGGTGCGCAGGGGGACGCGCGGCCAGCGAGGCACACAAGGGGGCACGCAAGGCGCACGGCTAGCGCTAAAGAGCACGGCGCGTAGGGGGAGCAGCCCGGCGCTAAACAGCGCGGCTGGGGGAAGGGGGTCTTCTAATTCCTCAAGCTTGAGAGAAAGAACACCAATGGCCTCAAAAACTTTGAAACCTCACAACTTGGTCTATAAAACTCGAAATCCGGAATTTCAAGAGTCTAATTTGTGTAAAATTCAATTCTCTACAACATAGAAGCATCAAAACAAGAAGAAAAAAAATCCAAGTTTGGTAGATCAAACCCAAGAAATTCCGAAAATGGTAAAAACTTAGATCTAGGAGAATCCAAGCTCCAAATCCAAAAATGTCAAGTACTAATGTTGTTCCAAATCATCTAATTAAGCTATTAGGCAAATAAAATTTGGTCTTCATGTGGTGGCAAGATGCACTTGCCTATGGGTGGGGTGTTGTGTGGAAGAAGGAAGAAGGAGTTAGGAAATTAATGAGGGAAGTAATGAGGAGAGAGAATGGTTGGTGCGGATTTTAATGAGAGTGGTTGTGGTGGAATGAGGGTAGAGTATAGGTTAAAGGGTTCCATTGGGTTTAAAATCAAACCAACCCAACTAAAACCGAGCCAAGCCGAAACCCAAAATACGAAAAAAACCTAAAATTTCGCAAGTCGAGAAAAATAAAAATACATGCCAAAGTCCAACTACGAGTATAATTACGAAATACGGGAAATGAGGGTGACAACTCTACCCACCTTAAAAAAATTCTGTCCTCGGAATTTAATCGAGGAGCTAGAGATTGCCACGACAAGCTACACTAAACACCAACAACTACACTAAACAGTTCAATCATACAATTATACATGCAATCAAGGAATGAAAGGCATAAGGTATAAGGAAGACATTATACTTTACGATTCAAACAAGTCGGGATATCGCGATCGGATGTCGTCATCATGCTCCCACGTTGACTCACCTAGAGAGTGATGACCCCAAGCAACACGGACTAAGCTAATAGTCTTGTTCTTGAGTATCTTTTCTCTCCGGTCCAATATAGACACGGGCCACCCCTCATACGAAAGGTTGGTACCAACAACCAATTCCGAATGGTCCAGGATATGGCTCGGGTCCGGGATGTACCGTCGTAATTGGGACACATGGAATATATCATGCACCTCACTTAGAGACGACGGAAGAGCGAGACGATAGGATACATTTTCTACTCGCTCCCGGATATCTAACGGCCCTATATACCTAGGACTAAGCTTTTCCCGTACGCCAAAGAGAATGACGCCGCGGTTAGGCGAGATCCTAAGGAATACATGGTCGCCGATAGCAAACTCTAAGGGACGTCGATGAGCATCGGCCCAATGGCGCTGGCGATCTTGGGCCACTCGAAGGCAATCTCTGATCCTTCTGACCACTTCAACTGTCTGGGCAATCATTTCTGGGCCAAGCATCTGCCTCTCTCCAATATCATCCCATGCTAGCGGGGATCTGCACTTCCTGCCATACAGTGCCTCGAACGGGGCCATCTGAATACTGGCCTGGAAACTATTATTGTACGAGAATTCTACCAGGTGCAGGTGATCCTCCCATGAACCACCGAAGTCAAGGATACAAGACCTCAACATATCTTCAAGTGTCTGGATTGTGCGTTCCGATTAGCCGTCTGTCTGCGGATGATAAGCTAAGCTAAACTGAAGGTGAGTTCCCAAACTCTCTTGCAAGCTGCGCCAAAAGTATGATGTAAATCTTGAATCTCGATCCGAGGTGATACTGATGGGCACACCGTGAAGCCTGACAATCTGTCTGAGGTACATCTCTGCCAACTGGGCCGTAGACTGACCAACTCTGAATGGAAGAAAATGAGCCATCTTCGTGAGCCTGTCAACTATAACCCAAATAGCATCTCTACCAGCTGGGGATCTAGGCAATCCAGTCACAAAATCCATGGTCACATGCTCCCACTTCTATTCTGGAATCGACAAGGACTGAAGAAGTCCAGCGGGCCTCTGATGTTCAGCTTTAACCTGCTGGCAAACCAAACACTGAGAGGCAAACCGGGCTATCTCCCTCTTCATGCCATTCCACCAGAAATGCTGAAGAATATCACGGTACATCTTCGTGCCACCGGGATGAATAGAATACTGTGAACTGTGAGCTTCTGCCATGACCTCATGTCTGTTATCTCCACTGGGTACACAAAGACGAGTGTCGTGCCGAAGTGTACCATCTTCATGAATGCACAACTCTGGCCTTCTCCCTGCCTCACACTCTGCTCTGAGTCGCTGAATTTTGGAATCCGTAGAATGCGCCATCCGGATCCTCTCAACTATGCTGGATTGAACCTGTAGACTGGCCATCAACACCATGTTGGTGGGAAGAACCACTTCAATCCCCATCTTCTGAAGATCTGCCAATAATTCTGGTTGCGCCGTTAGAAAATAAATTTTGGCTCTCCGGCTCAACGCATCTGCTACAATGTTGGCCTTCCCTGGGTGATACTACAAGTCCACATCGTAGTCCACCAGTAGCTCGAGCCATCTTCTCTGCCGCATGTTGAGGTCCTTCTGGGTGAAAACATACTTCAGGCTCTTGTGATCAGTAAATATCTCCACTCTGTCTCCGTACAAGTAGTCCGCCAAAGCTTAAGTGCAAACACTACTGCTGCCAGTTCCAAGTCGTAGGTCGGGTAATTCTTTTCGTGATCACGAAGTTGACGTGATGCATAAGATATTACCTTTCCATGCTGCATCAAGACACACCCCAATCCTCTGCCTGAAGCGTCGCAATAAACTGTGAATCCTTCGGTCCCATCTGGAAGTGTGAGAATGGGAGCTGTTATCAAACCTCGCTTCAACTTATCAAATGATTCCTGACACTCTGCTGTCCAAGCAAACTGTATATCCTTACGGGTCAACTGGGTCATCGGTGCCGAAATTCTTGCAAAATCTGAACGAATTGCCGGTAGTAGCCGGCCAATCCAAGGAAGCTGCGAAGCTCTGCCGCTGAACTAGGTACTAGCCATGACTCGATATCCACAATCTTCTGGGGATCCACTTCCACTCCTCCTCGAGTAATGATGTAACCCAAGTACGAAATACGATCGAGCCAGAACTCGCATTTACTGAACTTGGCGTACAACTGGTGCTCCCTAAGCGTCTGAAGGACGATTCTGAGATGTTGCTCATGCTCTGCTTCGCTCTTGCTGTAGACCAGAATATCATCTAGGAACACAATCACAAACTGATCTAAGTAAGGCATAAAAATACGATTCATGAGGTCCATGAATACGGCTGGCACATTAGTTGCTCCAAAGGGCATAACAAGGAACTCCCAATGTCCATACCTCGATCTAAACGCTGTCTTCGGGATGTCCTGCTCTCTGACTCTGATCTGGGGGTATCCTAACCGTAAGTCTATCTATGAGAACACTGAAGCACCTTTGAGTTGATCAAATAAGTCATCTATCCTCGGAAGAGGGTATCTGTTCTTGATTGTCACTGAGTTTAAGGTACGATAATCTACACATAACCTGGACGTACCATCCTTCTTTTTCACAAGAAGCATCGGGGCTCCCCAAGGCGATCCACTTGTACGAATGAATCCCTTGGTCCTGAGTTCTTCAATCATCTTGTATAAAATCTCCAATTCTGAAGGCGCCATCCTGTAGACTCGCTCTGATACTGGTGCCGTCCCGGGTATCAAGTCTATAGTGAACTCGATCTCCCGTTCTGGCGGCATCCCTAGAAGTTCTTCTGGGAAAACATCTGGGAACTCTTCAACTATCCTGGATAACTGTATTGCTGTTACGGCCATCCGCAATAATGGGGAAGATGATTCCACTGCGCCTCTGGAAAATGAAAACTCGGGCTCGCCTGGAATACTAAAAACAACCCTGCTAACATGGCAGTCTATCCTAGCATACTGGTTCCTCAACCAATCCATGCCTAAGACTACATCATAGTCTGTCATAGGGAATTCTATAAATCTAGCGGAGAACTCTCTACCGCTAACTACGATCCGACACGAGGAAAACACTCGATCTACTCCCACAAGACCATTACCAGTAAGTATATCGAGCCTTACTGATAATGACTCGGGCTCCAATCCTATCTGTGTCGCGAATCGTGCAGACATGAATAAATGCGATACACCAGAATCAAATAATACCGATGCTGAAGAGGAGTTGACAAGAATAGTACCTGCCACTACCTCACCTGGTGCAACTTCTTCTTCCATAGTCATCATCATTGCCTGACCTTGTCCTCTGGCTGCTGGTCCCCTCTGTTGGAAACCTCTCTGCCTGCTCTGCACTTGGGCTTGGGTGTACTGCTGTTGGTTCTGCTGATGAAATGCCTGGGCCTGAGGCAATAAGGGCCTTGGGTACTGCTGCTGCTGCATAGGTGTTGGTCCCCTAACCGATGGACTGGTTAGGTTAGAAGAGGATGAACTACCCCTATTCGGGCAGGCCCCTATCTTGTGATCTGCCGCTCCACAAGCCAGGCACAATCCATACGCCCTACGACAATCTGCCACTACATGGCCTGTCTTCCCGCAATGAGAACATCCCATCGCGGAAGTCTGCTTCTGCTTCTGCTGTTGCGGGTACGTCGGGGTTGAATATTGAACCAACATCATCGAGGTCGCCGGCCTCGGAGTTCCAATGGTCAAACTCCTAGCTGCCGGGGCTGGAGCTGATGATTGGTGCATCTGACTGTGGGACCGCTTCCTACCTCCGGTCCTATCCACGATCCTTTGGAAGGTGTACTCACGCCTTCTAGCGGCTCTTAATACTACATCGAACGTCTGGTGCTCGAACTGCTCAACTGCCAACAAGATCTCCAAATGCAATCCCTGTTCGAACCGCTGGGCCCTATCAAACTCGGTCGCCACCAAGGTGGGGGCAAATCTACTGAGTCTAAAAAACTTAGATTCATAACCGTCGACCGTTCTGCCTCTTTGCTTCAAGTTGGTAAATCTCGTCTGTAGGTCGTACCGAGCTACAGTATCAAAATACTTCGTCTGGAATCTTTCTCTAAACACCGCCCAAGTAACCAGCACCGCTAATCCCACGGCCTGCGCCGCCCACCAACTGCGAGCCAAGTCCAGCAACTGTAGGCGTACCACCGCCACCTTATCATTCTCAGGTGTCCTAGCTGCTTCCAGAATTACCTCGGTATCCTGAAGCCAAGCGTCCGCGGCAATCGCATCTTCGCTGCCGTCAAAGAATGGAGGGTTCAAGCGCTTGAAGCTGTTGGCCGCGCTGTTTCCTGGATGACCGCCTCTAGTCAAAGCATCTGCCACTACCTGGTGCAAGGCGTCTCCTCTACGATCCTAGGAAGCTATCAAGGTCCTGATGAGACCTACCAAGGTGTCATCATCGGGCTCGGCAGGTCGAACGGGTCGAACTGGGGGCTCTCCTCCGGGAGGTACAACTCTGGAGACTACTCCAGAATGTTGGGCTTGATCTCCGGGTTACTGGTCCACAGGAAGTGCTCCACCTTGCTGATCGGTGGGGTCAGGTACAGTACCGCTGAAGAAGATGACACAGGAAAAACAATAAGGAAGGACTAGGACAGATCAACGATACAAGTACATGATCAGGGCAAAAATCCAGAGATTCGGAGGATATGAATGTAGATCAAGGACGAGTACTGATTGAGACATCTATCCGGTAAACCCTCATATATCTTGAATGCCAAGACCTGCATGGGACACTACTTAAACCATGTGACGCCCCAGAACCAAAATACTGGAGAGCGGGGGCGAACATAGCCAGCTACGTATATTGAAATAGAATCCACCTCGGTATACGATCACGGCTGTCTAGATATGAGGGTTTACTATAAGCCAACGGTCTCTTCAGGTCAAGCCTATTGTCTCAATCTCAAGCAAGTAATATAATTACAAGATGTTAGACCACCAAATATACAATAAAAGGCGTCCCAAATATTACATATTCAGCTGATCATGAAGCTAGTCATACAAAATACGAGGACTAGCAAGAGTTAAGTCATACATGATCAAACCTAGGATTTGTTAATCATGTTACAGCCCATAGGCAGACAGTAAGTACAGATGCATCGAGCTAACAGGTGCTCGTCGGCTAAACGCCTCAAAAGAATAAATTTACAATGTAGTAGGTGAAACAAAATGGAAAACCTACTCGTAGCCCGTGTTCCTTCTAGTCGCCACCATTGGGCTGGAAGTTCGGTAGATCCTCGGGTGCTGCTCCAAAATCTGGCCACATAAAACCAGCTGGGTCAAACCCCAGAAAGAGCAAGTACCACAAAGGAGGCCACGAAATAGGAACAAAAGCCAGCATATCAGAACATAAGAAATAGAAGAAAAGTACAAGTAATAAAGAGTACAACATGACAATAAACGACTAGGGACATGGAACCATTCCGGAAGCCAGATTACAACCCGTAAACCAAACAAGGACCGGGATTGTAACCCTTCGCCTGAATAGCACTTGTCCCTACCCATTTATTGTTAAGATAAGTAAATCAATCATGTTCAGGGGTGCCAGGTACAGGGACTTAGACGAGACTTAGACCAAGCTGGATACCATCCATTCTCAAGTGGCCAAGCAAATACTACGGCTTACTACTTAACTAACTAGGGTTATCACAGGCCTAATTACTAACAAGATGCAATATAAGAAATTCCCAGTCCCAAGCCCTGCAGACTATCCAGTTATCCTTCCGCGGGTTGAGAGTATGGTTGGGTACATCGCCTTGGAGACGATATACCCTTAGGTGACTTAGAGAGTGCAACACATGACAGTGTGCTAGAAATGTGTCCTACTCGTCGGCAGGCTACAAGTCCATTTAATGCGCCCAGATAACGAGATCGCCTGTGACTGGAAATTCTCCATGTTCTAGTTTGATTTAACCATTAGCCTAATTCGATTTAGCGTGAGTCCCTGTCCGTGGTACCCAGGGAGTCACATCCTAAACATGATGTAAGACAAGACAAGTGGATTGCACAAAACAACAAGAAAGAACACCCACGGTGTCAGGGCAAGTCAATGTACGACCAGTTATCAAGTTAAGTCAAGTCAAGTCAAGAGTGTGCCACGACGGCCACTACCAAGATATCATGCTACAGGGGATTAATCACAGGTTGTAGGTTACAATATACCACATCGAGTTATTGCCAAGATCAGAGAATGCTAGCCATAAATTAAAAACACAGAAAATCGTGTCAAGACGTGTCGGGTTAAGTCGAGTCGTATTGGGGCATCAAGATCTCAGAAAACAAAATCAGCAAGAAAGAAACTAAGGACCAAGGGGAACACCAAGGGTCAGGAAGGGAAGCCATGGCACAGGGTGTGCCAGACAAGGGGCTCGGGCAAGCGGCACCCAGAGATGCGCTCGGGAACGGTCGCAGCGCGCCAAGGGGCGCGAGCGGGGTCAACGGGATCAACTGCGTGCGGGGCAGCGAGGCGCGTAGGAGCGCTCGGCCAACGAGGCGCGCAAGGGCAAGCGGCCAGCGAGGCGCGCAGGGGGCGCGCGGCCAGCAAGGCGTGCAAGGGGGCGCACGGCTAGCGAGGCGCGCAGGGGGCGCACGGCCAACGAGGCGCAGGGGGTGCGCGGCCAGCGAGGCGCGCAAGGGGGCGCGCGGCAGGCGAGGCGCGCACGGGGCGCACGGCCAGCGAGGCATGGAAAGGGGCGCGCGGCCAGCGAGGCGCGCAAGGGGGCGCGCGGCCAATGAGGCGTGCAAGGGGGCGTACGGAGCGAGGCGCACAGGGGGGCGCGTGGCCAGTGAGGCGCGTAGGGGGGCGCGTGGCCAGCGAGGCGCACAAGGGGGCGCACAAGGGGGCGCGCAAGGCGCACTGCCAGCGCTAAAGAGCGCGGCGCGCAGGGGGAGCAGCCCGGTGCTAAACAGCACGGCTGGGGGAAGGGGGTCTTCTTCTTCCTCAAGCTTGAGAGGAAGAACACCAATGGCCTCAAAAACTTTGAAACCTCACAACTTGGTCCATAAAACTCAAAATCCGAAATTTCAAGAGTCTAATTTGTGTAAAATTCAATTCTCTAGAACATAGAAGCATCAAAACAAGCAAAAAATCCAAGTTTGGTAGATCAAACCCAAGAAATTCCAAAAATGGTAAAAACTTAGATCTATGAGAATCCAAGCTCCAAATTCAAAAATGTCAAGTACTAATGTTGTTCCAAATCATCTAATTAAGCCATTAGGCAAATAAAATTTGGTCTTCATGTGGTGGCAAGATGCACTTGCCTATGGGTGGGGTGTTGTGTGGAAGAAGGAAGAAGGAGTTAGGAAATTAATGAGGAAAGTAATGAGGAGAGAGAATGGTTGGTGGGGATTTTAATAAGGGTGGTTGTGGTGGAATGAGGGTGGAGTATAGGTTAAAGGGTTCCATTGGGTTTAAAATCAAACCAACCCAACTAAATTCGAGCCGAGCCGAAACCTAAAATAAGAGAAAACCCAAAATTCTGCAAGTCTAGAAAAATAAAAATACATACCAAAATCCAACTACGAGTATAATTACAAAATACGGGAAATGAGGGTGACAGCCTGTGACAAATACATGCCTGTGTTGTTCTATAGTCTATCTGTTTCTCTTACTATATTTACTGTTTATTCCATGCCTGTCATGATTATCTATTTTTATTGTGTTTCTTCACTGTTTGTTACTTATACATTGATTGCGGGGGAGCTTTCTCTTTTGCAATTATTTTGCTGAGTGACAACGGGGGAGAAATAAGGATCTAACATTTTCGTGAATACAGGTTATGAACAATTTCTTTTGATTACTATTTTGAATTGATTCCAGCTTAGATGTTATATCGGCAAGGTTAGTCAATTATCAAAATGGGAGAGATTGTTGGCCCATTGGTCATGGTCAAACCTGATTTTAATAATTAATCAAACTCTGTCTTGATATAATTACAAGTCAACTCAGATGTTTACCTACGATGTTTTGGACACTGCTCAATAATAGATATTTACTATGTTCAAGACCGAAGTTGTTTCGAAGTTGTTTGCCATTCAGAATGTACTTCCTGTTACGCTATGTAATTTTTCATTTTATTGAGTCTAGGAATATATTGTACACCGAGTCATACTGGCAAATAGGCTATCCAAAAACGTTTTTCAAAACCATCCTATTCTTTTACAAATGACCTACGTTTTTGAAAAACATTCTTTTTACAAAAAGCTTCTGAAGGATTTTTCAAAAAGCCAAAATTTATTTTCTCAAATGAACTGGCAGAACCCCAGCAGAACTCGGCCAGAGTTCGGCCATTTGGAACGTTAGTGAACGTTGGATTTTTGAACTTGGTCATCCTTCAGTTGCGGTTTGTTACAAAGAGTTCTGTCCGAATTCTGCCCGAATTCTGTCAGAGTTCTGTCATTGGAAAAACTATAAATAGAAAAGTATTTCGATTATTTCAAATTCCCAATTCACTTACAATCTCTTCTCTTCCTGAGCTTACATTCTTCCAAAGAGTTCTAAAAAGCTTTTATTTTTAAATCCCAAGCCAGTTACAATCCTCTAGTCGATTTGCCAGTGCGGTACGGTCTAGAAGTTTCAGAGCAATTGTAATCAGAGGCATGATAGAAGATTCAACTCTTTACAATTAAAGTTGGTCGAGTTTTTCGTATCAAAGCTCGTGTTTGTAGAAGTTGCAAGGACTTCGTATGAAAACTTGCGGGATTTTCCAATAGTGGATTCAACTGGAAGCTAGAGTTCTTCCGACTGGACTGGTCCTCACAAGAGGGAAACTAGTATAAATCTTGGTGTTTGCGTTTGCCTTCTGATCACTTTTAATTTCTGTCATTTACTTTTGTGATTATTATTATATCTGTGATCTAACTGCTAACAACTTTTTAATTAGCAATATTCCTCTGCCTACTCTATTCACCCTCCCTCTAGAGTATTCTGATTTACGATTTCGTTCCTACACTCCAATGGTCAAAGCCCTGGCTATCGGGGCTGGTGCTGATGACTGATTCATCTGATCGTGGGATCGCTTCCGACCTCCGATCCTATCCATGATCCTCTAGGAGGTATATTCATGCCTCCGGGCTGCCCTCAGTACTGCATCAAAGGTCTGATCCTCAAACTACTCCACCGCCAACAAAATCTCTAGGTGGAGCCCCTGCTAGAACCGTTGGACTCTATCGAACTCGGTCGCCACCAAGGTGGAAGCAAACTGACTAAGCCTGGAGAACTCGACCGTATATCCATCGACCGACATGTCCATCTGCTTCAGATTGGTGAACCTCGTATGTAGATCATACCGAGCTACAGCATCAAAATACTTGGTCTAGAATCTCTTCCTGAATACTGCCCAGGCAATAGGGGCCACTAATCCAACGGCCTGTGCCGCCCACCAGCTGCGGGCAAGATCCAATAGCTGTAGGCGCACCACGGCCACCTTCTCGTTCTCTAGAGTCCTGGCTGCTTCTAGAATTAACTATGTGTCCTGAAGCCATGCATCTGCAGCGATCGTATCTTTACTGCCATCGAAGAAGGAAGGGTTCAAGCGCTTGAAGCTGTTGGCTGTGCTGTTACCCTGATGACCTCCTCTGGTCAAAGCGTCTGCCACCGCCTGGTGCAAGGCATCTCCTTGACGATCCTGGAAGGCTAATAGTGACCTGATGAGACCCACCAAAGTGCTATCATCAGGCTTTGTAGGCTGGACGGGCTGAACTGGTGGCTCTCCTCCAGTAGGCATGACTCTGGAGGCTACTCCTGAATGTTGGGCTTGATCTCCGGGTTGCTGCTGGTCTGCGGGAGGTGATCTACCTTGTTGATCGGTAGGTCCAGGAACAAAGCCGCTGAAGAAGATGACATAGAGAACAATAAGGAAGGACCAGGACAGATAAACGATACAAGTATGTGATCAGGATAAGAATCCAGGGATTCAGAAGATACGAGCAGAGATCAAGGGCGAGTATTGATTGAGACATCTATTCAGTAAACCCTCGCATATCTTGATTTACAAGACCTGTATGGGCCACCACTTAAATCATGTCACGCCCCAGAACCAGAATACTGGAGAGCGGGGGCAGACATAGCCAGCTATGTATATTGAAGTGCAACCCACCTCGCTATACGGTCACGGCTGTCTAGATACATGAGGGTTTAACTAAAAGCCATCAGTCTCCTATGGTCAAGAACAAGCCTATTGTTTCAATCACAAGCAAGTAAGTAAATGTTACAAGATGTAAGACCACCAAATATACAATAGTAAGACGTCCCAAACATTACATATTTAGCTGATCATGAAGCTAGTCGTTACAAAATGTCAGGACTAGCAAGAGTTTAGTCATACATGATCAACCCTAGGATCTGTCAATCATATTACAGCCCGTAGACAGACAGTGAATAAAGGTACAACCGAGCTAACAAGTGCTCGTCGGCTAAATACCTTAAAATAATAATTTTATAATAAAGTGGGAGAACCAAAAAGAAACCCACTCGTTGCCAGGGTTACGCCTGGTGGTGGATCCTCTGGTGCTGCTCCGATATCTGGTCACACAAAACCAGCTGGGTCAGACCCCAGAAAGAGCAAGTGCCACAAGGAGGCTTCACGTAGGATCTAAAACCAGTAAATCATAATAGAATATTAAAGATAATAAATAAAGAACTGATAATAATATAGATAACAACAGTAAACTGAGTATGAGAAAACCATTCAAGTAGCCAGGTCACAACCCTTAAACCAAACAAGGACCGGGGTTGCAGCCCTTCACCTGAATAGAAACCTGTCTCAAATACTATTGGTACAGTAAAGACAATAAATGAAAAGAGGACACAGAAATATTCCGGGAGCCAGGTTACAACCCTTAAACCAAACAAGGACCGGGGTTGTAACCCTTCGCCTGAACATACCTGGACCCCTGATCTTTATTGCTAAGGCCAGCATAAATAATCATAGTATTAAGGTAAGGTAAAACATGATGAATATGGCATGGGATTGCAATAAGACAATAAACGAAGAGAGGACACAGAACTGCTCCGGGAGCCAGCTTACAACCCTTAAACCAAAAAAGGACCGGGATTGTAACCATTCACTTGAACAGAACTGGACCCCCGATCGTTATTGTTAAGACAAACATCAATAATCATGTCATGTCACAATCTTGCACAGGATCAGGACAAGACTAAGCTGAGCTAGATTCCATCCAATCAATCACGGCCAAGCAAAGAGTACGGCTTGATACTTTAACTAACTAGGGTTATCACAGGCCTAGTTACTAGCAAAATACAATGAGATTATCCCAACAGCCACAAGCCCTGCAGACCATCCGGTTATCCAGGTCGAATGTCCGTTTATGAAGTATGCAACACGTGACTGTGTGCTGGAAATGTGCCCTACTCGTCAGTAGGCTACAAGTCCACTTAATGCGTCCAGATAACGGAATTGCCTGTAGCTAGGAATCTTTTTATGTCTACTGAATTATTCTAGTTTATTAGCCTTAGTCAATTACTATAGGTATCCCTGACCGTGGTGCTCAGGGATCCCTATCCTAGACATAATGCAAGACATTACTGGTTTATTTGTACAAACGCAATCGCCCACGATGTCCAGGTCATTCATACTTGTCATGTCAGGCTAGCTGTCGTAACAGCATGTCATGATATATCATGTCAGTTTGCTTGTCGAGAGTGTGCCATGGCGGACCACTATCGTGTTCAGAAAATATGCCAAAATTTATATGACATAAACATAATGTGACATTTCAGTTTAATAATACTAATAATAATAATATAATATAATGCAAGAGGACAGGACTACAGGAGGGAGCCATGCGGCTAATAGGAGTCATGCGACAGAAAGCAGGCGTGCATATGCGACTGGGACTATACGCTCATGCGGCTGGAAGAGGGCAGGCATATGCGGCTCAGGAAGTAAAGCTCCATGTGGCTCTAGAAGGAAGGGCACATGCGGCAGCGAAAGGAAGGGGCTTATGCGGCTGGGTTGCGGGTTCATCCATGAGGCTCAGGGGACCTCAGGCTCATGCGGCAGAAAGTAGGCGCACATATGCGACTGCAAGTATTTAAGTTCATGCGGCTGGATTTGCCAAGGCCATATGCGGTTGAAAGGTATGAACATATGTGGCTGCGCCCAAGTGGGTCCAATACGGCTGAGCAGAGACGGATCCTTTATGCGGCCAAAAGAATAAGTCACATGCGGCTGAAAGGGCAGGGCTTTATGCGGCAGGGTTTAGTCAAGCCTATGCGGCTGCAAGTGTTTAATATTCATGCGGCTGGACGTGCTGAGGCTCTTATGCGGCTGGATAGAGACAGAAGTCTATGCGGCTGGGAATTGCCCAGGCTTATGCGGCTGGAAGAACCCTTGCCGCATGAAATACGGTCAAGAACAGTTCTTCTTCTTCCAATTTCAGAGAAGAAGAACACCATGAAGCCATGCTTCCAAGCTCCACAAAACCTTCATCCAGAGTCCAAATCCGAACTTCCATAGGTCAGAATAGGGTAGAACGAAATTTCCTACAACATGGGACCATCAAAACTTGAAAATAATAATGTTAAGTAGATCAAAACCAAAGAAATCCAAAAATACTATAAACTTAGATCTACATAAATTGAGCCATTGAAATTAGAAATGCTAAGTACTAAAGTGTGTTAGAATCTCGAGAGGAAGAGAATGGAACAATAGAAACGAAGTTCCTCCATGAAGCAAGCTACACTTGCCTAAGCTCTCTCTCTCTCTCTCTCTCTCTCTCTCTCTCTCTCTCTCTCTCTCCTGGTGGTTGAAGAAGTAATGGTGGAGAAGAAGTAGTAATGAAGAGAGAGAATGAGGGAATGGGTTAATAAAGGATGATGGTGGTGGTAGGTAAGGGTTCTCCCCTTGGTTCATGATGAACCAAGGCAACGCAAGCCTAGCCGAACCAACCCAAAATAGACCAAGCCATGTAATGCCAAGATAAGCCAAGCAAGGAATCATGCAATACAAGATAAAATACGTACACGTATTTCAAAATACGTAATACGAACTATAGGCATTACAGTAGCAATGAGCATATGATGTGATAAGTTCCTATATTGCAATCCTAGTAATCCTCTAGGTGTTCTAGATGTTATTTCTAGTATTGTCTAGTTATCTTAAGTTCCTAATTGCAGGCATGCTTGGTACAATGACATAACCAAACAATTTAGTCAGGACCTGCATGGGCCACCACTAAAAATATGTCATGATCCGCTACCCAAATTGTTGGGCCAGACCGAGTCATGTCCAGCCTACGCTTGAGGTAAAGCGTAGTAAGCTGTTCTAAAGACAAACAATATATGATCAACGTGTGCTAATAGTTCTATATGTCATAATAAGTCAGAAATGTTCCAAAAAGTCATCTCGTATATAAATATGTTTTGAAATATAAAGTCGAGACATAAAACTGGATATAGGACCAGTATCAAAATACATAGTCTAACAACATGACTAGTAGAAAAAGTCCCGAGCAACTACACAAACTAGACGAGTTTTCCTGCAGGTACATCCTCATAAGGTAAAGTCTGATCCTCGATGGCAACCCCATAATAAGAATCGTAAAGCAACTCCTCCTCGGTAAGTATACATATAATGTTATCCTGTCAGGACGGGAGCAAGTACTGATTCTAACAAACTAAATATACGAAGCATGAACTGAAGTGTAATAAACAGGAATCATGGTATATCACAATCTATCATGGCAATATATGTTTGTTTTAAAGTTTAAAACTGTAGTATGTACGTGATCGGTCAATAGGTAAATAGGATGTACAGTGGTACATATCAATTTTCTGAAGTGCACATACGTACACTTAACGGCATCGATGTATATCCATGCCCAAATGCGGGATCAGACATACGACAAAGTTGCATATAGAATATAACAGTGCACGGTAAATACAGACGGAGAAGGGGGGCATGATCACGTACTCTACTAACAGTTTTTCCATAACCTATTTTATAACATGTGGGTGATACGAGAATAGTATAAAGCATGATGGATACTGAGAGCAGTATAAAGCATGTAAAACATGGAGAAATATGACTTGTAGTTTAGGTATCAGTATTTAACATGGTTTTTACACACACTACAAAAAAATTGATTTTTTCCAACGTTTATAAAACGTCGAAAAAAAGGTCAAAAACGTTGGCATAGGCTAAGCCAACGTTTTTTCAACATTTTCCACAAACGTCGTCATTGCTCTAGTTGGCAATTTACGACGTTTTCGAGAAACATCGGCATAGGTAAAGCCAACGTTTAATAAATGTCGAGAATTGTGCAACAATTGGTAACAAATTTCTAACGTTTTACCAAAAATGTAGGAAACCTAAATGCTTTCCCAACCTTTTAGAAAAAGGTTGGATTTGCTTTCCCAACCTTTTCCAAACAATTTTGCAACATTTTAACAAAAACGTTGGTATAGGTAAAACCATTTAAAAAAATAATAAATTGAATATAGTTGCCATGCACATGTGCATATTTTTACTATACAACCAAGTTTAACAAGATACAATAAGTCAGAATACAACATTTTACTATACTGTCAAGTTTGCAACATTTAGGTTATGAACTTGATCTCTCATAGTGTGAACTTCTACACATGAGATATTTTGCCTCGAACAGTCCAAACCTGTTCATGTAGATGAAGGTTTCAGTTTCAGAAACTCACAAAGATGTTGATACATATGTGGAAAAAGTAGAATATTGTACCCACACAGTTTTGTCCGGCGAACCACTATACCGTTGACAGACCAACTGCAAAATCAGCAATGAATTTGTCCTCAGTTTCACCACTGCAAACCGCAAGCACCGAAGTTAGTTTGTAATTAAATATTTCAAACATTGTGAATAACTGGAGCCTACTATAACCTTAGATAATTAGATTAAAAGTAAAATATGCCTACCTTCTGTGACTCGTCGTTACACCCCACCCAGCACATTTAGACATCTTCACAGCTTCAATACTTTCTGTGACAGATCCTATTTGATCCACATGTTCGACATTGAAAAATGTTAGAATAGAACCATCAGGCATGAGAAATATGCTAATATCTTAAAAATCGTTGTGGCAAAGAAACGTGTCGATACTCAAGTAAATGCATTTGGCAAAACCCGTCAGAAATATAAAATAATTATTACTTCAGGAGAAGAGCAATGCAAGTCTTCTCGTTTATTGCCTTGGCAACCCTCTAAAACATTAAAACAGATATGAGGTAAAATCAGTATGATTTTGCAATAATTTTATTTTATTCTTAATAATCTTCCTAGCCAATATTTACCGTGGGATTAGTGACCAGAAATTTGCACTTGTTGTCAAATCTTCTCATCATCTTAGCATAGGAGGTCCAACAATCCTGGTCAAAAGGATCTTCTATGGATATAATGGGGTAGTCAGCAACGAAGGACCTGTACACATTTTTCAAACTTTAAATAAAGAAGGGGACCTGTCACAATTACAAGTAACAAATAATTCGATAAGCTTTATGAAGTCTATACAAATGTGTAGGTATTCTAGACTACTCAAATCAAAATTAGAAACAGAATCTGGCTTGACATATATTTGCATATCATTATACAATTTGTACAGGAAAGACAAACGAGGCTAGAAGATACCTTAGTATAACCATTTAAGGTTGACTAAAATCTGTATTTTATCCTCATTGATCAATCGAGCAATCACGTCAGAAGACATTGAGGACACATCAATGAAGTGCTCAGCTTCAAACTGAATTCGTAGCCTCCATTCAATGCCATCATTTTGACTCAAAGCATAACAAAAAACCTGTAGAGTAAGTTTACTAATTTCAAATGGGTATGAGATGAAACTACATAGACTATCACTATCAAGAAAATTAGCTCATATACAACCTCAATATTTTTTCGATCGTGTATTCCAAATACCGAACCCATATGATGTGATAGAGGGTGGTTATCGAAGTCACTACTCGCATAACTGCAACACCACCAACAGTTAAATGAATATTAAATAAAACAAAATCTGCAACATGATAAAAACCTACCAATCTTCAGTCATGTATTTCCACCCTCACTTTTAACAGAAAGAGGAAGGGGACGAGTAAGTGAAGGATGCCAAAAACGAGAAGCGATAACCATGCAATGTGTTGCATATTTGCGGCAAAAAAAGGCCATATAAAACAAAGGGTGGCAGGACATCAGAACACATTCATAAATTATAGGATATATCATATACAAAAGTACATGTCCCTTGCTCAATGTTCAGAATGGCAACCTGATTTCTAATGCAAGCATAGTATCTGTGGGGTATGCTATAACATGGAATGATTGCACACTTGTAAGAACTGACAGCTGAAAAAATAAGATCGCATTAGTATATAATCGATAATTACTGTTAAAAGTAGCAATAAGAAAAAGATGAAACACAATATAAAACCTTTAACTATCTTTTAATGGTCCCCTCAACTTCAGCAAACTTGTTCTCGCAATCTTCCCAGTCACAGACAAACTGGAAGAAAATTGATACATATAAGATTTAAAAACATATCTTAACAGTGCCTTTAAGTTGATTCCAATTTCTTTTTTCCTTGGTTGTCCTCTAATTATTTATCTAGACAAACCTGAAGCACTTAATTAAATAGATAAGGCACTTAATTCTAGAATATTATTGAACCATTAGAAAGTAATAAAAAAGACTAAAGTTTAAGATGGTTATCTTTGGTCGATGACAGTTTTTCAATCAAGACTCACATTAATAGCCCTACTCACCTGCAATATAAGCAGCCAATACTGTATTTGCAAGAGGTACATTACCCAGAATACCTCAATTTGCATTGATATACCCTTGTATACCAGGAAACCATAATATCCTATCCAATAATATAAGCTTCTTCCTATAGAGAGGATAACACAAAAATAAAGTAGATTGATACACCAGAAACAGTCATGAAATTATTGCTCTGAGTTTACCTGTAAAGTGTGTAGAAGATTACAAGTTGCTTCTAGAAAATTAGGACGAAGAAGCAATGCTCATTTATAACTCAAGATAGCTTGATCCACATGACCACTGCAGACAATATCAAACAAGGTGAAGTCAAGTAAATGATAGAATCAATACAGCACTTCCCCATTTTCAATATCAAACAAGGTGAAGTCAAGTAGGATTTATGATTGTTTGGCCATGTGAAACCAACTTGAACTCATTCTAAGATAAATCCAATGTAAGACTAGAAACATCAATGTCCAAATTTTCTTTCAAAAAGCTTGACACAACTTGTGAAATGCAAAATCAAAGGTGTATACATGGAAACCTCAAAAAAAACATTTTTAAGAAAGAAGTAACAAAGTGGACAACAACTTGGACATGTATCCATACGTAGGGCTCAAGATTAGATTGGTGCCTGAAAAACTATTTCCAAATACCAACAAAGAAGATGAGGATTATACAATATACAATTGTAACAATAAAACCCTTCATCAAAAAACCATTGTAGCGACAAACATGTCTACAACCAAATATAATTTAGAAGATGAGTGAATGATAGTAGTAATCAAAAATCCCCTCAGCAATCTATGAAACATTCCTCGTCTCGTGATAGCTATATAAAACCTCAACATTAGAGTCGAAACTCTTAAGATACCTTATCTCATCTTTAGCCCATAGACACAAAATTTGCAGAAAACTGAGATTGCATAGCAAACAAACAACTGAAGGAGCAAGCAAATAATTTTCAAAAGCCATCCATTCTATGGTCCAGGTGCTGGTTTCATATTTCAAACACCAGTAGAGCAATTTTGATTGCAAATTGTGTCCATGACATAGAATGCAACTTGGTCCATGTCCCAAGTTCAAAAAAATCCAATCTATATTTGACACGGTGATGAAATAGAAGAAACTACAAGTACAAAATGGACCAGTATAGGCCATCAGTCCACTGAATCATGACACAATAGTTTAACAATCTATAGTTGCATTGTGCATATGTTTAGAAAAATCTAAATTTGGCCTAAGACGTTGATATTTCGTATGCCAACATCGATATTAAAATATTGTCCGACAACCAAAATAAAGTTGACAAATCAGAGAAGATCAGCCCCTGGTAACCCCTGATATGATAAATAAATAGAGACAATATTACAGTGGAAACACAAAATAAAGCTAGAGAATAATTCCTTCTGTCTTTAATTCCCTATTCTCTACTCGAATCGCCTATAGACATCTCATAAAATCAATTACATTAGAGTGACATGAATATTACAGCCTTCTTCAACTATGATTTGTTACACAAGTCAATCATTTGAATTATGATGTTTGGCTTACCAAGTTTTGTACTATTTGTAGCATTATGTAGTATATATGGGTGAGCACTCACATCCTAGCTCGGATATTACCATCTCTGCAAACCAAGCTATGCTTGCTTCTGTCACAGGAAGGTAAGGCAGGTTCTGGTTAGACTGATAGGAAACAATAGCTTAAGCAACTGGTGCAGGCGAGCTTACGAGATTCGTTTAATTAATGTTTCGGTGAGGATGAAGCTGCAAATATAGCAATCCACCACTATAGCAAGTGCTTTCAAGGTTTCTCTGCAATGCTCACTCCAGAGCAAGCAAGCAAACTCCAAGGTTCTCGTACCTGGTTTTAATTATTGTGCAAGAACAAAGTACAATAAGTCCAGCTCCTTCTTGGATTCTACAAATATCTCCTTGTCGACAACATCGACCAAGTAGACCACTGCATCCACCTACATCACAGGAAAATATATGACTCATTTGATTGTGCTGTATTACACTTGTACTGTAGAAAATTCACATGTTTGCTGCATCTATGGTCAATCCATGTTTCAAGTCAAACAAGTTGGACAAAGGAGTGGTTGATAAAGTTCCTCTGTAATGACCAAATAAGCTAAAATACATCTCAACAAAAAATCTTCTAAAACTTAGGTATATAGGATGAGGTTCCCACATCCTAATGACCAGACAAACTTGTTTCTACAAATTCACTTTGCCAAGCACACCATTAAGTGCTAATTGATTTGTGAGCATGTACAAGTGTACACACTTTCATAGTCGCAGGCATAACAACTATCCAAATCAAGTCAACATAAACTTCTGTATAGGTCTCCATGTAAATATACCTTGACATGAATGGTTGACTTGGTGTCTATAAAATTGAAGAGTACAATAATAGACTAATTAATTGAATGAGTACAGTCTAGACACTTTTCTTCGAAAAATTTACCCTGATCCTATTCAATCAAACCCTTAATGGCACACCAATCCACAGGGGGCTGCCACAGAGATTATAGAGAAAACAAATAATAATACGAGTAATTGACAGAGGTTGTATGTTGTACATAACTGGCAATTGGCAATGTATATGACAAGAAATATGAAAACAAATTCCTTGCTAAATGAAAAGAGAGGTACAAATCTTCTGGACGATATTTGTTGATGTGTCTTCTCTAATCCCGGACATCCCCATCCGCTTGAGGGGGAGGGCAGCATCGTGAGCCATCTTTATGGCATGGATGTACCTGAAGGAGGCATCGTGGCCGAGCATCTCGACGTAGATGAGGCAGATGAGGAACTCCATTTTTCAGGAGGATGTCGGGGCAGGGGATGCGACGAGGGAGTCGACCTCGAGGAGGATGATACGGTCCTCCTCGGCCTTGGACTAGGACTCACCATAGACTTTACGAGGTCGAGGAACTCCTAAGATTGTTACAGCCGCCTTGGGACCCCGTGGTGAACTTCTGGCTGAAGCTCTTCAGCTTCTCCATGGGTCAGCTGCTCGTTTTTCTAGGCTTTCGTGGGGATAGATAGGGGTGATGATGAAGGAGAAGATAGAGATCTATATGACGATAAATGGTCCGTAGGATTTGCGGATTAGGGTTTAATTTGGGATTGGGGATGGGTCTATAGGAGGGGGAAGAGTCTGTAGAGAACATGGGGAGAGAAAAAAAAAAATTTGGTATACAACATTTTTTGGGTTGAAAATGAGGAGGAAAAGTTAAAAAAAAATTGTAACATAAACCTACTTTACCATAATTGCCACAAAATAAACATTGGACAACTCCAATAAAGCTTGGAATAACCTTCTTCAAAAAATTATTACTACTTTAGCTATCCCTCATCTAGTGGACAACTCCAATAAAGCATCAGTTTTAGTTGTCACCTAGCTGGTTCTGTTGCTACCAAAGAACTTCGAGATCGATCTACACTACACCATCATAGTATTAATACAAGTTTTTAACAATGTATTTCCTCACTACAAAGCATAATGTCATTAGGTAACAAATGTCGGATGATTATATCATATTCGTGACCTACTTTCAAATTGTTGTGGGGAGGGATCGAGGAAATGAGTGTGGTGTGCGACAAAAACAAAGTCCTTATCCTAAATTTTTAGGGTCAGCTATTTGAACTATTTTCTTCCATTCAACTCTTTTAATGTCCATTTCCTCTATACTACTGACAAAAAAACATATCCCTCTATACAACCATGTTCTTCATAAAGATTATAAGGACAATTGGATAAGGTAAGTGCATATAGTTTTCATACGTGTTGCCAATATGGTAAGATGCCCAATATGGAAGAAGAGTCATCGTGCTTCTTCGACATTAGTTTCCTTCTCCAGTTCTGACATCCAGAAGAGGCCTTGCTTCTGGTACGACTGACACAAAAAGTGTAATACAAAGTTCATTGGTGACACAAAAAAATATGGAAAAAAAACTTGCATATACTAATGACCATTAGTACAAAGGTCATGTTTATATGTACTACTGACATGTGAAATGGTTGAATCATCAATTTGATTGTTAAATGCTTCCAGGAGAAAAATGGAAGCAAATTGTATTTCATATAGTCTTTTGTAAGTTTACTTTTCCTTGACCGACTAAGTGGTAAAACAAGTGACAAAATAAAATAGTGACTAATAATATGCTACTCCTGTGATGTCAGTCATGTGCCTTCCCTTGGAATTAAGAACAAGAAGCCCACCTGAATAAGTATGCAGAACAGTTCCAAATATTAGTCCATAGAGTAGATTATCAAAAGACTCAAATGAAATATTATGAGCCGAAGCCAAAGCAACACTAAAGAATGTTAATCCCTAAAACATTATGATGTTATTCAATTAAAATACCTATAAACTTTACAACGTCAAGACCTATGTGTGGGAACCTGTTGATGTCAAAGTCAAATGATAAGTTCATGCAATTTTGGAGAGAGAGAAAAGTAATTAAAGTAACTCCAGGAATGCAGCAGAAATTTCTTACTGCATATAATTGTGCAAATCTAAGAGTAGTGTGAACATGGGTGTACAACAATCCACTGCTCATAAATTCAAATTTGAATCAAATTATTGGTACATGCTACAAGCTTATTGTTTCCATGTCTTGGTGAATAGATTACAAAAATGAGGCTTTCTCAGTAAAATGTTAAAAGTTTCAAGAATATTATGAAATAAGTGCTAGTTTTAGGGTATCAAGGATCCCAACACCTACCTATAGTTATAAACTAGAAGAAAAGAGGTCAAGCACCCCAAAACCTCTGTTATCACTCGAAATTCAACTCATTTTCCTCCATCTTGCCTTAGTTAGGATACGAAACCTAAAGATTTGACAAATTTTCCAATTTGAGGGCTTTCAATAATCAACAAATCTTCTAAAAGCTCTAAATTCCAAAACTATAATATCCAGTATCAAAGTTAAATAAATTATTCAAAAATATATGGTTATGGTTCTTCGTTCGAACCTCTATAAGAGTGAAGAGAAGCTTACGGCGGCCCTAACAGGCTGCTTCCCGTCCGAGCCTCTCAACGACATGGGGACCAGGCCATCGAAGTTGAGGTGCTCACCTGAGAGCACGACGAAGAGCGCCTCAGCGCCTTCGGAGACCCAGAAGATAGTCCCTATGGAGATCCATGGAGGCGTTGACGAGGGAGTTGACCTCGAAGGAACAGAGGGCCCTGGTGGAGGACTCGAGGAAGTAGTGGAGGCGCTCGACGTCGGCCCATCGCTCCTTCCTGTCCTTCGGCCGTGCCATATCCAATGCTTCCCCCATTGTTGGAGGA
>JANAVB010002199.1:7569678-7698260 GCA_029216955.1 Iris pallida
TATATGATGACATGGCATGACAGCCACGTGGGCAACGTAGCGACGCATACCGACAGATTTAGCGACGTCCACCCTCAGTCCACGTCAGCATATTAGCGACGTCTAGCGACGTAACGTCGCTAACTAGCGACGTATAGCGACGTGTATCTGCCGTCGCAGTACGTCGCAGAACGTCGCTATACGTCGTAGATGTTAAAAAAAAAATTTTAATATAATTGATATTTTTGTTATGCTGTGTTTCTGTGTTTACAGTGTGTGTGAAGTGCAGTGTTCGAACCATCGACAGTTTTGCTTACTGTTCTATGTTTTATCTTGGATAGAAAGAGCAACAGTTCAAGGTGCACTTCTCAGAGCTTCCTCTTCACGTCCTTCACCTTCTCGGGAACCTTTACGACGTCCGAGAAAGTGAAGGACGTGAAAATGAAGCTCTCAGAAGTGCACCCTGAACTGTTGCTATTTCTATCCAAGATAAAACATACAACAGTAATCGAAACTGTCGATGGTTTCCGAACACTGCATTTCACATTCACTGTAAACACAGACACACATCATAACAAAAATACACAATATATTTTTTTAAAATTTTGGCAGCACCTCCTTTGTATATCAGATCATCGCTTATAACCCAGCGTAGGTATATTTGTCATCCCCATCGCAGATATCACAAAGTAAATATCACAAAGTAAATATGACAATAAAATACCAACAAAGTAAATATCACAAAGTAAATATCCAACAAACATACATGTCCACAATTGAGGGCAAATAAGAATGAAAATCAGTGTACAGAACGGTCAATAGGCCCATAGGGCCAATACATACAAAGATGATAAAAAATATCTACTGGATCACTGAGGACTCCTGCCGCGCATCTGGGATAGCATGTACTCATACTGCTCCTGGGTGAGCTGCACCGTAGGGGCAGTAGGAGGCAGTGGAATGTCTGGAGTCGGCACCGTCGATGGACCGGGAGGACGTACCTGCTCCAGCTCTCGCAGTCGCTCACCATGCGCAGCAAGGGTACTCACCACCTTCTCAGTATATTGAGCGAGTGAGGCAGATATGCTCCTCTGCGATCCCTCCAGCTCGACCTGTCTACGCTCTGTGCGATGCGTAGACTCGGTGAGCGTCTGCAAGCTGGCAGCTGTAGTTTGATGCAGACTCATCAACTCATGTATACTGTGCTCGACCGCATCAAATCGTCCGGGTGACGATCGGAGGGTCGGATCGTCGCTCGACCGCATCAGAAATCTGCTGCTACAAATCGCGACGCAGCTCCTCGATCTGACGACGAACATCCTCAGCTCGTGACAACATCTGCGTAGCCGGAGACTGCATACTGACAGAGGGGGCCCGGGATGACTCCGAAGCCAAATACGCGCCGTAGGATCCCGTACCGTAGTACGTACCCATCTGAAGACCGCCAACGGCGGTCATCCAGAGCTCGTCCGGCGATGGAGCTGTAGGCGGCTGGAAGGAAGTACCAGCCCCTCCCTCTGCTTGTGTACTAGCAGCAGCAGCAGCAGCCGCCTCCTCCTATAGCCGAACAAACTCGGCCTAGAACATGTTTGCTAACGTGTAAGTGTTTGCTAAAGTCTATATTGATATATATTTTCATGTTTTCTAAATTATAGTAAATTAATATAAAGGATAGAACGTATATATGCATGCGTCGCTCGCTCGTCAATGAACTCCCCAGCCCTCCGATGGGTGACCAGGAAGACGGTCACCATGTTCGGGTCCTCACCCTTTTTTACCTGTTAAAATATATTATCTATTATTAGTATTAAACATTCTATAGAACTACATATAAATTAATGTCCGTCATAGAAAACGTACCAGTCGACGAAAATGCTCCGTCATCGGAATGGAGCCACCATACCACTTACCGGCGCTCGACCGTGCACCTTGGCCTTCTCAGACCGCTCCTGGTACTTGGGCTCGCTGAATCTAGCCTTCATCGCAGTCCACTACTCTGGCATAATCCAACCCTGGATCGGCTGTCCGGAGCGGTCACGACGCTTCTGGTCATCGATCGCATCACGGATGAGCTTGGCTATGACGGCAGAAAATTGGCCCTCGATCCTCGCCGCCTGGTGTGGTGGATAGAAATAGGTCCTCTACAAGAAGTAAAATACAAAAGTTGTATAATATACACAAATGATTATTAAAATTTAAAAATAAACAAATTTTTTACCTTGAAGTGGGCGAACCAAAAGGCCTTCCTATCTGTGGGAGCATCTGAGTAGTTGAGCCAAGGCCCACCATAGTTCTGCCTCACAAATGTCCCCAGCTGTCTCTGTACTGCAGAAGGCCGATATCTATACAATAATAATTTTTCATGAATATATATGTACATATATCATTTGAGAAATATATAATAATTAATTAACTTACTTCATAGGCCCGTCCGTCTAAATTTCCATACGCGTCTCGCCCGGGGGAGCGCATGGAGGGTCGCTCTCACCTCCTGTCTGGGCAGGATCAGTCTGATCGCCGTCCTCCATATGCTCGACGTGGGCTCCCTCCATAGAGCCGTCGACAGTAGGAATGCTGGACGGGGGATCAGGGATGCTGGACGCGGGATCAGGAAGGCTGGACGACGAGGGAGGAGTCGCCAACCTGCTAGAACTGCCCTGTCCCGGTAATGGACCGGGAACAGAACGGTACACTGGCGTACTCGGAGATGAGGATGAGGGTACAAAACTGCCCTCTCCATCCCCAGCCCGAGGCTGACGGGACTGCCTAATATATAATCCTCCGTGTCGTCCAGATGGTCTAGTCATACCTGACAATAAAACATATGACAAAAAACAAAAAAAACATATTTATATGATAGACATCACAGTTTTTTGAAAAATATCATAGTCATAAAGTGTCACTGAAGTGTCAATAAAAGTGTCAATAAAGTGTCACTGAAGTGTCACAGATTTATATGATAGAAGTGTCACTAAAGTGTCAAATATGATGATAAAACAAACGTACAGATTTAATCCTCTTCTGAAAATTCATCTAGTTCGTTTAGCTCATCTACTTCTTCTTCTTCTTCTCTTCTTCTTCTTCTTCTTCTTCTTCTTCTTCTTCCTCCTCTACATCTTCACTTTCATCTGCATCTTCCTCTTCAGATAATTCTACTTCTTCTACACAATTAGATGTGTAATAGGGAACTTCCGCCGTGTCCACTTCTATAATATTTGTTACAAGAGATAGTTCATCCTGTTGATAAGCTATATCGTCAACCTCAAAGGTATTTCTAGCTTTGGTCTTGCATACTGCCCACCAGTCCGACCTTGTTGTTCCCCGTTTAGGATAACTTGTGAAGTACACGAGCTGAGCCTGACTTGATAGGACAAATGGTTCATAGGCTTGATATCATCGCCGATAGTTTATATCAACAAGACCGTGCTTGTCTACTTTCCAACCTTGACCTTCAATCGGATCGAACCAATCACATCTGAATAACACAATCTTAGCAGGCTCTATTCCATAACTATATGTCAGCTTCACGATCTCCCGTAGCACGCCATAGAAATCGTTGCCCGCATCAACATCTTTGTAGTTCGAAGATCTGATACACAAACAGCTGTTTTTGGTGGAATCGAGATCCACAAAGTTGTCTCTGATCGGGCAAGTTGTTGACTTGAACCTAAACCCATTAACACAGTAGCTTGGCCATATTTTTGCAGCATAAATTGGTCCATTGGCTAGCGTTCTAATAGACTCATTCTCAAGTCTTGCGTATGGACGATCGACCTAAATACCACGAAAGAAGCAATTAAGCTCATTCTCAATCAAGTGCATATACAAAAGGTAATTACAGAGTTCTCAAGTCTTACATATGCACTCAACCATGATGGAAAATAACGCCTCATTTCTTGTTCTAGTTCTTCTTCTGTTATGTGTGGCCTACCCGACCTCACATCATCATTAAATATGCTAAAAACAACATCATTCAATTAATGTAATAGTATAATAATTAACACTATTAAAATAATATAGACGTATTAATTACTTACCCCTCCAGTTTCTCTACTTCTTCCTCGTCGCAGTTGAGTAATACATACACCTGAGCAGCCCTTAGCTCATCATCGTTCAGATATCTCTTTTTCATCTTACCCGATGGCTTTTCTGGAGCATTGAATACCTTCAGTATTATATCATTATTTTCATGATCTCCCTCGTCGTTTCTGGAAGCTCTCGTTCTATTAGTTGCAACATGAGGCTTGAAATACATCGAACAAAAGTTTGTAATCTCCTCGAGAACATAGGCTTCACAAATAGAACCCTCGACCCGTGCCTTATTTTTTACCTTTCTTTTTAGGTGATTCAAATGTTGCTCGAACAGGTACATCCATCGATATTCGACGGGTCCACCAACACATGCCTCATAGGATAGATGAATCGGCAAATGCTCCATAGAGTCGAAGAATCCAGGAGGAAACACCCTCTCTAGCTTGCATAGTGTTACCGTAATGTCCTTCTCTTGCTTTTCTAGACGATCAACGAGCAATTTCTTAGAACAAAGATCCCTGAAGAATATGCTAAGCTCCGTCAATGGATCCCAAACTGCCTGCGGTAAGAATTCCCGAAATGCAATCAGAATTAACCTCTCCATGAATACGTGACAATCGTGGCTCTTCATACCCGTCAATTTGTTTTCCTTCAGATCGACACATCTTTTCAGATTTGACACATATCCGTCTGAAAATTTTAGGCCCTGGATCCACCGACAAAGTCTCACTTTATCCTCCTTGTCCAGCGAGAAAATTGACTTCGGCAGGAACTGTTTTCCATTCTGCTGTATCAAATGCAACGCAGGGCGTTTGCATATTTCTTCTAAGTCCAACCTGGCCTTGGGATTGTCTTTCGTTTTTCCCTTTACGTCTATCACAGTATTAATTATGTTATCAAACATATTCTTCTCAATATGCATGACATCAAGATTATGTCTGATCAGATTGGTACTCCAGTATGGCAGATCCCAGAATATGCTCCTCTTTGTCCAGTTATGAACTCTACCAAATCCATCGCACTTGTACCCAGTTGTAGGATCTTCAATAGCACTTGGAAAATCTTTAACCTCCTCCCATATCGTGGCTCCGCACCACCTTGGCGGTGGATCACCCTTCTCTACAACGCCGGCACGGAAAGCATTCCTGTTCCTTCTGAACGGATGATCTTTTGGCAGAAATTGCCGATGACAATCAAAGAAGCACGGTTTTCCGCCGTGTTTCAAGCGGAAAGCCTTACTACGGTCCATGCAATACGGACATGAGAGACGGCCATGAGTGCTCCATCCAGATAACATTCCATAGGCCGGAAAGTCGTTGATGGTCTACATAAGGGTTGCCTTCATCTGAAAATTCTGCTTCCTGGAAACATCGTACGTGTTAGCGCCTACTTCCCATAACTAATTCAACTCATCTATCAAAGGCTGTAAGTACACGTCAATGTTCCTCTTGGGATTGTTCGGACCAGGAATTATAATGGTTAGAAACATGTACTGAGTCTTCATGCACATCCAAGGCGGTAGGTTATACGGAGTGACAATCACAGGCCAGCACGAATACTGGGATCCCGAAAGACCAAAAGGAGTAAAACCGTCAGAAGATAGTCCCAACCTGACATTTTGCGGATCTGAAGCAAAATCTGGATACACTCGATCAAAGTGCTTCCATGCTTCTCTATCGGATGGGTGATCCAATACTCCTTCAATCTGTTCTCGCATGTGCCAACTCATATTTTCGGTCGTCTCTTTCACCATAAATAATCTTTACAACCGCGGCATTAAAGGCAAGTAGTGCATTGAATCGGTCGGTCTTCTTGTACCGGTAGACCTTCTTGTACTAGTTGTCTTATAGCGATCAGCACCACAAAATCTGTACACATCTGCGTCCTTGTCGTCTTTGTAGAACAGCATGCACCCATTGCGACAGGAATCGATTTTCTCGTATCCCATCCAGAGCGATCTCACCATCCTCTTAGACCGGTAGAAGTCTTTAGGCAACTTAGCACCCGCCGGCAAGATCTCTATAATCAACTCCAACACTCGGTTGTAGCATTCTTGCGACATGTTAAAATCTGACTTAATGCTCAACAGTTTTGTAACCACCTCCAACGGTGAATGATCCTCACAACCAGGATACAATGGAGTCCTTGCATTCTCCAGCAACTCCATGAACTGTGCAGCATCGGCGTTCGGTGCCTCCTCAGGTGCATCATGAACGAAACTAGGCCCCGCAGCGTCGAAAACTATGTTCACGCACCCGTCGTCGTATGCATGATTATCTGAAACAAAATTAGGTCCTGCATGCATATATGGCTCAACATAAGGCTCCGGCTCTGATGCTAAAGACACAAGTTCTCCGTGTGCGGTCCACTGATAGTAATTAGGCGTGAAACCCCTCGAGTACAAATAATATTTCACTTCCACTTCTGGATAATATTTTACGTTATGACATTTCACACACGGACACTTAATTTTGGTGTCGTCCATGTACTGAGGGAATGCCTTAGCAAACTGCAGGAACTGCTCTACTCTCGCTATGTATTCATCCCGTACACCACATATATCATCAGGACGACGATTGTACATCCATGAACGATTCCACAAGTAGTAATTCATATCCATTTGGAAATAATTCTGCAAAGATGGACACACATATCCAACGGGCACAAATTTGTATATTATGTCTTATTAGGGACACATTAGTAGCGGACAGTTACTAATATCAATGATATGCAATCTAGGTCAAACTAGGTTGTACTAAGTCAAACAAAGTCAAACAAGGTCAACCTAAGTCAAACAAAGTCAAACAAGGTCAAAGTAGGTCAAGGGTTGACCTATAGTTGACTTTGTCAACTCTTAGTCCAATCTAAGTCAAATATCCTATTTCTAGTCATTACCTACCAAGGTACCATTTACCTTATCGCTATTGGTATCCCAATACCAATACCTTAAGTTGGTACCCTTTACCTTATCGCTATTGGTACCCTTTACCTTATCGTTATTGGTTAACAGTCAATTCAATTTCAGTTATTCAAGGGAATCAGTTGACACATTCAGTGGATTTATCTCAGGAATAGGAAAACCAATCTCAGTCCTATTTACAGTTTAAGGAAAATGAAATCTACAAGGACTGTTACTCAAATAGACCACCTGTTGACTGATACAAGAATACCTATCATCAAAAGCCCCAAACTCGAGCCACACTCCAAATACTGACCCATTTGTGAAAATAGGACTGAACCTGTGTGGCATGGACTGATGCATGGTAGGTAGGTGACTAGACACTTGATTAGGGACTGATACTCAAGTATTTAGTCAAGTGACCTCAGGAACTGAACTCATATTCAATAGGAGACTGAACTAACCAATAAGCAATTTGGGGGCTGAATAATTAATTCAAAACTGATTTAAGGACAGGCTGGACATCTAAGTTGATAACTAATGTCGATGTGCAAGGGTGGAATGAACTAAAAAGGTAATCCTTCAACCAAACAATACCTAATCTATATGTCAGTCATGGGACTGAACAACTGAATACAAGACAAATAATAGGACTGGAACTAAATAAATGCCTGGACTGATATGAAAGAGATATGGACTGCAATATATATATTATAAAATATGAGCAAACAATGCACAAACTGTTCTCAGATTGACACGTATATATATGTGTGTGTCATGTGTGGTGTGCTAACAGTGTGTGTGTACAATAGGGTGTGTGTATATGGGTAAAGTGTGCCATGTGTGTACATAACATGGGCTAGGTGTCTCAATGTGTGTGTGTACATAGGAATCAATAGTGTGAGTGAATTAGCTATTCTCGGTTTTGAGTGTAATGTGAGTGAGCTATAAGAGAAACAGTATACACAAACAGTGTATCAATCTCAGGAAAATCAGTAGTAGATAGTAGTGTGTTTATATTCTCAGGATACACTTATGTGTGTGTGTAGATAGGTGTAAACAGTGCATAATTTCTCGAGAAAATTCAGTATAATGTGTGTGTGCCAATATGTGAAAACAGTGTATAAAAACTGTTCTCAGTTTTGACAGTCAATGGCATACGAAAACCCAAGAATCCCCAATCAATGTGAACCCTAACATGCACATTAATTCTCAGAGAAGATATGGGATTAATCATAATGGTTTAATCATTCAAAATCAGTTTAAACCAATGTTAATCTCAGAAAATTAATATATAGTGAACTACGTATCAGAAAATTAGGGATAAACCAAATTCGAAATCCAAATTCAATTAATAGCAAAATCTAATGGTTGGTAATGATATGTGTATGTGTCATAGAGTCACACGTGTCGAGTGTCCACCAAAATAGGACACAATCGTGTCTAAATTATTTTTTAACACACACGAACACAAATGACACAGTGCAGTCTCGTGCACGTGTCCACGCATGTGTGTCCGTGTCTGTGTGTGTGGTGTGTGTGTACGTGTCCGTGTCTGTGTGGGTGGGTGTGTGCGTGTGTATCCGTGTCCGTGTGTGTCCGTGTGCATGTGTGTGTGTCCGTGGAGAGAGGAGAGAAGGAAGGAGAGGAGTTAGGTTAGGGTTTACCTGAGGAAGAGGAGGAGGAGGTCGGATTGGGGGAGGAGGAGCTCGAGGAGGAGGATCTCGAGGAGAAGGAACTCGCCGGAGGGGGAGGGAGTCGTCGAGGGGGAGGGGGTCGCCGGGGGGGCACTGACAGAGGGGGAGGGAGTCGCCGGGGGGGTGGGGGGAAAATGAAATTTTTGGGTTTTCGAGTGAGAATGGGGGAAAGAAGGCAGCTGCGTGCCCTAAGTAAAATAACTTAGCGACGTCATGTTTTGTCGTCGCTAAACGTAAAATTGGCGACATGTACATAAAATATGTCGCTGAACGTCGCTATTCGGCGACGTAGTACACTCCTGTCGCAGAACGTCGCTAGACAGCGATGTTTTACGACGTGTTTAAAACGACGTCGCTACTGGCGACGTCATTTATTACCGTCGCTACATTACGTCGTTATTTGATGATATTTTAGTAGTATATATCCGCATGAACCTATATAGAACCCTTCAAACTTCTTCGCTTCTCCGTTCCTATACACCAAGTCGCAGTCAAAATTTTCAACTGGGAACTGGTCGCCTACATCCCTGTGCCTCACCTCGGACGCCTGCACGGCGGTGGAACCCACCACACGGCCAGGGAGACCCACAAACACGACGGAAAGACAGGGGTACTCAATTTCCAGGGAATCCCGACCCACTACCCAGGTACCAACTTCCCGATCACATAATTCTCTATTTTTTGATCGTTTTCGAAATCGTAAAATTTTATGGAAAGCTTAGATAACCCTGTCCAGCCCTGTTCAAGTAGAACTAATCCTAATGGATTGGATCGACCAGAAACACGACACAAAGTCGAGCTAAAACCTGCCGAAAACAGAGCATTAAGGCTGTCCAATCACCCTACTTGGAAGACAGATTCTGATCTAGTCTTTAAGAATTTTTCCAAACTAATTATTACAGTTAAACACAACCTATAGGCCTGCAAATTCCTTTTTGTAGATTCTAATTTCATCAATTATTGCCAAGTTATTGGATTTCAAAATTTAAGGAAAAACTGGTTTTCGAACTTTAAAATTTTAATAATTTTTTCGATACGGCGTGCGTCCCGACAAACCGGACGATGTGATCGCGCACTATATGCGAAAGGCGCGTATGGATGTTGCCGACGTGTGGGAACTGACGGAACTCAATTTCGTTGCGCGTGCACGACGAAATCAGTACGTATCCGTCGAGATACCCCCATATCGATGTTTTGCAAACTTGACCATAACTTTGTGCACGTTCGTCGTATTGAGACGAAACTTGTGCCATCAGGACCGTATCGTTTTTCTGGTCCTGTATGCCAAGTTTGGTCCAATTCTGAGAAGTTCAAACTGGAACGCCAAATTGGTGGGCCCGTGACCCTCTCTAACGGCGATTTTGTGCACGGTCCGCTGGAATCCAACTTTGAACATACAGTTGGGTTCTTCTCCTCAAACAGGATCCGTAGACAGGTAGTTTGACGACTTTAGAGACCGTAGGTTCTGGCACACATTTCGGTGAAAATGGGTCCAACGGCGGACATCGTTCTGATCCAATTACGATTTTGTCCCTGTTCCAAAATTAGACTTTTGGACAGACATTTCCTAGGTATTTCTTTTATGCCAAATCTGTTCATGATGTTTATTTTAGCATTTGAGGTCGTTCGTAAAAGTTGGCTTTCAATGCTTCCCTATTCTGACGATTTGAGTTACCAGGCGTCACCATTCTGCACACTACCTCCAGGCAGATACCTTGCCATCAGCTATTTATTTATTTTAGCTCATATTTCATGCATTATTCATATTTTCTTTATATAAAACTGTGATACATGGCACAACTTGTTAGAACTTACTGTTCAGTTATATTTTCTGCTATGTATTATTTTTTACACATTAAACTTAGAGTTAAGGGACCACCCTGTGTGTGTTGCATTCATAGGCCTTGACACATTTGTACCATGAAGTTGTGAGTCACATATAGAACTCGAACATACGTGATTGGCTGGCCACCGGTACGTATAAGCCGTGCGATAGGAATAACCGCTAATAGATGTTGCATGCTTAGTTTGACTTAGCGGTTAATAGAGGTTTTGTGTTGTAGATACAACATAGTAGGCATTGGGCGGAAAGGACAATACCTTAGCGTATGGGCTACTATGCACTTTCCTTTTTGTAACCCGTGAGCTCCGTCGGAGACGCGGGTAAGATTACTCATGATTACTGACGACCACACTAGTGATTCTACGGAACGTCATGCTCTTACTGATGGGGCCTCTGGTGCCCAAGGGGGAACCATGCCAATCCTATTTTAGCCAGGCCCATGCGTTGAAGGATGTTCTTAAAACTGCATTCACTTAGATTGGCTAGGCACCCTTATCCGTCAGATATGAGTACTTTTGGTTTGGGTACTTGTATCTGACCGTGGCTTGGAACAATAACTTGTCGCAGATTAGTTCGTCACATCTTGTCCTTATTTGGTTGTAGGTGTGACTTACTACTTCGATGAGAAGGTATTGAACCTTGTTGGGGTCCGGATACCTATTGGATTCGTGACTTGGAAAGATACTTCACCGTGGGTTAGTGTACCATCTCCTGTCCTTGTTTGGTTGGGAGGATGGTACGCTACTTCAAAGGGTGAGGTATTGGACCATGTTATGATCTGATCTTACTTATTCTTATTAGTAGTATTTATTCAGTTTATGTGGTATGTTCTTTTTGTATCTTGTTACGTCCCTCTGAGGACCTGGTGTTCTCTCCAGGTATAGGTGTACAGGACTTTCCGCAGGAGTATGGCTCCACTATAGACCCATCCTTCACGTTCGAACGAGTCGTACCTTCTGATCACAGTTGTCCCTATTGGGTCGAGGAGCCTATTTAGTCATCATTTCTTATTCTATTTATCTTAGAGGTTGGACTCTATTTCCTTTCAGTTTATTCTAGTGCTGGTAGTGGATTTGTCTCCGCCCGGCCAACAGCTATATTTTGATATTTACTTTGATTCGTGAGTTACCATTTTCTTTATATTTACTGTGGATGAGATGTAGCTTTTATCTGTGACTGTCTGTTATTTATTCATAATACAGCTTGTGTGTATATTCGAGATTTCCATATATTGGAGTATATCTCATATATATGCAGCTGCATGCTACTTTCCTAGTCCTACATATTTTGGGACTGTGGCGTTACATCCCCCAAGTTTGGGGTTTTACAAATAACCCTACTATCTCACAGTTTGCAAATATAATTTGCAAACTGAGATTAAAATAATTCAGTAAATTACAAACTGAGATTAAAACAATTTAAAATTTACAAATTGATATTAAATAATTTAATAAATTGTAAATTGATATTTCTAAGCTATAAAATCATTTAAAAATTATTCAAAAATCCTAGAAAATCCCTAATAATTATAATAACTTATTCTAACGCTAAAAAATGCTATTTTAATATTAAAAATATTTAGGGGCCTACAACATCATTCCAGCCTAAGAACGACTATAAAAGCGGGGCTTCTTCTCTCTTCAACAAACAGAACGGAGAGCATTTTCAAGAGCTAAATTGCTGCACTTCTTGCCAGTGAGCCGATAGTTAGCAATTTTCTTAGGTTTTCTCCCACTTTTGTAATCGGAGTGTCAACGGAGTAAAGGAGCAACTGCTGCTCGATCTCCATCGTCACATTCCCCAGAATTCTTCTTTTTGTACTCGGGGATCCTCAGCGCAAGATCTCTCAGACGTACTTGATTTGTGGTATCTTGCGCCAATAAAACAAAAAGACAGCATTTTTTCTTCTTTTTTGTGTGTGTCCACAATTGGATATTACAGGGCCGAATTCATGGATTCAGAATCCAATGGAAAACAGCAAACAGGAAAGTGAGCTAAGCCTCACCTCGGACATCGTATGGCCGTACGAATGCCGATAACAAGAACTGATCAGTTTTTAAAATATAATATTACAAGAGTTCGAAGGTGTGATCCAAAGGTTTCTCTCTCAACCCAATGCAATTCTAATCTACAGTGTACTCTAAGTTATGGTTTAAATTTAAATTGTATTTTGTTCTTAATGTGATAGGAAACACACATAAAACGAAAATAAAGTTAAGCATGAGATTTCTGTCTTTAGTAGAAAATAATGTCAAACTAGAATTTATGTGCCTAAGGTAACACTTTCAAAGATTTTAGGATTAGAATTGTACTAAAATTGATAAAATTTTGGAACTAGGGTTTAACCATTTCGACTTCCCAAAAATGGCTAACCCTGGAATTTTTCAAAAAATTCGGCAGAGTCTCCTGTGTATTTATTGACTCCAGAATTTTACGATAGATCAAATATATCAATAATTGGATACGTCGACCCCTTCGGTGGAGCAACATATATATATATATATATATATATATACATATATATATATATATATATATATATATATATATATATATCCCTGGGTACGCCGACCCCTTCGGTGGAGCAACTCTCAACACTGGAATACACGCATATATGTATATAATCACATAAATAATTTAAAAGTTTCTTACCCAAGGTTAGTTTACCTTGTCAAGGTCTGCTAGCTACTTGTGATTGCTAATAACACAAGTCAAAGATAAATCATTAGTCATTAGTGAAACTCATTCTCAAGGAAAGGAATTTTATTACAACTCTAATTGTAAGTGACATAACCCGATATGTAGAGAGTCAAATGCCTGAAGATCTTATACGTAAGCCTATAGTTATAATTAAACTACCTCAAGATTTAAGGATTTTTACATAAACATGTTCGTAAGTGTAAAGTTCATTGGTAATGCTGATTTTAATATAATGAGGACCAAAATATCAAATGACGACTTTAAAGATTTATACCCATACTAGTCATAACAATAAATGAAGACCTATATATATATTTGGTCAATTTACAAATTGTCATGACCATAACAAGGTTACCAAGAGATTTAGAGTCTATAGAAATCCTAAAACTTGATCCCAATGTCTTCTATATGTCCGGTGTCCAAAATACACTAGTTTTTAACTAGGTAGGGATAAAATGTCTCAATTGTTGGCATAAAAGAATCTAGACAGAATTGTATGTGTCCAAAAAACACATTTAAATACTAATATCTAAATAATTTTGTTTAAACTAGACTAGATACTTCAAGTTTATGTATAGATGATGTCAACAACCTTAAATACATAATAAACTAGGAATTTGACAAGCTAAAGATATGTAGACATACAACTTGATTTAAAGACAAGAATTTTTTACAACTAGTAGAAGGGTTAGTAACATTTTTTTTTAGTAACATATATATATATATATATATATATATATATATATATATATATATATATAATCATAATATAAATTCAATAAAAGTAATAATGACACAATTATTTCTTTGTGAATCAACCTCCAGATTCGTTCCTATGTATCCTATATTCCATGTCAATCATTTTTAATATAATAATAAAAATCAGAATATTAATTTCCTAATATTGACAAGAGAAATCATTGTTGAATTGAACAAAATATTGGAGAAAAGAATAAGGACTTGCCTTGATTCCTTGGATTAAACCTAGGTTTTGTTCTCCAATAGGTTCCTAATTTGAATCCAAACAATAGTTTCAAAATAAATTTGTTAGTAAGATTTTAACCTAGGTTTTTATGTAAAAGAAATGAAAAAAATTAGAGGGTATTACCTAGGATTTGGTGAAAGAGGAAGAGGGGAGCCGGAGTGGTGATAGGGGGGCGGCCGACGGTGGCGGGCGGCACCGACGGTGGCCACAGCTGCTACGCCCCAGAACCAGATTACTGGAGAGCGGGAGCGTACATAGCCAGCTATGTATATTGAAATGGAATCCACCTCGCTATACGGTCACGGCTGTCTAGATATATGAGGGTTTACTACAAGCCAACGGTCTCTTAAGGTCAAGCCTATTGTCTTAATCTAAGCAAGTAATATAGTTACAAGATGTTAAACCACCAAATATACAATAGAAGGCATCCCAAATATTACATATTGGATGATCATGAAGCTAGTCGTACAAAATGTCAAGACTAGCAAGAGTTCAGTCATACATGATCAACCCTAGGATTTGTTAATCATGTTACAGCCCGTAGGCAGACAGTAAGTAAATATACATCGAGCTAACAGGTGCTCGTCGGCTAAACGCCTCAAAAGAATAATTTTATAATGTAGTGAGCGAAACAAAATAAAAAACCCACTCGTAGCCGGGTTCCTTCTAGTCGCCACCATTGGGCTGGAAGTTCGGTAGATCCTCGGGTGCTGCTCCAAAATCTGGCCACACAAAACCAGCTGGGTCAAACCCCAAAAAGAGCAAGTGCCATAAGGAGGCCACAAAATAAGAACAAAAGCCAGCATATCAGAACATAAGAAATAGAAGAAAAGTACAAGTAATAAAGAGTACAATAGGACAATAAACGATTAGGGACGTGGACCATTCCGGGAGCCAGGTTACAACCCTTAAACCAAACAAGGACCGGAGATTGTAGCCCTTCGCCTGAATAGCACTTTGTCTCTACCCATTTATTGTTAAAGATAAGTAAAACAATCATGTTCAGGAGTACCAAGTACTGGGACTAGACGAGACTTAGACAGGGCTGGACACCATCCATTCACAAGCGGCCAAACAAATACTACGGCTTACTACTTAACTAACTAGGGTTATCACAAGTCTAATTACTAACAAGATGCAAATGAGAAATTCCCAGTCCCAAGCCCTGCAGACTATCCAGTTATCCTTTCGCGGGTTGAGAGTATGGTTGGGTACATCGCCCAGGAGACGATGTATCCTTAGGTGACTTAGAGGGTGCAACACATGACAGTGTGCTGGAAATGTGCCCTACTCGTCGGCAGGCTACAAGTCCGTTTAAAGCGCCCAGATAACGAGATCGCCTGTGACTGGAAATTCTCCATGAACTATAGTTTGATCTAGTCATTAGCCTAATCCATATTCAGTGTGAATTCCTGACCGTGGTAACCAGGGAGTCACGTCCTAGACATAATGCGAGACAAGACAAGTGGATTGCACAAGGCAGCAAGAATGAAAACCCACGACGTTAGAGTTGATTATACGAGTCAAGTTAGTCATCGTAACAGCATCAAGTCAAGTCAAGTTACAGGTTACGAGTTACAAGTCAGGAGTACGTCGCCACGGGCCACTATCAAGTCATCCAGTCGCAAAGATAAATCATGGATCACAGGTCACAAGTAAGAGCGCACCCCATCGGGTCACTATCGAGAAGATCAGAAAGTACTAAAATCATAAATCACAAAATTCATGAGAATCGTACTAGTCATAAGCAACACCTCGAAAACCGTTGCAGTTCGTGTTGGGTCGAGACAGTTGTGTTGTGTGGAACAAGATCTCAAAACTCCAATCCACAAAAGAGAAGCCAAGTCCACAGAATAAAACCAAACCATCATGGGCAAGTGGGTTGCACAGGGGGTCAGATTGTGCTGGAGGAATGGACTGCGCAGGGGAATGAACTGCGCTGAGGTTGGGTTGCGCTGAAGTTGGCTTGCGCTGGGTCGGGGATGAGCTACGCAGCAGTCAAGTGCGCCAATGGGAGGAAGGCGCTGGAGCTAAGAAGCGCCAGCGCAAGGCGCTGGCCGAGGAGTTGCGCAGTCCGGCCTTGCGCTAAAGAGCGCAGGCCGAGGGTCATTTTCTCCAACTGGCCGAGAGGAAGACCCCAAGAACCCTAAATTTCAAATCTTCATAACTTAGCCCAAAAAAAACCAAATTTGGATTTTCAAAGTTCTAACTTGTGTAAAATTGAATTCTCTTCCACCTGGAAGCCTCAAATCAAGCAAAAATCAAAGTTTAATAGACCAAAACCAAAAAATTTTGAAAATGGTTAAAACTTAGATCTAGAAAAATGGAAGCTCCAAATCATAAAATGCCAAGTTCTAATGTTGTTCACCATGGCCTAATCTAGCTAATAGACAAATAAAATTGGGTTCTTATGTGGTGGCAAGGTGCACTTGCCTATGGTGTTGGTGGAGGAAGGAAGAAGAAGATGAAGAAAAATTAATAAAAGTTATGAGGAGAGAAAAAGTTAGGTGGAGTTTTAATGAGGGATGATATGTTGTGTTGAGGGTGGAGGTTTAGCTAAGAAAATCTATGGTCACATGCTCCCACTTTCATTCTGGAATCGGCAAGGGCTGAAGAAGTCCAGCGGGCCTCTGATGTTCAGCTTTAACCTGCTGACAAACCAAACACCGAGAGACAAACCGGGCTATCTCCCTCTTCATGCCATTCTACCAAAAATGCTGACAAATATCTCTATACATCTTCGTACCACCGGGATGAATAGAATACTGTGAACTGTGAGCTTCTGCCATGACCTCCTGTCTGATATGTCCACTGGGTACACAAAGACGAGTGCTATGCCGAAGTGTACCATCTTCATGAATACATAACTCTGGCCTTCTTCCTGCCTCACACTCTGCTCTGAGTCGCTGAATCTTGGAATATGTAGATTGCGCCATCCGGATCCTCTCAACTATGCTGGACTGAACCTGTAGACTGGCCATCAACGCCACGTTGGTAGGAAGAACCACTTCAATTCCCATATTCTGAAGATCTGCCAATAACTCTGGTTGCGCTGTTAGGAAATAAACTTCGGCTCTCCGGCTCAACGCATCTGCTACAACGTTGGCCTTCCTAGGTGATACTGCAAATCCATATCGTAGTCCACCAGTAGCTCGAGCCATCTTCTCTGCCGTATATTAAGGTCCTTCTGGGTGAAAACATACTTCAGGCTCTTGTGATCAATAAATATCTCCACTCTATCTCCGTACAAGTAGTGCCTCCACAACTTGAGTACAAACACTACTGCCGCCAGTTCCAAGTCGTGGGTCGGATAATTCTTCTCATGATCACGAAGTTGACGTGATGCATAAGATATTACCTTCCCATGCTGCATCAAGACACACCCCAATCCTCTGCCTGAAGTGTCACAATAAACTGTGAATCCTCCGGTCCCATCTGGAAGTGTGAGAATGGGAGCCGTTACCAAACCTCGCTTCAACTTCTCAAATGATTCCTGGCACTCTGCTATCCAAGCAAATTGTACATCCTTATGGGTCAACTGGGTCATCGGCGCCGAAATCCTTGCAAAATCTGAAACGAATCGCCGGTAGTAGCCGGCCAATCCAAGGAAGCTGCGAACCTCTGCCACTGAACTAGGTACTGGCCATGACTCGATAGCCACAATCTTCTGGGGATCCACTTCCACTCCTCCTCGGGTAATGATGTGACCCAAGTACGAAATGCGATCGAGCCAGAACTCGTATTTACTGAACTTGGCATACAACTGGTGCTCTCTAAGCGTCTGAAGGACGATTCTGAGATGCTGCTCGTGCTCTGCTTCGCTCTTACTGTAGACCAGGATGTCATCTAGGAACATGATCATGAACTGATCCGAATAAGACATAAAAATGCGATTCATGAGGTCCATGAATACGGCTGGCGCATTGGTTACTCCGAATGGCATAACAAGGAACTCCCAATGTCCATACCTAGATCGAAAAGCTGTCTTCGGGATGTCCTGCTCTCTGACTCTGATCTGGTGATATCCTGACCGCAAATCTATCTTCCCCTTTGAGTTGATCAAACAAGTCATCTATCCTCGGGAGAGGGTATCTGTTCTTGATTGTCACTGAGTTCAAGGTACGATAGTCTACACATAATCTGGACGTACCATCCTTCTTTTTCACAAGAAGCATCGGGGCTCCCCAAGGCAATCCACTTGTACGGATGAATCCCTTGGTCCTGAGTTCTTTAATCATCTTGTACAAAATCTCCAACTCTGAAGGTGCCATCCTGTAGACTCGCTCTGATACTGGTGCTGTCCCGGGGATCAAGTCTATAGTGAACTCAATCTCCTGCTCTGGCGGCATCCCTGGAAGTTCCTCTGGGAAGACATCTGGAAACTCTTCAACTATTCTGGGTAACTGTACTGCTACTACTGCCATCCGCAATACTGGGAAAGATGGTTCTATTGCGCCTCTGGAAAATAAAAACTCTGGCTCGCTTGGAATACTAAAGACAACCCTGCCAATATGGCAGTCTATCCTAGCATACTGGTTCTTCAACCAATCCATGCCTAAGACTACATCATAGTCTGTCATAGGGAATTTTATAAATCTAGCGGGGAACTCTCTACTGCTAACTATGATCCGACACGAGAAAAACACTCGATCTACTCCCACAAGACCATTACCAGTAAGTATATTGAGCCTCACTAATAATGAATCGGGTTCCAATCCTATCCATATCGCGAATCGTGCAGACATGAATGAATGCGATGCACCAAAATCAAATAATACCAATACTGGAGAGGAGTTGACGAGAATAGTACCTGCCACTACCTCACCTGGTGCAACTTCTTCTTCCATAGTCATCATCATGGCCTGACCTTGTCCTCTAGGTGCGGGTCCCCTCTGCTGGAAACCTCTCTGCCTACTCTGCACTTGAGCCTGGGTATACTGCTGCTGGTTCTGCTGATGAAACGCCTGGGCCTGAGGCAACAATGGCCTCGGGTACTGCTGCTGCTGCTGCATAGGTGCTGGTCCCCTAACCGATGGAGTGGTTAGGTTAAAAGAGGACGAACTACCCCTATTCGGGCAGGCTCCTATCTTGTGATCTGCCGCTCCACAAGCCAGGCACAATCCCTGCGCCCTGCGACAATCTGCCACCACATGCCCTGGCTTCCCGCAATGAGAACATCCCATCGCGGAAGTCTGCTTCTGTTTCTGCTGCTGCGGGTACGTTGGGGTTGAATGTTGAACCGACGTTACTGAGGCCGCCCGCCTCAGAGTTCCAATGGTCAAACCCCTTGCTGTCGGGGCTGGAGCTGATGATTGGTGCATCTGAATGTGGGACTGCTTCCTACCTCCGGTCCTATCCACGATCCTCTGGGAGGTGTACTCGTGCCTCCTAGCTGCCCTTAAACTGTTCGACTGCCAACAAGATCTCCAAATGCAGTCCCTGCTCGAACCACTGGGCCCTATCAAACTCGGTCGCCACCAAGGTGGGGGCAAACCTACTGAGTCTAGAAAACTCAGATGCATAACCGTCGACCGATCTGCCTCCTTGCTTCAAGTTGGTAAATCTCGTATGTAGGTCGTACCGAGCTACAGCATCAAAATACTTCGTCTGGAATCTTTCTCTAAACACCGCCCAAGTGACCGGTGCCGCTAATCCTACGGCCTGCGCCGCCCACCAACTGCGAGCCAAGTCCAGCAACTGTAGGCGTACCACCGCCACCTTCTCATTCTCAGGTGTCCTAGCTGCTTCCAGAATCACTTCGGTATCCTGAAGCCAAGCGTCCGCGGCAATCGAATCTTCGCTGCCGTCAAAGAATGGAGGGTTCAAGCGCTTGAAGCTGTTGGCCGCGCTGTTCCCTGGATGACCGCCTCTGGTCAAAGCATCTGCCACTACATGGTGCAAGGCGTCTCCTCTACGATCCTGGAAAGCTATCAAGGTCCTGATGAGACCTACCAAGGTGCCATCGTCAGGCCCGGTGGGCTGGACGGGCCGGATTAGTGGTCCTCCTCTGGTAGGTACAACTCTGGAGGCTACTTCGGAATGCTGGGCTTGATCTCCAAGTTGCGGCTGGTCCACGGGAAGTGCTCCACCTTGCTGATCGACGGGGTCAGGTACAGTGCCGCTGAAGAAGACGACACAGGAAAACAATAAGGAAGGACCAGGACAGATCAACGATACAAGCACATGATCAGGGCAAAAATCCAGAGATTCAGAGGATATGAACGGAGATCAAGGACGAGTACTGATTGAGACATCTATTTGGTAAACCCTCACATTCTTGAATGCCAAGACCTGCATGGGCCACCACTTAAACTATGTCACACCCCAGAACCAGAATACTAGAGAGCGGGGGCGTACATAACCAGCTACGTATATTGAAATAGAATCCACCTCGCTATACGGTCACAGCTGTCTAGATATATGAGGGTTTACTACAAGCCAACGGTCTCTTAAGGTCAAGCCTATTGTCTCAATCTTAAGCAAGTAATATAGTTACAAGATGTTAGACCACCAAATATACAATAGAAGGCGTCCTAAATATTACATATTGGATGATCATGAAGCTAGTCATACAAAATGTCAAGACTAGCAAGAGTTCAGTCATACATGATCAACCCTAGGATTTGTTAATCATGTTACAGCCCGTAGGCATACAGTAAGTAAATATGCATCGAGCTAACAGGTGCTCGTCGGCTAAATACCTCAAAAGAATAATTTTACAATGTAGTGAGCGAAACAAATTAGAAAACCCACTCGTAGCCCGGGTTCCTTCTAGTCGCCACCATTGGGTTGGAAGTTCGATAGATCCTCGGGTGCTGCTCCAAAATCTGGCCACACAAAACCAGCTGGGTCAAACCCCAGAAAGAGCAAGTGCCACAAGGAGGCCACGAAATAAGAACAAAAGCCAGCATATCAGAACATAAGAAATAGAAGAATAGTACAAGTAATAAAGAGTACAATAGGACAATAAACGACTAGGGACGTGAACCATTCCGGGAGCCAGGTTACAACCCTTAAACCAAACAAGGACCGAGGATTGTAGCCCTTCGCCTGAATAGCACTTTGTCTCTACCCATTTATTGTTAAAGATAAGTAAAACAATCATGTTCAGGAGTACCAAGTACTGGGACTAGACGAGACTTAGACAGGGCTGGACACCATCCATTCACAAGCGGCCAAGCAAATACTACGGCTTACTACTTAACTAACTAGGGTTATCACAAGCCTAATTATTAACAAGATGCAAATGAGAAATTTCCAGTCCCAAGCCCTGCAGACTATCCAGTTATCCTTCCGCAGGTTGAGAGTATGGTTGGGTACATCGCCCGGAAGACAATGTACCCTTAGGTGACTTAGAGGGTGCAACACATGACAGTGTGCTGGAAATGTGCCCTACTCGTCGACAGGCTACAAGTCCGTTTAAAGCGCCCAGATAACGAGATCGCCTGTGACTAAAAATTCTCCATGAACTATAGTTTGATCTAGTTATTAGCCAAATCCATATTCAGTGTGAATCCCTGACCGTGGTAACCAGGGAGTCACGTCCTAGACATGATGCGAGACAAGACAAGTGGATTGCACAAGGCAGCAAGAATGAACACCTACGGCGTCAGAGTTGATTATACGAGTCAAGTTAGCCATCGCAACATCATCAAGTCAAGTCAAGTTACAAGTTACAGGTTACGAGTTACAAGTCAGGAGTGCGCCGCCACGGGCCACTATCAAGTCATCCAGTCGCAAAGATAAATCATGGATCATAGGTCACAAGTAAGAGCGCACCCCATCGGGTCACTATCGAGAAGATCAGAAAGTACTAAAATCATAAATCACAAAATTTACGAGAATCATACTAGTCATAAGCAACATACCGAAAACCGTGCCAGTTCGTGTTGGGTCGAGACAGTTGTGTTGTGTGGAACAAGATCTCAAAACTCTAATCCACAAAAGAGAAGCCAAGTCCAAGGAATAAAACTAAACCATCATGGGCAAGTGGGTTGCGCAGTAGGTCAGATTGTACTGGGGGAAGGGACTGCGCAGGGGAATAAACTGCGCTGAGGTTGGGTTGCGCTGAAGTTAGCTTGCGCTGGGTGGAAGATGAGCTGCGCAGCAGTCAAGTGCGCCAATGGAAGGAAGGCGCTGGAGCTAAGAAGCGCCAGCGCAAGTCAGCCCAGCGCAAGGCGCTGGCCGAGGAGTTGCGCAGTCCGTCCTTGCGCTAAAGAGCGCAGGCCGAGGGTCATCTTCTCCAACTGGCCGAGAGGAAGATCCCAAGAACCCTAAATTTCAAATCTTCATAACTTAGCCAAAACAAAACCAAATTTGGATTTTCAAAGTTCTAACTTGTGTAAAATTGAATTCTCTTCCACCTGGAAGCCTCAAATCAAGCAAAAAAAAAATCAAAGTTTAATAGATCAAAACCAAGAAATTCTGAAAATGGTTAAAACTTAGATCTAGAAAAATGGAAGCTCCAAATCATAAAATGCCAAGTTCTAATGTTGTTCACCATGACCTAATCTAGCTAATGGACAAATAAAATTGGGTTCTTATGTGGTGGCAAGGTGCACTTGTCTATGGTATTGGTGGAGGAAGGAAGAAGAAGATGAAGAAAAATTAATAGAAGTTATGAGGAGAGAGAAAGTTAGGTGAAGTTTTAATGAGGGATGATATGTTGTGTTGAGGGTGGAGGTTTAGCTAAGTGTGGTCCAATGCATATTAAACCAAACCAAACCAATTCTTTCTCCACAAAATAAAACCAAGCCAGGTCCAAAACCTGTTTTACGAGAAAACCAAAATTCGCAAGTTAAGCCAAAATACAATTACAGGCCATAATCTGAGAAAATAAAATACAGGTCCAAAATACATATATGCCTAATTAAAATACGTATTTCGAAATACGGACGTTACAGCAGCAGCGGGTAGCAGCAGCAGTAGCAGCAACAGTAGTAGCAGTCGCAACAACAGCAGCAGTAGAGAGAAGAGGGGAGGTGGAGTAGAGAAGGGTTGAAGAAGAATGAAGAAGAGGAAAGAAATAGATGAAGAAGAAGAAGGAAAGGGGTTATGTGGCATGAGAAAGGGATTCCTCTTCATGCTAGTAGCCATGTGGCATGAACTAATGCCACATGTCCTAGGTGAATGACACCTAACCTCATGTAGTGCCACCTAGTCCTATTAATTGCCACATGGCCTATGAGATGGCACATTCATTTATGTAATTTGCACAATTTGTCTAGGGGTCAAAATGCAAAATTTGTATAAAAGTATTAGTAAAACTTTATTATTATTATTATTATTATTACCATTTGTTGTTTATATCGTTATTAGGAAATTAATTAGGGCATGAATGTTTAAAAAATGTTTTATGGAGTACGGCTATTACACCTTAATAGTGCTACATAAATAGCTTGGTCACATATACCAAATAACTAAGCGACGCCTAGGAGCGCAGGTTAGAGAGGACTCGCCTCGACTTGGAAAAAATTTTCCTGGGTGAGGCGATGCTTTCCTAAGCGTGCCTAGGCGCCCGCCTAGGATCGCCCAAGGGAAAAAATGGCCCGCCTAGGGTTGCCTAGGGCCGCCCGATTATACTTACTATCTTTTCTTGATATTGAACATTGATTATTTCATCTTTTTGGCTTTTTATATTACTTTTGTGTTTATTAGTTAATGTTTATTGCTTATTAGTTATACTAGATTTTTGTTGTATATATAAATGCATAATTTTTTTGATTCAAGAGCAGCGAGCGCCTAGGCGATGTCTAGGCACGCATAGGCGAGGCAGATGGCCTGTCGTCTGGCCTTGCCTAGCGTCCAGTACAACATAGCTTCTAGAATAGAAGTAAATATCAAAAGAATCAAATAAATACAGCAAATGAATAAGTTATACATTAAGAACTTGTATGACCTAAAGGATCTAAATATCCAATTATCCAGAAGAAGAGACTGAATAATATAACACATCCTAAATACTCTTGAAAAAACAGCTTCTAAATTGGCATCTCTTGTAGAAAAATTCATGGGGATGAGAATGCCTCAGATCCTAAAAGAGATTAAGAAAGAGGTTCCAATACCCAAAATATCTATATTTTATACATATTCAGGAGAAATATGTAATCGAGAAGAATTTGTCATAGATGACATAGCAAATAAGAATAAAAAATGTGATAAAGATAAGAATAAACCATGAATAATCCTTGAATGTTAAAAAGGACAACATTGGCCAAAATTTGAAAGATGTTATACAATTAAGCAGAACTTGATTCTCTCACAAAATGTGGAGTGCTTGGTCTTATAGTACAAAATCCAAAAGCGAATAAACCCGTTGGTTTAATAGGTATTTGTAAGAAATAAAGAGATCCAAATGTATAGAGCAATATGAGTGGTTCAAGGATTCTCAAAATGACCATGAATAGAATATAAATAAACATATTTCCGATTATGACAACCTAGACATAAGATATATTAAAATCTCCAAGAATTTAAATTGCCAGGTATATTTTTGAAGGATTTAAAACTACCAGGATATCCCTAAAAAATTTGCAAAACAAGCCATAAATGGACTAAAACCATCCGAATTAATGAAATATTATAGGCTCATTGAGTATCTGTCTAGGAATGGATATGATGATGATCATATAATATTAGTATATTCATGAAGAAAATTCATGAATGGATTCGTCAAAACAACCATTTATATACATAGTATCTCTCGAAGAGATTAGAAATAGCTCCAAAAGAGAACATCTCCTGAAGTGGGAATCTCAAGAAGAGATAATATTTCAATAGATAATCTTCCGAAGAGATAAATCTCCCAAAGAGATAAATCTCCCTGAAAAGAAAATCTCCAAAAGAGATCTTATGAAGAGATAATATCCTAAAAAGATATATTGAAAAAAAAAATCTTCCAAAGAGATTTAATGTGAGCACCTGCTATTCACTCAGTACAATAAAGTGGTTTGGTCAATGGGACCTATTTCAACCGAAAGAAGAAAAGAACATGTTCTAGATCCGAAAGTACCCTACTAAATAAAATAAGTGCAAATTCTTTGTCATTCAATCAACACAATATCTTTATATGAACTTGTTGATATGCACCTAGCTACATATAGACACTAGAATGACATAAAATAAAATTTAGATATATTAAAGAAATTATTCTTGATATGTGTTGATCTTATGGGATATGCGGAAGCATGTTATTTATATGATTCCCTTAAGGAGATATCACAAACAATGTATACCTTTTTAAATAGTGTTGTAGGTATTTCGAAGATTAATAAAACAAATCTTTGCGGCAACCTCATCAAATCATTCTTGCACTAAATGAATCAAACATAGAATGTGTATGACTATGATATGATTGATCACCAACTAATTTCTTGCACTTGATGTCTCTTTTGTACATTATGGATAATGTCTCTTTTTTTTCCAATGATTTTTATTTTCAACCTATATCATTATTATAGATGCAATAATAATATTTTATATTCGAATTGTAGTTTTTTCAAATAAAAACTACTTGCTAGCAATATACTATATATGGCAAATTTAAGCCATGTAATTTTTTTGAAATGGGAAATTTGAGACAACAAATAGTGTTTTTCCGAGCATTTGGTATTTTGCCTTATCATCATTTTTTAATAACTAAAATGATAAATCGTGATTTTTTTTAAATTGATTAAGATCCCGTTTGGTTCACTGTAATGTAATCATAATCGCAATGTAATCAAGTGAAAGAAATAATTTTTTTACTTGATTATATTGCGATTATGATTACATTACAGTGTACCAAACGAGGTCATAATTTTTTTTACTTGATTACATTGCACTTACTAATACATTACAATGAACCAAATGAGGCCATAAGTTGCAATAAACGAGAATCAAACTAGTCTTCTTTTTTTTTAATCTCTATCACATTTTAGCATGGGCCAACACCTCTACACAAAGATCCGGCCCAAAACATGTGGATTCCAATTCAGCTCAGCCTAGGGTTTAAACCGTTAATAAACCGCCGCACGTTTGAGAGAGAGAGAGAGAGAGAGAGAGAGAGAGGGGTTTAGGTTTTCAATAAAATTCAGCAGATCTCATAATTCTGTTGTCTAATCATTCAATTCGATTCGAATTTGTTCGGAATCGATCGAGATGGGGGACTTCGACGACAAGCTCAAGGGCTACACCATCATCAAGGAAGGGGAGGCGGAGATCCTCATGCACACCAGCAACACTGTCTTCTTCAACAAGGCCCAGGTGATTTTTTTGGGTTGATTCTTGTTTTTTTTTTTTTTTTTGATATATCGTGATTTACTTGATGGGAATTGATAAAGATTGCATCTTTATTGGGTTTTATTATATGGTGGGGGTTTGGATAATCGGTGGTTTATTAATGTTATGATGTTTTCTTTCGTGGGTATCAGTGCAATTCTCATATTTTGTTTTTTTTTTTTGTTTTTTTTTTTTTTGTGTTTTTCCCTCGGATTTTTGGACAATTATTTTACTTTTACTAGTAAAGATTGAATCTTTTTTTTAAATTTATTTATTTTGGTTTGGAGTTATTTAATGACGACTCTTTTTCATGGGTATCGGTAAAAAATCTCATATTTTGATTGTTATGCTGTTTTTGCAGTGGGTTGGAGTTTGGAATATTGGTAGTTAATTTCTGTAATGGTGATTTGTTTCATGGGTATCGGTATAAGTAATCATCTTTTTTATTATTTTATTGGGTATGGATAATTGGTAATTTAATTAAACAAGTACACACTTTTTTGCTTGAAGTTGGCAAAAGAGAGTCATCATGAAGAATTGAATATAGTCAAATACTTTACTCCCATGGTAGGAGCCATTTGTCACGGACTTAGTGTTTTTGCATGCACTTCGTCACGTGCTTCCTTCTCGAAGACTCGTGCAAGCCTTCCCAACCTGCTTAGCTAGAATGTTAAGGAAATTAAGAGAATAGTTAAGCAAATGAGACTCGTAAGGAATTTTTCTACTATAAATTTTGGTGGTGAAGAACAAACGAGCCCACCCCCCCCCCCCCCCCCCCCCCAATATTTATAGTGCCCATAGGGTTTATATGGAAACATCATGATCCTTCTGGAATCGACATATTCCATGAATTATTCTAGGGGCTAGATAAAACAAAGGAAACTTCTAGTACATCCAAAAAGATCATGAGACATCTAGAAAGATTTTGGGCCTTCTGGAAGATACTCAGACCTTCTGGAAGGGTCTCGGGCCTTTTAGAAGATTTTCGGATGTTCTGGAAGATTCCACCATCTTCTGGAACATTCCATCGTCTTCTGGGACATTCGGAAGCTTTCCGCATAACCTTTGTCCGTAGAAGGCTATGCGATTTTGCCTCGGGTGGGGCACAACTTTTTTGGCGTTACAACACCTAAGGCGTTGACATCCTTGTCAACCATGCACGCTGAGAAATGCCTGGGCCTCGGCCTTGAACTGATGCAGCGTATCAGCACGTTCCCAGCTAGACTCGTCGTGTGGCATGCCCTTCCATTGGATAAGATACTCCACATACAGGGACACGCCTCGACAACGGATGGTCCTCTTGTCGAGCATGGCTTCCACTTCCTTGTCGAAGGACGTAGTCATGGTCGTCATGGGTCTCTTTGGAACTCCTCACTGGGGATCCTCCAAGTCTTCATGGTATGGCTTCAGGCAAATTGCATGGAAGACTGGATGAATATTCAGCTTGGCTGGGAGCTCGAGCTTGTAGGCCACCTTGTTTACTTTCTTGAGCACGGGGAAGGGACCTTCATACTTCCGGATCAGTCCTTTGTGCACTTTCCGAAACACTTTGAACTGTTGCGGCTGAAGCTTGACCATCACCATGTCCCCCTCCTTGTAGTCAACCGGCCTTCGTCTCTCGTCGGCCCATTTCTTCATCTTCCTCGCGGCCTTCTCCAGAAATGTTTTGGCAATGTCCGCCTTTGTCTTGAAGTCTGAAGTGAACTGGTTGGCCGTGGGGCTTCTACTCGAGGACCCTGCACTCGGCGTGTGCGGGGCAAGCGGTTGTTGACCCATCACCAACTCAAATGGGCTGCTATGTGACGACTTGTTCTGCTGAGGATTGTAGCAAAACTGAGCGATGTCAAGGTGGTGTACCCAATCCCGCTGGTTTGCACTCCAAAGTGCCGCAAGTACTCATCGAGCAGAGAATTGATCCGCTCAGTCTGTCCGTCCGTCTGTGGGTGGAAGTTGGTCGAGAAGTGCAAGTCCGTCCTGAGAATTTTAAACACTTTCGTCCAGAACTTCCCTCTGAAGCGGGAATCTCGGTTGTTGACTATGTTCTCCGGGATGTCCCAAAACTTCACCACTTGGCTGATGAACAGTTGCGCTGCCTTCTCTGGTGTGTAGTACGTTGAAGCAGCAATGAAGGTCGTATACTTTGAGAATCGGTCCACCACCACGAGAATGGACCCAAGCACCATCACTTTTGGCAGGGCGGATATGAAGCTATCGATATGCTCTCTCACGGTCGGCACGGCATGGGGAGAGGCTCCAGCAGGCCCTCGGGTCTCTGATGGTCCACCTTGTCTTGTTGGCACACAAGACAGGTGCACATATAATCCTCCACATCCTCGCACATGCGAAGCCAATAGTATGCGGCCTTCAGCAGCGCCAAGGTCCGCTTCTGTCCTGGGTGTCCAGTCCACTTTGTATTGTGGCACTTCTTGATCAGCCGTCTCCGCAAGCCACTCTATTTAGGCACGACCACTTTGTCGTCCTTGGTATAGAGAAGTCCGTCTTTCAGCCAGAACCTTCTCGTTTTGCTCTCCTGAACGAGCTTCACTATGGCCCGTGTCAGCGGGTCCTCAGCGATACCCACTCGGACACGGTCTAGAATATTCTCCTTGAGCAAGCACATCATTGCAAGCTTGGCCTTCCTGCTGAGTGCATTGGCCACTTGGTTCTCCTTGTCGGACTTGTACCGCATCTCCATCTCAAACTCGACGAAGAAGTTCTGCCATCTCGTCTGCTTCGGGGACCGTTTCTTCTGGGACTGGAAGTAGCTCGTGAAAACATTGTCCGTCATGACCATGAACTTGGTGCCGAGAAGGTAGTGCTGCCATGTCCTGAAGCAGTGCACGACCGCGGTCATCTCCTTCTCTTGCACATTGTAGCGCCGTTCGGTATCATTCAGCTTGCGGCTCTCGAATGCGATGTGGTGCCCTTCCTGCACCAACACCCCACCGATGGTGAAGTTGGACGCGTCCGTGTGCACCTCGAACGCCTTGGAGTAGTCTGGTGGAGACAAAATCGGCTCGTCCGTCATAACCCTCTTGAGCGCCTCGACTGCCTCCTCGTACTTGGCCGTCCAACTCCATGTCCGATCCTTCCGCAACAGATCGGTCAGAGGTGCTGCAATGGCAGAATATCCTCGGATGAACCACCGGTAGTAGTTTGCTAGGCCTAGGAATGATCGCAGCTCCGTCGGCCTGGTGAGAGCCTCCTACTCCCATATGGACTGGACCTTTGCGTCGTCCATTCAAATCTTGCCATGCCCAATCCAGTGTCCCAGGAATGCCACCTCTTCCTGTGCGAAAGAGCACTTCTCCCACTTGACGAAGAGCTGGTTTTCCTTCAGCACCTGGAAAACCGTCTGCAAATGCTTGATATGCTCCTCTATCGTATTAGTGTACACGACGATATCATCGATATAGACCACGACGAACCGATCCAGGTAGGGATGAAGGAGCTTGTTCATCAAAGTGCAAAAAGTCACAGGAGCATTTGTTAAACCAAAGGGCATAAATAGAAATTCATATGCTCCATACCTCGTGACGCAAGCCGTCTTTGCCTCGTCCCCTTCCGCAATTCGGACTTGATAGTATCCCGAGCGCAGATTGAGTTTGAAGAAGTATCGTACGCCTCCCGGTTGGTCGAACAAGTCCGCCACCAATGGGATGGGATATTTGTTCTTGACGGTCATCTTGTTTAGTACACAATAGTCAATGCACAAATGAAGGCTTTCATCCTTCTTCTTCTGAAATAGCACCGATGCACCGTACGGGATCTTCGATGGTCTGATGAAATCTGCGTCCAGTAGCTCTTTCAGTTGTCTCTTCAACTCGTCGAGCTCAGGCGGGCTATGTGGCATGGAGCCATGGCGGGCGGCTTCGTGTTTGGCTCCAACTCGATGGCGTGGTCTACCTCCCTCCGCAGAGGTAGCCTCTTTGGCAACTCTTTTGGCATGACGTTCCCGAACTCCACAAGGACGCCATCAATCTCTGGCGGAAGATCTCCTTGTACGGGCGCCTCAACCGTCTTGAGCACTGCTAGGTAGGCCATCTCTCCGTGTCGCATCTCCTTCTTGAGTTGTATGGCGGAGAGAGCCTTCCCCTTTGCAAGCTCGTCTCGTGCAACAGTCACTATGCACGGGGAGCTCTCCTCCATGATCTCGACGACTCCCAGATGAGGCATTGGAATCGCCTTTGCCGATGTGAGGAAGTCCATCCTAAGGATCATGTTGAAGTCGTCAAGTGGCGCAGCCATGAGACTGGTGATACCCCTCCAGTCTCCCACTTGGATTTTCACCCCAGGCTATCCCCTGCACGGGGCGAGCCTCTGAGTTGATCGTCTTCATCATGTTCGAGTCTTTTTCAAGCACTAGACCCAAGCATTGGACCTCCGCGTCCGAGATGAAATTGTGGTTTGCTCCTGTGTCGACCATCGCCCTCGTGTTGTGGTCGTTGATCTTCACGTCTATATACATTAGCTCCCGACTCGGGGCTTTGGTCACGACTGCCTTGCTCTTCAAAGCATTAAGTAGGTGCAAGGCACCCATGTGAGCCCCCATCCTAGGCTTCTCGTCCTCGGCCTCCTCGTCTTGGACTGCATTACCCTCTTGCCTTTGTTGTTGCAGTCGCGTGCGAAGTGGTTCCCTCCACACACGAAGCACTCGATCTTTCGCTCCGTCGGAGGCTTCGCAGGCTGCTTGTCCTTCGGCAGGGCTCCCTTTCCGTTGTTCTTCTTGTCTCCTCCACCATTGAACTTGGTAGTGGTCTTTACCTTGGGCTTGGGGTATCGCTCCGTCGATACTCCATCAGCTTCTCGGAGCTGCAACGGCCGTGTTCAGATCTGAGACGCGTTGTCTCTGCAATTCTTGTGCCGCCCATGGTTGTAGACTGTCCAAGAAGAAGAACAAGCGATCTTCTTCGTCCATACTTAAAATGGCAAGCATCAGGCGGATGAACTTTGCCACATAGTCTTTGATGGACCCGGTGTGCTTGAATTGTCGCAAGCTCCGCCTCGCCACATACTCGACATTCTTCGGGTAGAACTGGGACTTGATCTCTTTTTTGAGATATTCCTAAGTTTCGATCGAGCATAGTCCTTTCTCTTTCTCGATGCACCTGCAACACCACCACAACATAGCATCATCAGAAAAATAAAGAGACACTGTGTTTACCTTATCGGTCTCATCCTCGATGCGAACCGCTTTCAGCTACCGCTCGATATTCCAAATGAAGTTATCTACCTCCTTCGTGTCTCGCACGCTATTGAAGGATTTGGGTTCTAGATACTTCACTTTATGGGTCGTCTTCCTCCTCGGAGTCGCACCACTAGCAATGGCCTTCTCGATGATCGTCGTCTTGGTTTTTAGCTCCTCGCGCAGTTCGGCAATCTTTGCCTTGGTAGCCTTACGTTCCTCCTCGAACTCGGCTTGCATCTCGCTGAGTTGTTCCCAAAACAGCACCATAGCATGGCTGACGTCCGTCTCCAACCCATGGGCGAACTCCTCGTGAGCCGTCTGGTTTGGTCCACTGAAAGCTCGACATCCGTCACGTCTTTTTCCAGCATCTCCATATGGGACGCCAACTCGCTAAGAGCCGGTTCTATTGACGGTTCCTTGCTTTTGTACTTCGTCTCGGGATTCGTCTTCTCCTTAGGCGATGCGGGTTGCTCCTCGTGGACGATCTCGGAGGACGACATTGGGACAATCGAGCTTAGCTCTGATACCACTTGTCACGGACTTAGTATTTTTTACTGCGCTTCGTCACGTGCGGCGCACTATCTTACTTCTCAAAGACTCGTGCAAGCCTTCCCAACCCGCTTAGCTAGAATGCTAAGAAAATTAAGAGAACAGTGGAGCAAATGAGACTTGTAAGAAATTATTCTATTACTTGGAGAATGCTTACAAGTTTTGGTGGTGAGAAACAAATGAGGCCTTACCCTTATTTATAGTGCCAATAGGACTTACATGGAAACATCAGGATCCTTCTGGAATCGGCATATTCCAGAAATTAATCTAAGGGCTAGATAAGAACAAAGGAAGATTCTAGTACATCCAGAAAGATCATGAGGCATCTAGAAAGATCTTGAGCCTTCTGAAAGATTCTCGGGTCTTCTGGAAGATTCCACCGTCTTTTGGAACATTCCACCGTCTTCTGGGACATTCTGGAAGCTTCCCGCATAACCTTGGTCCGTGAAAGGCTATGCGATTTTGCCTCGGGCGGACGCCAACTTTTTGGGCGTTACACATTGCTATAGTCCTAATGTAAGTCAGGGTTCTAAAAGATCATTAATAGAAAAATTAGCCTGTCAAATAGTTGGTAGCTTTCTCTGATTAGTCATGTGGTTGACTAATAAAAATCCCAAGAGCTGTGTAATTGCGATCAATTGGTAACCATCCATGGACTGAGTGCATAGTGAAAACCGCTTAATACAAATTTAAGTGACCAAAGGTTGGGCAGTCAATATTTGGGACCCTTGTGCGGAGGAGAACTCCTTGGTTCAGGACTCCGAGGCAAGTGACTGGCCCTTTAATCTCCAAAAACAAATGGAGTAAGTGTTTATTGAAGCTAAAGATTTCATACTAGGAATAAGCCTGATGATTAAGAACATGCTGTTAACTATTTATCTCTACTATAAAGCGGCTTGGAAACGGCTCAAAAATGAGCCGTCTAAGCCATATGTATATCCTCCTCAATTAATTAAAAAATATGAAAGAAAACAATTCCAAAACTAACTTTTAATTATAATTAAAAATTAGTCTAAATGAACCGTCGTAATTAAAAATTAACAAAAAATATATCATAACTAATAATTTAACTACCTAATATTATCTATCTACACATATATCTATAACAAATTATAATTAAAATATAAACATGCCTATAACAAATCTTAATTAAAATATAAATATATATATATAACAAATCGTCATTCAAATATATTCAAATATTTAAACTGTTTTTCAACAATATCAGGAAAAAAAAAATTATTTTACGTGCAACACACGTGAATTTACTAGTTTTAATAATGGAGATACAAAGTTACACCACCTGTCATGGATTGTGAAACTTTTTGGAAAGAGTGGATGAACAAAGACTAAGAAATGTATGATATTTTGTAAAATTATTTAGGTTTGTGTCAGTGAGTTCACCAATGGAAGTCATATGCTCACGAGGACAATTGATGAAAAATTTATGGAGAAGATAGATTTATACAAGTTTTTCCTTGATTTAGAGAAGATGCTCCAAGGTAGATCTTAGTGTGAATTCTGAAAGAGAAAGGAAATTGGTGCTTATTTTGTGCTGATTAAGGACTTTTATGATAGAGTTGTAAAACAGACAGGGAGACAGATTTATACTTATGCTTGCATAATTAATCATCAGTAAGTAGTCCTTCTGTATGTTCCTTAGCTGGCATAGACTACTATTTTTGTTGATGATGCTAGTGAAGGATTTTTTTTTTTCTTTTTCCCTAAGGTAGAAATGCAGAGAGAAGTTTTGATGTTTAAAGGACTTTGAATTTGTAGGATGGAACTGGAATATATGAACAGTATTTTCATGAGAGTATAAAAGAAACTATACTTTAACTTGGATAGGTTTCTAATGGATAATTAAAGGAGGTTTTGTATAACTTAGCAACAATCACTCATCATGATGGAGGTCCTGAGGAGAATGTTGTTTACAGGACTAATGTAGGGTGATTGAAGTGGAGAATTCTTCAAGAGTGTTATGCAACCAATGATACCTTTGGAATTGAAAGGAAAGTTCTTCAAGATGGATTATAGGGCCGCCCATGATTTCTTGGAGGATTTTATGATATTTAAGAAACATGTGGAGATGTATGAGTGTGAATCCAGCACAATATAGGATAAGAAAATGAGTATTTTGTTTCAATTAAGAGGCGTAGATAGGATGAGCGTAATTCATTTTGATAATTTAGAACGTTTATCATGACTGATAGATATACCGATAGAGGCGGTACGATTTTACCTGAGGGACTTGCTAGGACTACAGGTAGACCAATAGAAATATGGGTTGAGGTTAAAAAGAAGGATGCAATAATTTCCATTAATACAGGAGATTGCTCTTAACAGAGCCGAATGAAAGAAAAAGATTCATGCTATTTATCCCAAAAATGTGAGAGGAAGTTTGTTTTTGCGATTGAGTTTACAGGCAGAAATATTTTTGTTATCGACTCATTGCAAGTAGAGATGCATTTTTTCTCTAACATATGTGAGAAATTTGAAACCCTAAATTTGATTGAGAATTTGGTTCTAGGGTAGTGGTGAGTCTGGTGACTAGGTTGTGCTTGATTCCATGGAAACCAGGAAAAGGAAGCGAGTCAATTAAGCCTTTGACTTGCCACCAGGGGGTGGACCAATGTTTGGGGCTGATGAGGCTTACTGTGGAGGTCCTGGGTTCGAGCCTAGTCCTCACAAAAAAAGTCTTTTGACTTTGTTATCTAATAATTAAAGTGAGACAAGTTCACTAGAAATTTTGATCTATAATTTTTCCAGGTTTAAAAAAGTGAAAAGGGAATTTTATTCTCTCTTTTGTATTTTTGTCTTTTTCTTTAGCACCACTTGCTATAATATGTTTTGTAGATCCATTATATTATCCTTACAAATTTTCGTAGACTAACAGCAATACATATACCTGTAATAAGGTTAACAACAGGGACATGTCCATTGCTGTTTTGAGAACATTTATAAAAAAACGCAAGGAAGAGCATGCTGCAACATCAACAAGAAAGGTAAAGTCAGAACAAAAAGTCCATGAAGATGCAACTCCTGCTTCTGTTGCGGAAGAAGATAGTGTTGCTGAAGATAAAAAGGTGAATGGAGATTGTGAAATGCAACAAAATCATCCAATGGGTGAATCTGAAGACATCACAAAAGAGCCGGTAAAGGCTGCTGTGAAAGGACATGGAGAACTCAAAGCCCCAAGAGTACTTGAGGTGCAATTTAAAATTAATGCTACAGCTTTCTCTTAATTTATTGAACTAATTTTATATTATGGGAATGCAGATTCTGCAATGAGGATCATCAGATTAAATTGGGAATCCCTTAACCCCCACTTACCATGTTCTTCAGTTTGAAAATTTTTCATAATGATTTTTTAGGCTTTGGCTGCTTCTGGATTAAGAGCACTCAGGTATGCTCGAGAAATAGATGGGATTGATCAGGTGGTAGCTCTAGATAACGATATAGGTACTTTTATTTTGCTAATATAAATGTCTTGTCTTCTGATATATTGTTCGTGACAGTTACTTACCCTCACTTGATTTCCACAGCCTCTATTCAAGCTTGTAAGAAAAACATACAATTTAATGGCTCTGTGGCAAGCTCGAAAGTTGAAGCTCATCTTGCTGATGCTCGAGTTTATATGCTTACACATCCAAAAGAGTTTGATGTGGTAATCATTTTTGCATTCTCTTGAACACTGTCTTAACGTTTTTAATTAGTACTGGTTGCTGAATTGACAATCAATGTTACTTTGGATATATGTTATGCCTGCAACTGCAAAAAGGAAGCCTTATTCAAAGTTGAGTTATTTTTCAAGTAGCCTTGGCAGTGGACCATCATAAAAGTACATGCTTTATTTTTGTTGTAGCATTGTGGTACTAGTTAGCATTACGTTCTTTTATACATTGTTGTGTTCTTCTATCAATGATTTGTTCAATTGAAAATATTATAACGTATATGATTTATTTTTCTTCTTCATTACCCGCTCTAGGAATGGTAATTTTTCTTTTTTGTCACACCTTGATACATTTCGCAAACAAGTATTTTGGTTGTTCACCCACAAGAAGAAAGAAGGGGACAATATAGCATATATCAATGCTTATTATTTTGCAACCCCTGATCTAGTTCTCTTCTTGTGATACCTGTTTCTTGTTAATTCATTAAGATGGGGCGCTTTGCTTTTGAAAGAGGCCCTTTAATAATGCATGTTTGTTACCTTAATACTACAAACCAATAAGGTCACTGTATTTTGGTCCAAAGTGGACTGATTAAGTGAATGAAGTTCGTTTAAGTTCACTACTCAGTTGCTTTTTAGTAGATGTTCTAACTACAAACAACCACTCTTTCGTCAATTATTTTCTATCTAGTCAGCTCTAGCTATGTTCACTTTTTCCAAGGAATTTCTAATTTTACTCCAGAATGGGAGCTAAAAAATACAAGTGATGATAAACTAACAGTAATATAGAGAATTCAGATATGGTATCACATGAAGTCATGGATGTACAACATTTTGGTATTGCTAGGTACTATACGAAAGTGTTTCTTCATTAAAGTTGACTATAGCTGTATTACACACTATAAGCCTATACCGACATCATTACTTTGGGTGCTACTGTGCTACTGTAGCCTAGAGGTAAAACCTGCGAAGATGCCTGGGATTTTATTCTGCTACAGCACTCTAGCTGAACTTCGGCTAATCCAGTCTCTCAAAAAAAGTCAAAAGTGAGGGAACGATCTTGAGGATTCTCCGGATCATATTTTCATGAAATCACACTATGAAAACAGACAGACATGATATCCACACCAAGGTTGTGAAAAGCGCTAGGCGCTAGTCGGGCGGGCACCTTCCGCCTAGTGCCTAGCTCGCCTAGATCTAGGCGTTTCAAAAAATAAATAAAAATAATCCAAAATAATATACTAAAACTTGCAGAAGAAATCCATAAAACACCAAAACATACATAGTCGGGCGTCAGGGAGACTAGGCGGGCACCTAAGCGGGCATCGGACGGGCACCCGGCGCCGCCTAGGCGGCCGCCTTTTAGAACAGAGATTCACACCATCTTGTAGCAAGGGAACCACACCAAGGCTATAGATAAATGTCTTGGTGCCACACCAAGGAGAAGGAAATTACATTCGAATTTAGGTGAAACTCAATGTTATTCATAAATTTTCCATTTCTGAAAAATATAGTCATGCCTATCTATATGCTTATATCCAAGAATTCAAATTCCGGTCTAAATACAGATAAATCTCATCAAAATTAAATAATTCTAGTATGTGTAAATTACAAGAATCCCCTCAAGGTTTTGTCTATTTGCAACTTACCTCCCTAATATTAGTTTTTTGACAGAATCCCCCATGTCGTTCACTCGAGTAGGCAAAATGTTAGTTTGGTCATGTGGGGGGATGGTGTTGGGCTTTTTTGACAGAATGCCCTCAAGATTTTGTCTATTTGCAACTTACCTCCCTAATATTAGTTTTTTGACAGAATCCCCCATGTTGTTCACTCTAGTAGGCAAAATGTTAGTTTGGTCATGTGGGGGGATGGTGTTGGGCTTTTTGGACAAGAATGCCCCTAGGATGAATTCTGAAGTTCGATTCAACTCTATGGCAAATGAATTGAACCGTTTAAGTATTTTTTTTGCCCATACCCAGCACAATTCTTGCCAAACCCTAATTGGAACCCTTATTTTCCCAATTTGACTTGAAAATCGAGTTCAATCCCATTCTTGCTAGAACAAAAAATTGTTGATTGCGTACAAGAAAACTTTTGCTCTGTTGAGTCGGAGAATTCTTCACATATTCATGGTAGTTTTACGAACACTAAATTCTTGTTTATAGTAATTTTATTAGGGTTTGATGTCGAATGAGGAGAAAAAAGAAATTGAAATTCGGATTTGATATTGGACTGGGGAAAGAAAGTAACTGAACTTGGTTTTGAAGTCCAGTTGGGGAAATAAAGGTTTCAATTAGGGTTTTTGGCAAGGGGGACGGGATGAGTTAAAAAAACACAAACATTCATCCCAGGGGCATTTTGTCCATAAAGCCTGTCACGTGCCTCTCACATGATAAAAGGAACAGCAGGGGACAATCTGCCAAGAAACCAACTATAGGGGGTAAGTTGCAAATGGGAAAAACCTCGAGGGGTTTTCCTGTAATTTACCCTTCTAATATAAAACAACTAAAGGATAAAGATATATCCTATTTAAATTCATCTTTAACCAATCCTAAGAAAAGAAATTCCATTTCTGCCTACTTCAAAATGTATTAAGACTGGACTTGACAAGCTTTATGATCCATTGTAAACATATGTAAGTGTTCTTTCTCCTTACAAAACAACAGATGGTGAATTCCTTTTAAACTTGCCTTCGCCTTTTGGTGTTACCATTTTGTTTTGTTGTAGCAGGTACCTTGCAGAAACTTGGCGTTCTCTACTATTCTGGGCATTTTCTGATTGAGCTAAACCAATCACAATTTCTATGTTTGGCACAGGTTGATCTTGATCCTTATGGATCTCCTTCTGTGTTTTTGGACTCAGCAGTACAGTCTGTTGCTGATGGAGGCATGCTGATGTGCACAGCTACTGATATGGCAGTGCTGTGTGGGGGTAATGGAGAAGTCTGCTATTCCAAGTGAGATGTTTGTACTTTTAGAAGTTTCAAATGCCATAGTACATGTTCTAATCATTGGATGTCTATATCAGGTATGGCTCCTACCCATTGAAAGGAAAGTATTGCCATGAGATGGCTCTGAGGATCCTCCTTGCATGCATTGAGGTACTTCAATGTTCCTTAATAAGTTGATTCTACTTCTTTTGCTCATCTTTCAAGGCTTTGATATTTTTTGTTTCTCATCTTGTGCAGAGCCATGCAAATCGTTACAAGCGTTACATTGTTCCTGTCCTCTCCGTGCAGATGGATTTCTATATCAGAGTATTTGTTCGCATATACACGTACGTTGTCTCTTCTGTTATGAGTTTAGTTCGAAACTTAACATACATTGGTAGGGTTATGTAATATGTTACTAAAAATTTTCAGGCCGAAGTTAACAGAACATGATTCTCAAAAGGAGTTGACACAATAATTGAAATTCTGGGTGATTTATTGAAACAAACTTTTTGCTCTGTTCACATGTTTTTCACATCATACCTATAAAGCAATAATATGTGGCTGCAACATCAAATGATTTTAGTTTGTAACCTGGGTATTGTGAATGGTTTTCATGTGATTTAGTGCAACCAGGAGTCTTCTGTTCTTTTGTTTGTGATCACATGATGCATATACTGGGAATACCTAGACTGCTCCCATGCATAGTCTAGGGGAACTTAGATGGTGCTCCTTGGTTGCATGAGCTTAAACTGGAATTCAAAAGGTAGATCTACCTACCTGCCAACTAGCCACCTAGGTTTTATGGCATGCCCCTCTCATGCTCATAGCTAACTTGACTAGGAATTGGCACCAACATAGAGGGTTGACGTCAGGTCGATAGCCGGCCAAAAAACCTTTGTCAAATTTCTTGTGTGGAGCTTTCTTATGCTCCATAGCTGACCCTACCCCATTGTAGAAGGCTTGGATGATGATGATCATCATCATGATTTGAAGGTGCCCGTATCCATTCCAATTATTGTAACCTAGTTACTCCACACTTAATTGCGAAAAAACTGATCTATTGTAACAAGTAACAACTCAACAAAGCCTTTATAACTAAATGTTTGGAGTTGGCTTATTGTACCTACCTTGATTATGCAATTTTTAATAAGATTGCGATGCTAATAACGATGGAAGTTGGTAATGATAATATACCAAAACTAATGTTACTTGTGGATAAATAATGCAGCTCTGCAAGTGCAATGAAGAATACTCCTCTTAAACTCTCTTACGTTTATCAATGTGTTGGTTGTGATTCATTTCACCTGCAAAGTCTTGGAAGGACTGTTGCTAAGGTACATTGCTGTACATTCTGTGTCATCTTCTCACGGTTGATATGTTTTTTTTTCTTTCGAAATTTATAAGAAATTTGTCCCTGATCAACTTATATATTTGCTGTGTTTCAATTTTTGGTACAAGAATAACAGTATAAGGTACCTTCCTGGTTTTGGTCCCGTGATACCTCAAGAATGCAGTGACTGTGGCAAGAAATTTAATATGGGTGGACCAATATGGACTGCTCCCATGCATGACCAAGATTGGGTACTTTCAATCCTAGCCAATGTTAAAGCTATGAAGGAAAGATATCCTGCATACGAGAGGATTTCTGCTGTTCTAACAACTATATCAGAGGTACTTTACTGTCACTGTCTATTTGATCTTATAATCATGCATTTCTTATAACCAATTCGCCACATCTATTTGCGAGACTACTGACAGTTAATACATTTGAAGCAAATTCAAATGGTATCTCTATCATTTAACTATAAGCACCAAAATGCTCATGGGAAAACTGTTCTTTAGTCTCCTCAACTGTAAGAGTGAAGTCTTAGGACAGTAAATTTATGCAATAATAGATAATTATGAAAGATGAGAATGTTGGAAAACCAATTGAACCGTTATGAGAGGTGTGCCTTTCCTGAAATAGACAGTTCTATTGTTAACCATTATGATCAATATATATATATCCTTATTTATCGTTATTTTACCCCCATATTATTGATTTTGTTGTTATGCGAACCACAAAGATTGAAATCTTTAAGTTAGTGGTTTATCTAAGAAAATAAGTGAATAAGGGTAGTAAATATCTTACTTATTTTAACATGAATTTTTTTATGCAGGAGCTGCATGATGTCCCTCTGTTTGTTAGTCTTCACAACTTGTGCGCAACTCTGAAATGTACCTCCCCATCTGCTGTTATGTTCCGATCTGCAGTTATCAATGCTGGCTATCGCATTTCAGGCAGTCATGTGAATCCTCTTGGCCTCAAATCCGATGCTCCAATGGATGTTATTTGGGACATCATGCGTTGCTGGGTACTTCCACCTCTCATTTTGCATTGCCTTTTTTATACACCTCTTTGATGAGATCTTCAATCTCCATATTGAAAATACTTTACTAGTTCTTGAATAATTAATATGCTTGGTCATGCAACAGGTTAAGAATCATCCAGTGAAAGCACAGCCAGCAGATCAGTCAGGAACAGTAATTCTTTCCAAAGAACCAATGTTGCAGGTGAGTTTATCCTTTTGTTATTCCTAAGTGCTTCTGGTTAATTTTATTAGATCATGTACCAAGATAAGTAGGATGGCAATTGGATCGGGTTCTGGTCAGATCAGAATCTGGTCGATCTGTTAAGGCCCAATCTGAACCCGACCTGACCCGCCTAACCTGTTTATATTTTTTTCAACTTATTGGTCGAAACCACGTGATGGTGAGGGAAAGTGGTGGCTGCTGTTGACAGGGCAAATGCAGAAGCATCTTCAAAGCCTAACAATAAAAACTACATAAGCAAAATCAACCATAGTTTGCAGTATCGGCCAATATCGATCCGATAAGGCTGATACCGATACGGTTTGACATGTCCCGATCCGATACCGATCGATACCCGATACTGACCGATACCAACATTGGGGGTCTCTTTTTCAGTCAATCCAGCAAAAAAAATTGAACGAAAAATACCAATTAGCAAGGGCGTAAAAATATAGTAAGGTTGTAAAAGCATGTAAAAGATAAAAACTTATTTATCGCATGTAAATCAATTGCTAGGAGTGACTACTATTTTATTCAATTTCAAAACTGCTAAGAAACAACACTAGAAATACTTAAAATTATGTCTAAATGTGTAAAATATACTTTTTAAAATGGTAATAATTTGTTGATAATTATTTGATATTCGATACCAAAAAATCCGATGCTGCTGATACGAAACTGCCGATCCTGATACTCATAGGAATGGTCCGATATCGATATTGTGAACCTTGATATCAACCCACTCAAGAAAATTTAAATCAGAAAATAAATGGAAGAAGATGATGAAACCATCATTAACATCATCACTACTAGAAACAATTAGAAGAAAAAATCAGAGAAAGAAAAGGGTAAAATGAGAGCATTATTAAGCATCAACATCACCATGAGAACAAATGGAAAAGAAATTGGAGAAAAAATAGGAAGAAAATGTTTGGAGAGAAGCCATTTAATCCATTGTGAAAAGATTGAAGAAAGAAGAAGAGGAGTCGGAAGGAGGCTGCAAGGGGGCTGCTGGAGGAGACTAGGACTATATGGAAGAAGAAGAAGTGCTGCTCTGTTGAGTACTTGAGTTTGAGTGGAGAATTGGTTATTTGGGGGCTAGATCAGGTTTTTATTATGCAACTTTTATTAAACGGGTCAAATGGGTCAGGATGCCTTGACCCGACGCTATTATTAAACAGGTTGTCCAGATCCACCTGTTTATGATGAGAACCAGTTTAATGAGGCAGGTCGCAGCGGGTCGGACCAAAATTGCCACCCCTAGTCAAAAACATGGGTGAGCTCACGAGATAGTTATGATGGTATTGTCTGTAATTAAGGACTTCATCTACAAAAGGGTTCAAAAACAATGGTGAGCTGCACAAGTTTGATTCTGGGAATCAGGATATTGTCTTCGATCTTCATAACTGCACGGAGTTCATAATACAATATTGAGGGAATTTTGTGATATTTGTGCTATTTATGAGGCTTATGGTTGACCATCCAACTGAAAGTAATACTATTAACAATTAAGTGCCATCTTGTACCTAAAATGCATGTATTATGGAAAGATTAGTGAGTTCTAAATATGCACATATTGATCCATCGGAGGAAGATCACAACCGCCAGTACGACAGCTACAACATCAAACTTGGCATGATCGGCAAATGTGAAAACCCAAGGGAAAAAGACTTTTGCTTAACGCAGTATTTTGATTTGCCAATCTATAAGATGTGATCTAATTCTTTTTAATATTAACATACACTTAGTTGATATTGTTATATCTTATTTTAAAAGAGAACCGATTAGAAGTACATTAGTACCAACAAAGTATGATTGGAAGCATCTAAATAAATCAGATATTTGTTCTTCTGTGTACTTGGTTGGCAAAATGAATTTATAGCGAGAATCTTGATTGGCTATGTGGGGCTTTATTACCTGACAATCTAAATCTTTAGCCTATAATTAGTCCAATGATCTTGAGATGTCCAGACTGTTGCGAGAGAAGCATCACGTAACAATGAAACCGTCTTGAACTTTAGTGAAATCTCTGTTAGATACTTGTTTTTATGTATCTTCGACAGGCTTGTCTGAAACCTTATGAAAGCATTATGGTTAAACGGTTTCTTTTTGATATATATACAGGCAAATTTTGCTCGAGCAGGTGCGTCCCTCAGCAAAGCACAAGCGAAAAAAGTTGCAAGATTTCTTCCAAATCCCGAGCGGCATTGGGGCCCTAAGGTCAGAGCTGGGAGGCAGATTACTAGCAAGCACGTTTCATTGATGGGTCCTCAGGTTCTCGACGGGATTAATGGCCGCCAGGAAGAAGGAACTGGAGGTTCCAATGCTGTTGCTGAGGAAGCTGAGGGGCAAGTCGGCCATGAAGCAGATGAACCTGACTCGAAGCGCCAAAAAATTGTGGACGAGACTTCCACTCAGTCATGACAAGAGAGATTGATCCACATTTATAGAATGTATTCATACTGTAACAGAAATCTCTTCGACTTTTATTTCAATTGCGTTATTTTTTGTTGTTGTTGTTGTTGTCAGTACCCAATATAAGTGTGCACGTCTACGCGTACCATATAATTCCAAAGTTCTGTTCGTGTCGTCGTCAAGATGAGTTAGTCGATCGTGGTTTTACAACCGCACTTCGTGATATGCGTTAGTCAGGTCAATCAGAATTTAGAAGTATAGATTTGAAACCCACCGTTGGTCAATTGTAATTTTAAAATTACCATAGTTAGGATCCCTAAATTTAACTCTTTTTTTGTATTGGTATTTTAACATAATCCCAGTCTTAAATGGGGTGTTCTAAAATCCTCCTCTTCGATCCCTCTTTTATTATTATTATTTTCTATCACTTGGAATTACATCATTAGTATGATTTTCAAATCTCACTCTGATTTGTTTAAAATTTCTATGTAATAATAATTTTAAAATAATAACCCGATCTGGGTTCTAAAATCCAATACTAATAAAAATTACTATTATTACTATTATTATTATTATTATTATTATTATTCACTTACACTTACATGATTAGTATTATTTCAAAATCTTAAGCATACCGTATTTAAAATCTTAATAATACTTAAGAGGCTACGTTTGACTCATCGGTAGCGTAAGCTTTTGGTTTATTTGGTTTCAACCGAACTACAATAGTCAAAACCGAATAAACAGACATTCTAAAAATCCAAAATCGAAACCAAAACGAAATTAGCCAAACCAAAATCGAACCAAACCGAATAACCGATTCAATTTGTTCGGTTGGAGTATTTCTATTGTTTAATGGGTCAAAGTTGGGATGGTGATTAAATTATATTAAAAATTATAATTTTATATACATATTTATTGTATTTTACAGTTGCCTTCAAAGTTGTACTAGTTGTTAAATTATCAAAGTTGGACTTCAAATCACATACATAGAATTGTTGTTTTCAAAGTATACACATTTTTAATTACAAAATATGTACAATTGAGTGTTTGCATAATTTCATAAGTCTTATTCAATTTCGATTTTACACTGAAATCAAAACAAAAAACCGAAACTAGAATCGAAACGAATATTAAATTTTAATATTTTCAAAACTGAAACTGAATCTTTTTTTTTTCCAAATCGAACCGAGTCTCTTATTCAGTTTGGTTTAATTTGATTTTCGGTTCAAAACCAATTAATGCTTATCCCTACCTAGAGGTGCACTCGAAAGTGAAGAATATATAATTTTTCTTTCCCTTATTTCCATCAAATCAAGTGAGTGCAATCACCCTATTGGAGGTGGGATTTGGATTTTTATAGATTTGGAGACAAATCCATGGAATCCTATGTTTGGTTGGAGATGAATTTGGATATGGAAAGTATGACAAAATCCAAAACTTGGATTTGGTTGTATTTTGGAGGAAAAAAAATTATTCTTTAATAATTTCGTTAAAATATTTATTATTTAATAATTTTGTTAAAAATTAGTAAATTAAAAATTAGTTAATCTTTAATAATTTCGTTAAAAATATTTCTTCTTTAATAATTTTGTTAAAAATTAGTTAATTAATAAAAAAACTAACTATTTTATTAGTATTATTAATTAATAAAAATAGTATTATTAATTAAAAAATTAGTTAATTAGTTAATTTCGTTATAATCATAATTGATAATTTATTAGTATTATTATAATATTAATTAATAATTTGTTAATTAGTTAATAATCATAATTTACTAGTATTATTATATTATTATTATAATATTAATTAATAATTTATTAGTATTATTATAATATTAATTAATAATATTTTAATCACAATTAGAATCATATTTTATAATAATTTAATTAATAATATACTAATCATAATAATATTAATTTATAATTACTGTTTTTAAAATATTTAATTTATAGTTAATTAATCGTTAATTATTAATTATTAATCAATAATTATAATTTATAATTATTAATCGTTAATAAAAATTATCAATTGTTAATTATTAATTATTAATTATTATCGTTAATTATAATTTATAGTTATTAATTATTAATTATTAATTGTTAATTATTAATTATTAATCTTTAATTATTAATCGTTATTTATTTAAAAATTAACTAATCATTAATTATTAATTTATAATTAATAATAACTAATCGTCAATTATTAATTATTAATTACTAATCGTTAATTATTAATTTTATAAATAATAATAACTATAATTAATCATAATTAATTAATAGCTTAATTATTGATCATGACTATAATTTAATTATTAATCATAAATCCAAATCCTATGTTTGGTTGGAGTTGGATTTGAATCTTGAAATCCATGATTTGGATTTGGAGGATTTCCAAATCCAAATCCAAATCCAAATAGTGAACAGAAAAATCCATGTAATTTTGCCATGTTTGAGGAACAGAAAAATCCAACCTAATGTATTGTTCTAGTAAAAATTACGTTTTGGTCGGTCGCTACAGAATGTGGACTTGATGCCGGGGGTAACTGGAGATTGGACTGGACGAGCCTTTGGTTCATCTTCAAGTTAATTTATTTAGTGATATGTTTTGGCAGAAAAGAAACACAAATTTAAAATAAAATCCATAATTCATTTTTTTTTTTTTTTACTATTTTCAACCATTCTTCTCCGTGCGATCTTCTTCTCAGGGCAGAGCATTTGATGAGAACCTAAGTTTGCAACTGCCATTACTTACTCTCCAGTTCAGTTCTTCAGTTACAGTTGCTCATTCTCCAGTTCTAGTGTTGTCTAAATTTTAGCAGTTAATAGTTACAATATGATGTAATATGCAGTAAATAAAAGGAAGTCTAATTATCAGCCAACTGGAGCTCCATTTGCACATGTCACGGCCCGCACCCGAAAGTTCGGACACGAGTACGTGGGAACACGTCCAGCCTACGTCGCAGAGTCGGCGGTAATACGCCGTCTAATCTTCAAATAACATGCAATCCAGCAATAAGAATGTAAAGCATAGTAACAAGATATAACTCAATCACAAGTGCTAAAAGGTAGATATGAATAGAAAGAAATATCCGCAAGAGATCCAATCCAGAATATGAAGTACATGAATCCTCAAAATAGAGTACATCCCACATAAATGTTCTGGTAACATAATCCAGACAACAAGTTAAATGCTAACTAAAATTAAACATCCTCCAGTGATAAGTCAACTACTGCATTTCCTGTATCCTCTACGATCAATAATCTCCACGGGCTGCTCCAGATAAGTGAGGCGAATGGTCGATCACAAATATATCGTCTCAGTTGCGACACATGAAACACATTGTGCACCCCTTCTAAGGTAGCTGGTAGGTCTAGTCGGTAGACGACAGTCCGATACTTTCGAGAATGCTGAAAGGTCCAATAAATCTCGGACTAAGCTTCCTCCCTCGACCGAAGCGAATAATGCCACGTGTGGGAAAAATTCTCAAGAAAACCCAATCTCTAACCTAGAATTAAAGACAAACCTTAGAATTAAAATATATTAGATTATATTAGAATTAAAATATAAATATAAATATAATCAGACTACAGTATATGTAAGTTAATTATTATATATTAGATTTTAATAATATTTTAAATAAACGATTGAACCAGAAATATTTTATGAGATGGAATTGATTAGTCCATATGTCATTGTCGAAAAATTCAAACCGGTAAGATACATTTTGTATTCATTAGTACTTACTTTATTCCTTTTAAGTTATTTCTAATTTGCCATGGTCTAAAATTTAGTAACACAGTTCCTAGTGACATAATATGTAAATCAAAAATGCTATTTGGGCTCCGAAATTTTTTGGGTGATATCATCTCCCATTATGTGACAGATGACATGGTTGCTAACATGACAGCTGATATAACAAAATTTAACAATAAAATTAATTTTAAATTAATAGTAAATTAATAAATTAACATTAAATTAACATGATAATTAACATTAAGATTAACCTTAACATTAAAATTAACATTAACATTAATATTAAAATTAATATTAATATTAATATTAATAGTAATATTAACATTAACATTAACATTAATATTAACATTAACATTAACATTAACATTAAAAAAATTGGATAATTAATTTTTTGGGTTAAAATTTGCCATCTCAGTTGTTATGTCATCTGCATGCCACATAATAGGAGATTGCATCGCCCAAATATTTTGGGAGCCAAATAGCATAATTGTATGTAAATTTGCTAAGATTGTGTACCTGCATAACTGCATTGCTACCTGGCTTTTTCTGATGCATGATGATATTAAAAGAATTTTAATGTACATTAAAAAAAAAATCCGGTTTAATTCGGTGAACACCCTTTTAGTCAATGTTGTTCTCCATCAAACTTTGATCGCTTTGAGATTGTCAGTTCCGAGGCTGATCAAAGATGGAGAGATCCATATGGGAGTAGAGATTCACGCAAGTCTACAAAGTCTGTTCTATACTTGATCTCAAGCAGTATAGTTGATGTATTGAAATTCGTGCAGACAACTTCTCTCTCAAGTGACAAACAACTCCACAGTAGCACTATAAAACAAGCCCTATAAAACATAGGTTACAAACTAACTCTAAGAAAAGAAAAAATACAACAAGAAAGTAAAATATTCTTATCTTTGTGTTCACAACCGCTACAATGAGATAGAAGACAATACACAAGAACTCCTTGTTGGGTGATCAAAATTATCGTTACTCAAAGCAAGATTTTTCATATACGACAATCTGTTCCAGGAACCAACAAATTCAAAAATAAACTTTTTGAATGCTCTAAGTCACCTTCGAAAACTCTTGGAAACTCAAACTCTGTTGCTCACCATGGCACATAGACCTAATGCTCTCTCTCCAGGGCCGGTCCGGAACATTTTGATGCCCAGGACTAAATACAAAATGATGCCCCTTCTTCAAAAAATATATCGAAAACAGTATCAAATTTTTTTTTTTGCATGATACAATAAGCCAAAGTGTAACTCTTTTGGACTGGGCCTGATACATGCCAATTAACCTTAAATTTTGCATGAATATATCTTGGCAAATGGCAATACTACTTCGGAAAAAAATCCGATACAATATGTTATTTAATATTTTTTGTTTATGCTTTTTCAATACTAGGATTGAGATATATGGACTTGTTTGCCTAATTTATCAACAACAGAGAAACTCAAGAAACATAAAAAAATAGCTAAAATCAGAAGGAACAAAAGTTACAAGAGGAACAGAAGTTACAAAATATTTCAGTTTGAAAATGAAATAATTGTGAAATCTTAAGTGCAAAGATTTACGAAAAAATATTCAATACTAGGAACCTATAATTTTAAGTGTGAAATCTTAAGCGCATAGATAAATGAAAAGACTCATCGCCATCGGCTCATCAGTATTCAACACCAACGACGTGAAGAACTTTTTTCTGTTTCGATTATAAGCAAAAGAGAGAATTAAAATGAAAATTCAAAAAAAAAAAAAAAAAACTTATTGCTGGTCATCTGGAATCGAAAGCGACGTGAAGAACTTTTTCCCTCAGAAATGCAAAAGAAAATCTGAAGTGATGGGAAGACAGTTTTTTCCTTTGAAATTAAAGAGTCGAACGGCTATCCAATTCCAATAAGTCATGACCTATTTGTTGAATTGCTATAATGATTTTTTTTTTCTGACCTTGGACTTTGAAAAAGAAATTATAATAACAATATTTCATTATTTGTTATTATTACTAACATTTAAAAAATTTTGGGGCCCCTTGAAATTTGGGGCCCAGGGCGCAAGCCCTGTTTGCCCCTCCTCCGGGCCGCCCCTGTCTCTCTCTCTCTCTCTCTCTCTCTCTCTCCTCTTCTTGATGTTTTTCCAACTCTCTCAAATAAAGGAGAATATATATATATATATATATATATATATATATATATATATATATATATATATATATATATATATTGCAAATTAGCACCTATGCGTGCATATGCCCATATGTTGCTTGACCAAATCCTCAAAATCCAAGGTGCCAATGTCTATGCGTCGACAGCGTCGCGCGCCACATGGACAGTACTGACAGCATCACTTGGGCCGCGCACCGAAAACATGCACGCAGAATGATGCGTCAAAAGCAACTGCAACCTGTCAGTACTGAGAGGCGCATGCAATCACCTATGCGCCTACAGCCCTGCGCATATGCTAACGCATAACACCTTGACGCATAACATACGACGCAGCCACGCTGCATAATGCCCATCGCATAATGTCGACCGCATACGCCATGCTTAAAGCGCTAGTTTGCACCCTTCGTCTTTCGTCCGAATCCGAGTCCGTGTCGCTACGGGATTTAGCTCCTAAGAAAAACAATTCAAAGTTGGTGACAAAACAAAGATTGTTACATTGAGGTCCAAACATAATTCCTCTAGGAAAATTACCTCACATGGGCCACCACATCCCATATGCATATGTCAATACAAAGAATAGCAATATATTAAGATATGCAACACGATAATTTTCTAATTTGGGACTAAACAGTGGCGGACCTAAGTAGAGGGCTCACCCCCAAAAAAATTGTTTCTTTTTCATGTACATTTTTTCCTTTTTTTTAATGTAAATCCGTCTTTACCTAATTCACCATAACCCACTCCAGTCCACCCAGCTCGAGTTTCCAATTCTGCCCTTAGGACTAAAGTTCCACAAGTCAAGTTAGGAAAATCCCAACAGCTCGTGTGTCCATATCGGTAATCGGACAATGCTTTGGTTTGCATGCTTCGAAAAGATATATAATGTATACTGCTGCTGCTAACTTTTTTTTTTTTAACAATGGATAATTGTGACGAACTAATCTTTACTGGGCCCTTGAACTCAGACCACTTGGACGGCATGCTCGAACTCAGACCACTTGGACAGCATGCATCTCTCTTAACTATTAGACTAGAGGTCATTTGCTCTTTGTTTTATTTTGCATTTAGAATAAAAAATAAATATAAGCGTATAAGGAGATTAATTAATGGGTGCTGCTATTAGCACTCCTAAAATATCATTCGGCACTCTTCTTTAATTTTTTAATATTCGAATTCCAAATCTACTCCCGCATTAAATATGACATTAATTTGTGTATGCATGGAGGGAGGAGTGTAGGATGACATTTTAGGAATGTTAATAATGTTAATGCAGGGACAAATTTGTAATTTGAATGTTAAAAATTGAGAATTATTATAGTTGTAATTAGGAAACTTTCTTTGATCCTTGAAACTGAACTCATAAACGTGGTCTGCAACTAATACAAGTATATGTTTAATTAAATTGATCTTGAGAGACAATTAAATGTTTGAATTTCGCCAAACAAACTTTGCAGAATCTATTCCTAAAATCTTTTGTTGGCGTGACGGAGAACAAGTTTCTATAATCTAGTCTACTACCAAAAGTACGAAAAGTTTCTATAAATGTATATATATATATTAGTAATCTTATATTGAAAATAGAATTAATATATAATATGATCCTTCTTTATCACAAAACATTTGTGGTGTAGTGGTAGTTTGTTATATTTGTATACAAGAGGTCCTAGGTTCTAGCCTTGGCTATATATCACTTTTTAGTTCAATTTTTTTTTTATATTATATATGGGTCCCATTTTAAAATTTTGCCTAGGGCCCCCATTAACTCAGGACCGGCCCTGCCTGGGGCAGTCCGCTCCCACTCTGGGCGCAACCCAAGCCTTCTGTAACGTTGGCGATACTCATTCTACGGCGCAACTTGGGAGTCCTTTTGGACTTCCCTTGTTGGCGCAACTTGGACATCCTCTTCGGCTGCACTCTAAATTCCTGGGAGTAACCCAGCCCCAGATGAGCGGCGCCCACCCTGGCGCAGGGGCTGGCTCCTCCTACTCCTTGGCGCAACCTGGGAACCAGTGTGGGATTCCTGCGTTGCCACAACCTGGCTCGGGGCTCATGCCCCTGTCCGCACAACTTGGCGGGGGGCCCTTTGGCGCATGCCACGGGAGCCCAGTTGTTCGGGTGCAGGCGCAACATGGCTCGGGGCTCATGCCCCACGTGCAACCTGGGGGGGGGGGGGGGGGGGGGGCTTTGGAGCAACCCACGCTCAGTCTAGTGGGAGCCCTAGGGGCGATCCTATTCAGGCGCAATCCGGCTTGGGCGCAACCCAGTGCTTGGATGCTGGTCCTGGCGCATCCCACGGGACCGGAGGCCGGGATCGGGCGCACACTGGTCTAGCACAACCGGCGCAAGAGGATTTGGCGCAACCGGGGATAACTTGGCTGGGCGCAACTTCGTCTTCCACTGCCACTCTGAAGGAGCCCGACACCTTTTACGGCGCATCCCAGCATTTGCTGGACATCGACCCCCGGTATGCTTCTTATAGCAGAGGCACTGCAGTAAGTTTCCACGGTGCTACCCAGGAAGCTAACAGAGCAAAAGGCACACGCAACCCCGCACTGGTGCGAGATGATACCCATTTTCCATCCCTGTCACAGAGAGTTTCCACTTCCCTTAGTGCCAACCGGGGAGTGGGACAACTCAGTCTCACCGATCCTCTCTCACAATCCTTATCGCAGGCGGGGGACAGGCAGACTGCCAAGACCTCGGCTACTAAAGGCCTACAAGCTCAAATTCCTCATAAATCCACGGTTGCAGCAACCCCATCCTTTGCGGACATTGTCAGGTCTGAGCGGATAAAATCTACGACCCTAACAGTCCCAGAATTGGAACTTCCAGAACTGGATCTACAAATTGCTGATGCATAATCTATTTGCGTCCCTTTCTCCTCATCTGAAGTATCATCGCTCTCAGAACTCTTCCCTTACACTTTTGTGCTTAAGTTCACCAGAGGCTGTCCCAAAATTCATAGGGTCCAAGAAGTCGTGGCCACCTGGAAACTCGGGGCTACCTATAGGGTTGCGCCGCTGGACCCAAAACACATTCTCCTCCACCTATCAAATCTGTCGGACTACAATATAGTCAGGACTAAGGGATCATGCAAAGTCGACGCACACAATATGATAATTGTCAAATGGTCCCAGGACTTCAACAAAACGAAAGAATCCCCAATAGTGTCCGTTTGGGTCACTTTTTCCAATCTCCCCCTCGTATGCTTTGTGTCGGCAGCGCTAAGGCGTGTGGCGAACTCATTCGGAACCTTTGTGGCTATGGCGGAGGAAACCAGAAATCTAACTAAAGCTAATTATGCCAGAATCTGCATGGAACTAGATGTCTCCAAAGACCTGCCGAAGACTATAGAAATCCTTCTGGGAGATAAGCCCCATACTCAACAAATCATCTATGACAGAAACATCCTATACTGTAACCACTGTCGTATCCGTGGACACTCTAAAGAAAATTGCTACAGGGCACATCCGTCTCTGAAGCAGAAAACTACCCTAAAAGAAGCTGCTCCTCAGACAATAATACTTAATAACAAACTTCCCCTGCTTCCCCTCCCTAACTCCCACGTGCGGTTCAAGGACAACACAGGCAACTCCAACTCCATGGATCAAGACTGCAGGCAAAAGAGCACCACCTCCCCTCCGATAAGTGCTAACTCCAACATCAAAACATCCGACTTAAATCTGACCAATAAATTTGATCTCCTAGCCTCGGAGCAGGTGGATTCAGACACAGATCCCGTTGAACCCCTCGAACACGCCAACCAACCGATGATCCAGACTCCAAAAGAAACTTAAGACTGCGGAATCGGTTGCCTCCTTCACACTTATTGAGGAGAACGGCACTCAGGAAGCGGCAACCCAACCAGAGGCGAATCACTTTGCGGACGACCGTCAGGTGCCCGAGAGTGGAACTCAGGAGATGGCACCCATAGGGGAGCCCTCAGGGGCTCGTCTCCTCGACACCTCTGAGACTCCTACCTCTATAGATAATGGGATTAATGAACATGGTGTGGACCCACTGCCGTCTGTGTACTTCCAGAGCCCCCCCAACCAATCAGCAGGTACCCCCACAACAGCCCCAGATGGGAAGTTTGTTCGTGAGCACAGGCGATTCAGCATACCCGCCACTGTTGCTGAGTTCAAGACCAACCTGGCAGGCCGACAATCTCCGGACTCTGGGGAACCCACAGACACAAAGATAAACAGTATCATGGCATTCAAGTCCAAAGAAAAACTATGGGATAAAATCGAATCGGACGACTCTGAATATGACCCAAGGTCGGACCAGGATGATGATATCACCGTTGATTCTAGCTCCCTGGATCGTATGGCAGACAAAGAAATAGCTTGGGCTAACCAACAGGAGAACTTACGCGATGAGGAAATCACGCGGTCGAAGCAACAGAAAAGACAAGAAAGAAGAAAAGCTGCTGGGCCGGCTAAATACCTTAAGGAACAGGCAGAGATGGACAACTTATTGATCCCCGCCAGGTTGACCAGAAATAAGGCTGCTAACCAAAACTCTACGCCCAAAACTATACAAACCAGGCAACGGAAGGACGCTAACAACTCTGTGATTCACTTAATGGGTATTAAAGCCATCTGCTGGAACGCCCGGGGCATTCGGAATCAACCTACCAGAACTTACCTCAAATCTCTCAACAATAAATACTCTCCTGATTTTATAGCCATTCTCGAATCTATAATCGATGGCGACAACATCCAAGACCTTGCCAAAGACATTCGTATGCCGTATTACTTCCATGGGGGACACCTTAACACACATATTTGGATATTCTGGAACAATGATATCGATGTGGTGGTGAAAGAGACCAACAAACAGTTTATCCATTGTAACATCCAGATTAATAGATCGGGGAATATGCTGGATCTCTCGGTTGTTTATGCGAGCTGTGTGGCTAATACCAGAAAGGTGCTATGGCAGGATCTCACTTCTATATCGAACAACATGAACCGTCCGTGGATGCTGGCTGGCGAATTTAATGTGGTCACGTCGGCAAAAGAGAAGGCTGGGTCGGGTACCATTAATGCGAACGCGGTGGCGGACTTTAACAGATTCATCTCGAATACCGGGCTTCTTGATCCTGGCTATCTCGGACCGATTTACACTTGGTGCAATGGCCTCACTAATAACCCCAATACTTGGGAGCGTTTGGACCGGTCCTTTACAATACTGATTACCTTCTTAATAGCCCCTACCTCCGTTATGCACCTCCCCCGCATGAACTTCGACCATTCCCCCTCCTCATCACTCCTTCGGATACTCTATCAACCCCGGGCCAGTTTCGCTTCCAAAGGATGTGGTGCGATCTCCCCACGTTCATAGACGTGGTTAAGGATAGCTGGGACGAGGTTTGCCATGGCCCGCCACTCCTCAAATTATATAATAAACTTCATAGACTGAGATCGGCCCTGAGAGACTGGAACTGGAATGTCTTTGGGGATCTGAGAAAACAGAAGCGGGAGCTGCAAGCACAGATTGATGACCTTGAGGCGACCCTTCAGGTTCAATGGAGCGAGGTTGGGGGCGACGGTCTGCTCCGGGTTAAACATAGTCTGGACAAGGTCTTGGCTTTGGAAAAATAGCTTCTTCAGGATTAGGCGAGGATTAACTGGGTCAAAAATGGGGACCGTAACTACACTTTCTTCCACGCCGTCATTAAAGAGCGGGCTAACTCGAACATAGTGCGCTTTACGATCGGGATGGGACCATTGTGGATGATCAGATTATTATAGACATGGCGATCCTACACTTCTCCAAGTTCTTTGAACATGTGCCAATCACGGACCCGGATAACTTCATCGATTGTATCCCCAGTCTTATCTCCGATGAGCAGAACACGGAGTTGTCAAGGCTCCCCTAGGAAGATGAAGTTGAGAGAGCGATCATGTCGCTGAATCCGCAGGGAGGACCGGGACCGGATGGGTTCACTGGGATTTTTTATTCTAAATGTTGGCATATCATCAAACAGGACCTTATGGCTGCTATCAAAGATTTTTTCTCTGGAATCCAACTTTCCACAGGCATCACTTCGGCTAACCTGGTTCTCATCCCCAAGACATCGAAGCCTGTGAATATTCAGGATTTCAGACCTATCAGCCTTAGCAACTTCTCTCACAAAATCATCTCCAAAATTTTGGCGAAAAGACTTGCGGGAGTCCTCCCTTTCATCATTTCCAGGGAGCAATCGGGGTTCGTCAGAGGCCATAGCATTCATGAGAATATTAGCCTGGCGCATGAAGTCATTGGGAACATTGACAACAACATCACCTGCGGTAATGTGGCGATTAATCTTGACATGTCTAAAGCTTATGACAGGGTCAACTGGAGGTTCCTGATCCGGGTCATGCGTCAATTCGGTTTTTGCCAAACTTGGATAGACCTCGTATTCAGGAATATATCTAACTGCTGGTATTCTGTCTACATCAACCGTAAAACGGGAGGATTCTTCCGCTCTGGTAGATGTCTGAGACAGGGTGACCCCATTTCCCATGTATTATTTATTATAGCTCATGATGCCCTCAGCAGGAAAATTTCTAACCTTTCCCTCCATGGCCACATCAAGTACTTCTCTGGGCGTAGAGATAGCCTTCCCATTTCCCACCTATTCTATGCGGACGACAACCTCTTATTCCTCAATGGGGGCACCGACAGTATCGACACGCTTCTGAAGACGCTTCAGGACTACTCGACCACCTCGGGGCAGGAGATAAATATGAGTAAATCGGCGCTCATTGTCTCCCAGAAGGATCATGTCCTACCGGGCGGAGGAGATTGCGGCGAGGACGGGCTTCTCTATTACGCATCTGCTTATCCATTACCTGGTAGTGCCTCTCTTTAAAGGAAGAGCTAAACAGGAATACTTCTTTAACATGATGGAGAAATTCGAGAAAAGGATCTCGGGATGGAGAAGGAGACTTCTGTCCTTCGGGAGGAAGATTACCCTGCTCAAAAGTGTGCTTAATACGCTTCCTATTCACGCCCTGTCGGTTATTAAAGCCCCCAACAAACTTCTAAAGAATTTAGAGAAACTAATGACGGCCTTCCTCTGGAACTCTAAAGATCAACATCGGACCAGATGGATTTCTTAGAGCAATGTGTGTCGGCCGATGGATGAGGAAAGGCTTGGCATTAGATCTCTTGACCAGGTTATGACTGCTTTACATGCTAAAAGATGCTGGGCGATGATTCAAGGCGAGTCAGTTTGGGCCCAGTACATGATCAGAAAGTATGGGGATCCGACCGTTCCCGAATACTCCCTACCCTACTCCCCCTCGCCGCTATGGAGATCTATGATGAAGATTTTTGAAAATGTTTACTCCAAATGCCAATGGGTTCTGGGCCGTGGCAACATACCCATCTGGGGTCAGAACTGGTGCGGTACTTCTATCCCCAAACCGCAAGAGTTCATCTACAACCCTTTCATCCGTCAGGTTATGGCCTCACCTATGGTGCGTAAATCCTTGGAGGAGGAGGTTAATATTCGAGATCTTCTGACTGTTGAAGCCAACACCTACCTGGACGGGATTTTCCTCAACGATGAGAAGGACAGGATAGTTTGGACTCCGGACCGTCACGGAGAGTTCTCTATTAAATCTTTCTGGGACCAACAACGCAGGAAATACCCGATCGATTCCTAGAGTAAATTCTGCTGGAACAAGCACATTCAGCCGCGCATTGGCGCCTTCCTTTGGCGTCTTCACAGAAACGCTATTCCTGTAGAGGCCAGACTTATCTCCATGGGGATCAATCTAGCTTCGAGATGTGTGTGATGTGCTAACCCGGACACTGAAACGAATGATCACCTGTTCGTCTCGGGGGAGACGGCTTGAATGGTTTGGCTCCACTTCGGTACCAAGTTCAATCTCCCTACCACGCATTCCTCGGTCGACCAACTAGCTCAGGTATGGCTTCTAAACTCTTCTCCCTCTTCTCTCTCCACCCCGGCGGTCATCAGCAGGAACATTATCTTCGCATCTGGATTATGGGAGATCTGGAAGCAAAGGAACTCTGATCTTTTTTGTAATGGGCAGAGAAACTATCGGGACATCATCCGACAGGTCACCACTCAGCTTCAACACACCGTCTCGACTCATAACCTGGGGACGGACGGATTGGGACCACTTCCTGTCGTCAGGGGGATCAAACCGAGATGGGTGGCTCCGAGGACGGGTCAGAAGATGAACATGATGACAAAGAGCGGAGATCTCCCCGGAATTGCGTGTGGCGGTATCATCAGAGACAACCAAGGACACATTCTCTGTGCCTTCTCCATATTCATGACTGATATCACCAGCCCTCTTCCGAAAATCGAAGCTCTTCTCAACTTGATTCACTAGTGTAATGATCAGAACATCCAGTACAGTGAAATTGAAACATCTTCCGAACTTCTCACCAACATCATTGCAAATAAATCCAAACCTCCATGGGCTCTCAGATACAAGACCCGCAACATCCAACAATTGATAGGGTTGAACACCGCCATCGCCCATATTCTTCCTTCTGCTAATGGCGTGGCCAAAGCTCTGGCGTCTCTGGCACATGAATCCAGAAACAATCAGATTTTCGTCCACACCAGCGATCTACCATCTGAGGCCAGCAACGCCCTGCTTAAGGACCTATTGGGTCGTTAGGGACCTTTTGTTTAGGTCCTTCTTTTCATTTTGTTTACCCCTGGGAAATCCAGGGTGGATAGTTTATTTCTCTTTGTTACCCCCGGAACCCCCGGAGAGGATAGTTTTTCTTTTGGCCAGGCCTATGGCCTGGTTCATATACTTTTGTAGGTCGTCGGACTATCTCCCGACGCCATCTTTGAGCTAAGGCTCCTCTTGTCACGCCCCGCTCCCAGAATACGGTGAGCCGAGTACGTAACAACATCCCCAGGCTACGCGACATATGAATACTCCAGTACCCACATTCGCGATTGTCGCCGGTAGGGTTCTAGGATAGGTTGATCACAGGTCACTATCTTGCATAATAAAATCAATATTGTTCTACAAGGGACATTCTAAGCTATAATTAGGAAATAGACTTTTCTACCCAGTAACAATTAATCCAATACATAATATAAAAATATACCTGAATAATGATATAGACAGTATTCTGATTCCGACATAATTGCCTTCGAAAGTAAAATCTAGTTCTTGTTCTCCAGCTTCCTTTCAGCTTGTCGTAACAGTTCCTTGGAAGTATGTCTACAAATCTAGTGAACAATACTAGGTCGTCAATACGACGAGCAAGCCCTCGGTCAAGGAGAGAGAGTTATGAATGTGGAATGATAATACAAGTGAAAACAAAATATAGTAACTAGAGCAATTAAACTCATACCTTGTGATATCAGTCAAGAAGTAAATAGCTCTCAAGATAATGTCACAAAGGACATAAACCAGATCTTTCTAGATCTAAATGCAATTTAGAGAAACCTTTCTGGATCACACACACACGCCTAGCATCTCAACAATAACCCCATATGCCCGGGATCAGGCTCGTACAAAACGGATGGTGCTTAGATTATCCAACCGTCTGTACTATCACATATTGATGTGATTACAAGCAAGATAGCATCATGAGTTAGTTTCCGAATCATCTGGGTCGAGTCATCGAATCATGAGCTATAAAAAGAAGTTCGTATGACTTGAACCTTTCCAAGAATATCGAACCCATTCATTAGATAGCTGAGCTGAACTCAGGGCCTGGATGTCTAATGAATTAACAAGTATTCTGAGCTGAAACTCAGGGTATTGTGCAAATGGATAGCTGAGCTGAAACTCAGGACCTGGATGTCCAATTACGATCAAGAAAATGAGCTAAGCCTCACCCCGGATATTCGTGCGGCCGCACGAACACCGATTCAGGGACTGATCAGTACGAAAGACAAAAATTCCATATTGCAAAGAGGTCAGCCGGGTGTGATCCAATGGTTTCTCTCCCATCCCAATGCAACCTATTCTAGACATTCGGATTCCATAGAAACTATCCCTTAAACGGGAGTCTTAAAAGTCAAGTCGTATTCAAGTAATAGTTTCGTCATTTCCGAAACTAATAAAGTTCAAGAAAGTATTGAAACCAAGAGAAATTTCAAAGTATATATTTGGACAATAATTTTCAAGAATATCCCTAATGTTATAGATCGTTGATAGATGGTTCCAAGATCTGGATCTTAAGTCAAAAGTTTCTATAGAGTCCGAATTCCCGAAAAATGACTCTCTGGAAATTCTTAAAAATTTCGGCGAAATCTCCTTCGTATTTAATGATCCGAAAATAATTCTGATACAACCAAACACAAAGAAAATAAATATGGGTACGCCGACCCCTTCGGTGGAGCAACCCTCAACACCGGAACCACGCAATTATAATATTCCGGGTCCGCCGACCCCATCGGTGGAGCAACTCTCAACACCAAAAAAAAACACAAAAAAATATATGTACATATATATTTAATTTAATGAATCTTTTACCTTAACACGTAAGCAATCAAGCAAAATATACATTTTATTTTAGCAAGCAAGCAAATATATCTTTTTCTTTAGCAAGCAAGAATTATTTTCTTCGGTATGCAATTTGTTAAATACTAACCAAGTTCAAAACAAAATTATTAGTAGCACAATGATATTAAAATCTTACTTCCAAATGTCATGACATACAAAATAATTTTATAACATTTGCAATATTGGCTTGATGATAATTATAATACAAAATTAAAATCTAAATTAACAACTAAATCCATACTTGCTACATATACTCACATTTCAGCTTCTTGAGTGTGCAAAAAAAGTTTTAAAAATCGAAATTAAATAGGTGTAGGGTTACCTTGATATATAGGAACATATAGTACTTAATTTAACTAATTAATCATGCCAAAACATGTCAATTTGGTATATTTTTAAAAAGTGGACAGAATTGATATAATGCGTTAAAATCGAAAACTAAAGAATTGATGTAATGCGTTAAAATCGAAAACTAACTCATATATATACATATTCAAGCAAGGAAATATAGAATTTATATATATATTTCGTTTAAGTGTATAGGTTAAGTCTCTATTTTATGCCAAGGCTTACACAATTGTCCATGAAATATATACACAAAAATTTATATCTACATATTGTGTCAAAGTGTGTGTGTTTGTATATATATATATATATATATATATATATATATATATATATATATATATATATATATATATATAACACAATAAAATTCAGATTTGGAGTGTCTATTCATATTGTGTCCTACACGTTGTGTCAAGACGTTTGAGTATATATGTTTGCATACATAGAAAGATATGTCGAAGATGTGTTGTGTATGTATATTTATACAAAACTTAGATATTTGTGTTTATATTTTTACATGCATATACATTTACATATATGGTTGTGTCCATATTGTGTCAAGATGTACATATGTGTATATATATACATATTGTCAAGATGTATATATGTGAATATATAAAAGTCTCATGCATATATAATTATCCCAAGGATTATCCACACATTCTTCTTTATAAATATATATATCTACATAATCACAACACAAATTTAGATTCAAAGTGTCCATAATGGATTACTACCAAATTTTAGGCTCATAGATGCACATTACAATTCTATAAGAGAGAATTTATCAATAAATCCATAAATTTCAGAATTAAAATTTAAACTAATTAATTCATGTAAATTAAGAGAACCAAATTAAAATAATTACCAAGAGGAAAGAGGGAAGAGGGCTTGCCTTGAAAATTTGATTTGGGGATTAGGGCTTGGATCTTGCTCTCCCAATTTCTTCTTCTTCCTCTTCCTTCAAATTATTCTTCTTCTTCTTCTTCTTCTTCTTCTTCTTCTTCTTCTCTCTCTTTTTTTTTTGGAAAAGGGGTTGGGTTTTGATGATGGAGATGGAGAGGGAGATGATGATGGTAGTGTTGGAGGTGGCGATGGAGTTGGCCGGAGTGCTTCGGGCGGCCGGAGGTGGTGGGTGGCGCCGACGGTGCGGGAGAGGGAGGGGGAAGAGGAGGAGGAATGAGGAAGAATGGAGAGGGAAAATAAAATATGGCATTAAAATGAGAGGGAAAGAGTACTCTTCATGCAATAATCCACTTGGTCAAAACATAGTGCCACATGTCCCTTCTCTACATGCATGAAGACACATAGCATGACTAGGTGTCCATGCAAATATAAATAATTACATATAAACCCCTTTTGGGAAGTTACAACCGAAAGAACGTGTCACGCCCCGCTCCCAGGATACGACGAGACGAGTACGTACAACATCCCCAGGCTACGCGACCATACAACATGAACCCAATTGTATCCCGCGATTGTCGCCTGTAAGGTCCTAGGTAGGCATAGAGTTAAGGAAATAATACAATTTTCCACAAAAGAGCATAACATTCATTTATCCCAAAATGTTACAACATAATTCAAGTCTCATCATCAAACACATATTTACATTCTAGATTCATTGTTCTTCAAAATACAAAACTTACATATTGCATTCATGTTTCTTCAAAATACATAAGTCACATAGCTATGAGGTTCCCAGGATAAAGCTACAACCCTCAGTCCTACATCATTCATAAAGTTCTGCCTCAGTGTAAGCCTGTTCCCCATCCTGTTCTTCAACAATCCCTAGTGAACAAAACTAGGTCGTCAATACGACGAGCAAGTCCTCAGTCAAAGGAGGCGGTATAAATATGAAATGGTAAAGCAAGTGAAAACAAGATATAACATTTGGAGCAAGTTAACTCATTACCTTGTGATATCCGTTAAGAAGTAAATAATTCTTAGATTAATGTCACAAAGGACACGTCAAGATCTTTCTAAACCTACATGCAATTTAGAGAAACTTTCTGGATCACACACACTCGCCTAGCATCTCAACAATAATCCCATTTGCCCGGGATCAGGCTCGTACAAAACGGGTTGGTGCTTAGATTCTCCAGCCGTCTGTACTGTCACATATTGATGTGATTACAAGCAAGATAACATCATGAGTGGTTTCCGAATCATCTGGGTCGAGTCATCGCATCATGTGTTATAATCAAGAAGTTCGTATGACTTGGACTTTTCCAAGAATATCGAACCCATTCATTAGAGAGCTGAGCTGAACTCAGGGCCTGGATATCTAATGAATTAACAAATGTTCTGAGCTGAAACTCAGGATAATGTGCAAATGGATAGCTGAGCTGAAACTCAGGGCCTGGATGTCCAATTGCGATTCAATAAAGTGAGCTAAGCCTCACCCCGGATATTCGCACGGCCGTACGAACACCGTATCAGGGACTGATCAGTACGAAATTGAAAATTATATTGCAAAGAAGTCAGCCAGGTGTGATCCAACGGTTTCTCTCCCAAAAACCCCATGCAACCTATTCTAAACATTTAGACTTCATGGAAACTATCTCCCAAACGGAAATCTTAGAGGTCAAGTCGCATTCTATATTAGTTTCGTCTTTTCTGAAACTAAAGTAGTCCAAGAAATATTGAAAACAAGGAAAAATTCCGAAATATCCAAGTGGACATGATTCCAAGAATCCCTCCGATATTATAGGTCGGAGATGGATGGTTCAAACGGTCTAGAACTAGAGTCAAATTTCCAAGAAATCCGAGTTTGTCGAAAATAGACCAACTCAGGAAATTCTCAAAAATTTCGGCAGTCTCCTTTGTATTTACTGACCCGGAAATTAATCCGATACAAGTAAACACAAAGAAACAATATACGGGCACGCCGACCCCTTCGGTGGAGCAACCCTCAACACCGGCAACACGCAAATATAAACGGGTACGCCGACCCCTTCGGTGGAGCAACCCTCAACACCGGTACACACGCATATATGTATATAACCATATAATAAATTAAAAGTTTTCTTACCCAATGCTATTTTAATTTGGCAATGTTTGCTAGCTACTTGTGATTTGCTAATAACACAAGTCAAAGACAAATCGTTAGTCCTTAGAGAAACACATTTTCAAGGAAAGAAATATTACTACAACCCTAATTGTAGTTGACATCACCTGATATGTAAAGAGTCAAATGCCTAAGGATCGTATACGTAAGCCTATAGTTATAATTAAACTATCTAAAGACTTAAAAAAAAAATTTATATAACCACATTTATATGCGTAAATTCCATTTTATAATGCTGATTTTAATAGAACGTGGACAAGTATCGATTATAACTGGATTACCAAGAGATTTAAAGTCTACAACAAATCTAAAAACTTGATATTAATGTCTTATATATGTCAGTTATCCAAAATACGCTAGTTTTAACTAGGTAGGGATGAAATTGTCTCAAATATTGGTATAAAAGAAATATGGACAGAATTTCACGTGACAAGAAAAACACATGTAATACTAATACTTGAATAACTTGTTTAAATTGGACTAGGTACTTCAAGTTTATATGCAAGTGATGTCCAAAACCTTACATTACATAATTAGACTAGGAGTTGAAGAGCTAAATACGTGTAAACATACAACTTGAATCAAGGATAAAAGTTTTGTGCAATTAGTAAAAAGGGTTAGTGACATATATAAAATTTAGAATATAAATTTAATATAATTAGTAAAGACACAATATCTTTCTATATGCATCAACCACTAGGTTCACTTCTATGTATCCTATGCTTCTTGCATATTGTCAAGTATGTGGACACATAAGAAACCTAAATTTAATTACTGAAATTTTTATGATTAGTAATACCAATTTCCTATTCTTTAAATGTTTGCATACAAATTTGCCAAAAGAAAAGAAAATTGAAGGGGAAGGAGGACTTGCCTTGCTTGAGCCTTGCTTCTAGTTGTGCTCCTTAGAGAATCTCCCCAAAACCCAAATTAGAAACCTAGGGCACAAATTTGGAAATTTTGGGTTAAAATCAAAACCTAAATTATTTTACCAATAAATTGAAGAGAATGGGAAGGGAGTTGAAAGGAAGGAAGAGGAAGAAGAAGAAGAGGAAGGAGGGGGTGTGGTGGTCGGCCGGCGGCCGACCGCCGGCGGCGCCAGCGCCGCGCCAGCAGCCGCGGCAGCAGCAGCAAAAGCAGCGGCAGCAGCAGTAAAAGCAGCGGCAGCAGCAACAAAAAGCAGCGGCAGCAGCAGTAAGGAAAAGAGAGGGAAGAGGGAGAAGAGGGAAGAAGGAGAAGGAAGGAAGAAAGGAGAAGATGAGAAGAAGAAGAAAGAGAGGGAGAGAAGCTCACCAGGAAAGGAAGGAGGAGAGAATGGTTTGCTTCTCTCTCCTCTTCCAAATAAAAGAATGGAAGGAGAGGGGAAAAGACCAAAATGCCCATGGGGCATTGTCATGAGAAGGGAATGCCATGTGGCAATTCCCCCATGCATGAAAGCCACATACTCTCCTATGCAAGGATGCAAAATAAATTTTGCATGGGGGGGGTATTTGAAAAAAGTTGATTTATCCAATTTACACTATAAATACATATTGAGAAATAATTTTAGGAAAATAGTTTTTTTTTTTTTGAATGGTTAAAAAAAAAATTAAAATACCAATAATAAAAATGAAAATTTAGGTTTGTGACACCCTACCCACCTTAATTAAATTCCGTCCTCGGAATTTAAGGATAAGAGAGGTAGAGAAGGATAAGTTGCTAAGTACCTTAGTCATCAAAGAGGTAGGGGTACAGTCGCCGCATCTCATCTTCTCTTTCCCAAGTAGATTCTCCCGGTGAGTCCTTGTTCCAAGATACTCGCACCAAAGAGATGGTCTTGTTCTTAAGAATCTTCTGTCTTCGATCCAGGATCTCTACTGGCTTCTGTTCAATGCGAAGAGTTGGGCCAACTGTGATTTCTGAATGATCCAGTATGTGACTGGGATCTGGCACATACTTCCGTAGTTGAGATACATGGAAGACGTCGTGAACTCCTTCGAGAGATGGTGGTAAGGCCAATCTGTAAGAAACATCACCGATTCGATCCAGGACGTCGAATGGGCCTATATACCTTGGGCTCAACTTTCCTCTGGTTCCAAACCTGATTGTTCCCTTTGTTGGCGAGATCTTCAAGAATACATGATCTCCTGGTTTGAAATTCAAAATTCTCCGATGCTTATCTGCCCACATCTTGTGCCTGTCCTGCGCAGCTTGAAGATGACTTCGAACTGCCTTGACCATGTCCACAGTCTGCGTAACCAATTCTGGGCCCAAAAGTTGCCGTTCTCCGACGTCAGCATATAGGTGATCTGCACTTCCTTCCATATAGTGCTTCAAATGACGCCATCTTGATACTGGCCTGATAACTGTTATTATAAGAGAATTCTACCAGATGCAAATGATCATCCCATGATCCTTGGAAATCTAGAGAGCACGCTCTCAACATGTCTTCCAAAATTTGTATTAACCTTTCTGACTGTCCATCAGTCTGTGGGTGATATGCTGAACTGAACTTCAGGCGACTGCCAAGACTGTCTTGCAAGCTTCTCCAAAACTTGGAGGTGAACCGAGTATCCCTGTCTGATACGATACTTACCGGTACCCCATAGTGGCTAACAACTTCCCTCATGTACATATCCGCTAGATGTTCCGTAGATTGACCAACCCGGAATGGTAGAAATCTTGCGGACTTTGTAAGCCTATCCACTATTACCCAGATGGCATTGTTACCTTTTTGTGTTCTTGGGAGTCCTGATACAAAATCCATTGTAATATGCTCCCACTTTCATTCAGGTACTGGGAGTGGTTGCAGTAGTCCAGCAGTCCTTTGGTGCTCCGCTTTCACTTGTTGGCATACTAAACATTTCGAGACAAATTTAGCTATCTCCCGCTTCATTCCATGCCACCAAAAGTTTTGTCTCAGATCCTGGTACATCTTCGTACTCCCAGGATGAATAGAGTACTGAGAACTATGTGCTTCAGTCATTAATTCAGTCCTGAGTTCTCCAAATGGTACACATAATCGACTCCCGAACCTTAAGGCCCCGGATATTCGCACGGCCGTACGAACACCGTATCAGGGACTGATCAGTACGAAATTGAAAATTATATTGCAAAGAAGTCAGCCAGGTGTGATCCAACGGTTTCTTTCCCAAAAACCCCATGCAACCTATTCTAAACATTTAGACTTCATGGAAACTATCTCCCAAACGGAAATCTTAGAGGTCAAGTCGCATTCTATATTAGTTTCGTCTTTTCTGAAACTAAAGTAGTCCAAGAAATATTGAAAACAAGAAAAAATTCCGAAATGTCCAAGTGGACATGATTCCAAGAATCCCTCCGATATTATAGGTCGGAGATGGATGGTTCAAACGGTCTAGAACTAGAGTCAAATTTCCAAGAAATCCGAGTTTGTCGAAAATAGACCAACTCAGGATTTCTTGGAAATTTGACTCTAGTTCTAGACCGTTTGAACCATCCATCTCCGACCTATAATATCGGAGGGATTCTTGGAATCATGTCCACTTGGACATTTCGGAATTTTTCCTTGTTTTCAATATTTCTTGGACTACTTTAGTTTCAGAAAAGACGAAACTAATATAGAATGCGACTTGACCTCTAAGATTTCCGTTTGGGAGATAGTTTCCATGAAGTCTAAATGTTTAGAATAGGTTGCATGGGGTTTTTGGGAGAGAAACCGTTGGATCACACCTGGCTGACTTCTTTGCAATATATCAATTTCGTACTGATCAGTCCCTGATACGGTGTTCGTACGGCCGTGCGAATATCCGGGGTGAGGCTTAGCTCACTTTATTGAATCGCAATTGGACATCCAGGCCCTGAGTTTCAGCTCAGCTATCCATTTGCACATTACCCTGAGTTTCAGCTCAGAACATTTGTTAATTCATTAGATATCCAGGCCCTGAGTTCAGCTCAGCTCTCTAATGAATGGGTTCGATATTCTTGGAAAAGTCCAAGTCATACGAACTTCTTGATTATAACACATGATGCATAAAGACGTCTGTTCTAAAAAAATGATCTTGAGAAAGAAGAAGGAAGAACCAGGGTTCAAGCTCATTTTTGTTAAACGTCTTTCCAAATCATTTAATTTATTCCTGATTTGTGTTGTAATAGTATATGTGCATGCATCGCTTCACTGGCTTCGTTTCATTGGCTTCACTTACAAGAGAGACGGGACCAAAGCTAAGGCCATCTCCAATGGTGATTTCTAAAATTAAGTTTCTATCCTACTTGACTTGCAATTGTACTTTGAGGAGATTTTTATCCTAGTTGTAAGAATTTCTACACAAAAATTTTACAAACAAAAAAAGTCTCTAATAGTTCCCCATTTCTTTTGGTAAATCATTGAGTATGTTTATAAGAGAATCCACATGCTGCCATGCTAAGAACAAGAAAAGAGATAACCTGTATGCTAAGAAGAATTATTGCCTGCTAATAAGAAACGAACTGATGTCTGTTTGCTAAAGAAAAATTGTTGCCTGATAAAAAGAAATGAATGTTTGCTATATTAAATCAAACGAGATGTTGCCATGCTAATATAGATCTTTGTTCTGAATATGACTCATTGTCATGCTTGATAAGAAAAGAGAGAAGCTGTTGGCTATGTGATCCGAAAAGAAGAAAAACACGAAATAAACGTGTCATACATCTGCAAAGGCATGAAATGAACATGTCGTATATCTGCTAAGGCACGAAATGAACGTGTCGTATATCTGAAAGATCTGATCAAATCTGTTACATCTGATAGAACTGCTAGAGCATATGCATTGGTCTCAGACAACTTGTGCACAAGTAAAATTTGTCTCTCGGGTGGTATCTGGGGGCGCCTGGAACCACTCGGCCTAGGAGAGATTAAGAGCACCCTGAGGTAAAAGAGACCTCACGTTAAAAGGGTAGCCGATATCTGAGTCCTTAGCGACGAGCTGAACCAAAGAGTCACAGCGGCTAATCATGGGATTTCCCATGGACCATCATATAGATAAGTGTTGATTGGTGCAGAGCTAAACCGGAGAGTCACAGCTGTCAATCGAGTCTGCATGTCTCAAGAATATTTTGCTAAGAACTAACGATGCAAAGACGAACAGGAAATAAGAATGTTGGTTATGTTATGTTTATGCTAATCCTTGTCTTATGCAGGGATGGACCGTCGGCTATGGTAAGAATCACTGAAAAAGTGATACATTCGTTAATAAATTTTCCGAACATGAGTTGCTTAAAGAATAAATTATTGCCAAGAATTGTTATGTTCCGTCCAAAGAAGTTATGATAATCATGCATGTAATCTGACCCTTAGAATGTCTTGAATAAAAGAAAAGAATGCTAATGCTTCTGTCCCTGAGAATGATTATGGCTCATGAAATACGCTGCGCACAGTCCACATGAAATGAATAGTCATCGTGCTTGAATTGAACAGTCCTTGTATGCTTGAGATGAAATGAAATAAATTGTGACTTTTTCAAAGATGTTTTCAAAAGAGATGTAAACTGACTCTGTATGCATGAAATGTACATAGGTAAAAAGTAACAAGATCACATCACAAGAAATATTTTTCTCACTAAATGAACAGTGATCATTTCAGATAATGTAGCTCTTTGTTCACAATCACCAGTATGCTGATATACTGACCCACCATCAGTCTGTATGCAGGTGCAATATGCATCGAGAATGATACTCCGAAGCGATATCCCGAGCCTCATCCTCAGGAGCCAGAAATTAGAAGAGATGGACATCTATTGCAAGAGTTTGTTTTGTATATAAAGGGATGTAATGTATGTGAACGAGATCATTATAATCTGTAATATTTCTGAGAGAATGTAAACATTGTATCAGAGAGAAATGAGAGCTTGTAATCTGTTCAAATAAAATCAATAAGAGAATTATTTCTTGTTACCATTGTGTTCAATTTATATATCTACAAAATGTCCGCTGCTGCTTCAATTATCTGCTATATGTTCCGCTGCGCTATTGTCAACCTTGTCTATCTTGTCTTGTTACAGGTCTTGGCCTTGTGCGAGCGCAACTTAGGATTGTACGACATCACGCCCAAGCGAGTACGAACGGTCTCACGGAGTCCGAAGCGAGGACGAAAAGACTCTGCGAAAACGGACGTGACAGAATGGTATCAGAGCCAGGTTTCGATCCTGGGACCTGTGGGTTTTGGGTCCACCACGCTTTCCTACCACCCCCCAAACAGATGGGCAAACAGAGGTTACTAATAGAAGCATTGAAGGATACCTAAGATGTTCTGTAGCCATCAACCAAAGGAATCGGTCAGACATTTGTTGTGGGCTGAATATTGGTTCAATACCAATTGGCATTCAGCTACTAAGACCACTCCTTTTGAAGTTGTTTATGGAAGAGGCCCCCCCCCCCCCCCCCCCCCCCCCCCCCCGACTTACTTATATTCCTGAGTTAGTGCAAGATTAAAATGTAGCAGAAGCCATGGCTACTAGGGATAACTCTCTCCAAATCCTTAAAGACAATTTGATATTGGCACAGAATAGAATGAAGAAAATAGCATATATGCACAGGACAGAGAGGGAGTTTGAAATTGGTGATTGGGTTTACTTCAAGTTACAGCCATACAGACAGATTATTGTGTCCCAAAGGAAATCTCAGAAATTATCCCCAAAATACTTTGGCCCATACCAGGGCATAGCAAGAATAGATAAGTGTCACAAAATAAAAGAATCAATTTAATGGTATGAGACACAATATTAATTGTCATGAGAGATCAAGAAATTCTATGAGAGTTTCTATATGTAGAAACTCTCATAGAAATTTTTCATCCTACATCATTGCCACCTAGGATAGAAATGATGATAGAAACCACCATTAAGAGAAGTTTTTTTCTAAAATAGATTACTTCCATAGAAATAGGGTTGATAGAAACCCCCATTGGAGATGGTCTAAGTAAAGGGAGATCATGCCACCAAGTCGAACACACACACACACACACACACACACACAGATATATATATATTTGAAATAAGGTAAGACGAACGTTCCCACCGAAAATCGATCTCCTGACTACTCGGGTCGCATGCATGTCTCTTAACCACTAGGCTAGAGTTCATCATCCTACATCATTGCCACCTAGGATAGAAATGATGATAGAAACCGCCATTAAGAGAAATTTTTTCTAAAATAGATTACTTTCATAGAAATAGGATTGATAGAAACCCCCATTGGAGATGGTCTAAGTAAAGGGAGATCATGCCACCAGGTCGAATATATATATATATATATATATATATATATATATATATATATATATATATATATATATAAAAGGTAAGACGAACGCTCCCATCGAATATATATATATATATATATATATATATATATATATATATATATATATATATATATATATATATAACTCGTCTCCACTGGAACTCGAACTCCGACCACTTGGGCCGCATGCCTCTCTCTTAACTACTAGGCTAGAGGTCATTTGCAATATATATATATATATATATATATATATATATATATATATATATATATATATATATATATAAAGAGAGAGAGAGAGAGAGAATAAGGGAGGTGAGGTGCCACCTCACCGTGAGGTGGCACCATGTCCCCCCCCCCCCCCATGCTATGATTATGCACTCTGGTGCATGATGATAGCATAGGGAGGTGATATGTAGCCACCCTCCATAGAGTGACACCTCACCTCTCTCTCTCTCTCTCTCTCTCTCTCTCTCTCTCTCTCTCTTTATATATATATATATATATATATATATATATATATATATATATATTTGAAGCAATGGTTAATTGTGGTGAACTCGCCTCCACTGGGGCTCGAACTCCCGACCACTTGGGCCGCATGCATGCGGCCCAAGTGGTCGGGAGTTCGAGCCCCAGTGGAGGCGAGTTCACCACAATTAACCATTGCTTCAAATATATATATATATATATATATATATATATATATATATATATATATATATATATATATATATATATATATATATATATATTCTGAATGATCCCTAGCCTAGTGATAATGGTGAGACATGCGGCACAAAGGGGTCAGCGGATCAATTCTTAGTGGGAGCAGAGGCGGCCATGGCGATCACTCAGGACGGCCAGGGCGACCGCCCAAGACCCCCGGATCATGAGGGACCCAAAAAATAATTTAAAGATAAATATGTTAATAATTTTGTATCTCATAATAGAACTATTATATGCCATGAACCCTATTAGATATAAAGTTATTTTGGTGTAGTGGTTAATACTTTAGACTCCATACTAAAGGTCCTAGGTTAAATCCTTGGTTGTAGCTTTCTTTTTTTAAAGCTTTTTAATATATTTGCATCATGGAAGCCTTATTTTGAAAGTTCGTCATGGGCCCCATGAGTTCAGTCTATTAAGTCGTGTGTTGTCTGGTGTTAGTTAAACTTGGTAGGGACCCTGAGCAGCAACATTATGGAGAGGTCGTTGATCATTAATCAAATACAGTATGTGTGATGTTTCTGAAGTTTTGTACTTGGTCTCAGAGCTTATCAGTGCAAAATCATCTATCATTCTACACCAAGTATGCCAGCACAAAATATCAAGTTTTAGAAACTTCAACATTTATGCCATCAGTTTCAACATACAACTATGAATAACATCTGGTTTCATGACATGACACGAAGACATAAATTTTGATTCAACACGTTACATAAGGTAAATCTGAATCAACTATCTCACTTCTGATAATGAAGTCCAGTATTGGGGAGGTATAGCCACTATAGCCAGCACTCAGAAATGGTATTAATAGTGCATAGGCAATCATAAATAAGTTTCAGTCACTTTGGTATCACAGGATGGAATATCCACACTTTCCTTTCGTCTGACGAGCAATATTTCATTCTACCAAAAACAAAAAGTAACGATTCCCATCTGTGTTGTGACCAAAGGGGCAGTCGCCAACGCCACCATGGAAATATGACATCGTTGAAACATACAAAAACAATATTCTAACATACATAAAAATGTTAAGTATATTGCTGTATAGTTACTCTTAGATATGCTTCAACATATAAAATAACAAATAAATAAATAAATAATCAAATTCGTATCTTGTTACTGTAAAGATAAAGGAACTGGGTGGATGGATCATGGATGCACGTTTGGACCACAGAAACAGCCTCTCCACAATGGAGGTACTGCTGGATACATATCGACTCTTCCAGAACCTTGTATTAAAAAGAATGGACACCTCATAGTAGCATGGTACATGTCTCGTCATTATTGACATCATCAACAACACTTCCAATGAAAATGTATTAATCAATTTTCTTATAACAAGTATGAACCTTCATGAATTCTCAAGATTTGGTGCAATGACATGGACTTTTAACATTAACATGGTTTCTGAGCAACCCATAATCTCTCTCTCTCTCTCTCTCTAGCACACATGTTAAGTGGATTAACACAAAATTATACAACTGCTTGAATCCAACTACAACCCATAAATGGGTCTTCGACTTGTAGGGGATGTTTATAAATATATAACACCAATGTTCGAGATATTGGATATCGGGTTCATATCAGTTTGGGTTTTGAGATAACGGATGTTGTACGGACATATATTGAAATATTATATATCAATATATATAAATATTATATATCAATATATATATATATATATATATATATATATATATATAAAAGAAAAAAATACACACACACTAAATGTTCTATCAAATTTAAATTTCTAGATGAACTAATGTTTATCCTAAAAGACTAAACCTATGTAACTAACTAAAAATAGCTATAAAAACATCTAACATAACATCGTAACAAACTAACAATTACAAGATTACAAATAAAACAAACTAGTAATATTAATATCGTATCAATATAAAAACCTACTCGACAAAGATTGAAGCGGGGAGGCTCATGGTCGCGGCTAGAGAGAAAGAGAGAGATGGGACTCTAATATTGGTGTTCCTCCACCAACCTTTAGGCTTCAATATCACCAATATATGTAACATTGTATAATCCTCATCCCTCACATTCTAGAGTTTTGGTGTAGAAGCAGGACTCTAATATTTACTATGACGTTTGGGCTCACCAAACCACGAAGAACACCAAATTTCTTTATACAACTTTCTAATTCATGTTGCTGTCATCATCCACCACCCAACCAAAAATCTCATCCACATTCTAACCAAAGAATTCTTCAGGTATTAACTGGCTGCTGACACAAGTCCATCAAAAGCCTAAACCCTAAAGTTGATCACTTCTTATAACATCACAACATGAAGTTTTAAGCAAGATACGGTAACAAATTAGAAGTTCTCAATGAGATACAAATGAAGCGTGACTTAGAAAGCAGAATAGCACAAAATATAGGCAACAAACTTTTAAACAAGAAATCAACCTAAAGTAACCAGGCTTCCACAGGATACAGTGAAAGTGAAAGAGAACGGTAACGGGAAAGGGTTGGTTCAAGTGCATTGAATATTATAATAAAGGAAATTTGAGTCAAACATATAGAACTATATTGCACGGACACACCAAAATGGTTTCCGTATTCGAATCGTGTCCGTACCAGTGTCTTGTATATGTATTAATGCAACATAGGTAACTACCTCTAACTATTTGAAAATGTCCGTTTTTCGTACCCGTATTTTGTTCGTACCTTTATCCATGTCCGTACTCCTGCAACATAGGTACAGACATGTGTATGGGGTAACCCAGAACTCTCATTGTTCATCCCCTCAGAAATGCTAGTCATTTTGAATATCCTACTGAGCTATTCCATATAGTACAATGAAACCATTATACCCGCAGTTTGAACAATAAACGACCAAATCATGGAGGGGGGTACAATGCACAGAAGCATCCAAACAACAGTAACTTTCGAGTGCGCAATCATTCTGTCAATGAATCGACTTGGGAACTCGAAGCGAATATGAAGGAAAACTTTCCTTCTTTATTTGATAGAGGTAGCATTTTGTTTTAAGTTTCGAATATGAAACTTTTTATTAGTGTGTTATTATGTAGTACCATGTTCCTGGGAGCACAGTGTGGACTAGCGGCTGGAATGGTCCAGTTGAAATCAGATAATGGAAAAACATTGCCGGTATCGATTGATCGGGACAAATGAATTGAGACTCTTTCCTTGTTATGGATTGAATTCTTTAGAATTGTGCCAAAGATGCAATGAGTCGTGTCTTGGGGAGTGAGCTTGATATAAGAGTCTGTGCCTCAAAACCATTACACTGTTGGTTTTTTATGTTTTCGTTATTGGCTTTATGATGCATTTTCGTAGATGTTTTAGATGAATGCTTTGATTGCTTGCTTTCACTGTCTCTACATTCATATCGAATTCCTAAGAAAAAGAGAAGAATTATTGTTGGTGCAAATGCATGTAAGCAAGTAAACGGAGCTTGACGTCGCGTGGAAGATCTCTCTCTCTCGGCAATTCACCAAAAAGTGAGTGGCTTTGATCCTTCGAAGATCCCTAATCTTCCCGCGTAACAAAAGGATGACTTTGTTATTGCGTAATAATCTGACCAATGACACCTAGCATAAAATCCATAAAGATAAGTAATCACATTATTATTAACCTGCTTTAGTAGAATGATGATCATGTGTATTGTTGTAACACATATGTTAAAGTTCCAGGATTTGGATAGTGAGTGTGTCGAGTTACGATTCGAGGAATAAGGTAACACAGAAGATAAGTCCTTCAATTGGGCAAGAAAAATCACTAGATTGGACAATTGGCATTTAGAGCTACGTCTCGAAAGAATGTGGCAAGACAAATGAGAATTGTTGCATATCTATTTAATTTTATATCGTCATGCATGATATGTTTCTTTATATCTAGTTGCATATGTATGCATGGTCATGGACAACTTATGCACAAGGTATAGTTCCGCGAACGGTACTCCGAGGCCTCGGAACCGCTTCGTCCTAGAGGGAACATGATGGTGCTAAAATAACTGCAATGAAATTGCGGGACTTTCAGTAAGACTAGCTACATGTGTTGAAAAGGAGATCGAATGTCCATTTATAGTCCAAGATGGTGTGTCGATAGTGAACTTAATAGTAGACAAAGACAGGTGACATTTCTAATGATGTATTATGCAGACAGAGTAAGTTGTTACTCGTTTACATGGAATGACAAAGGACCATAGGCACTAAATGGTAATGGTTATGTTGTTTCTTTTATGTCCCTATCATAAATGAATTGTTAATTGACCCTAAGGTAAGATAGCAAGATCATTATTAATTGTGTTACTCTCACATTAATTAAATGTTGATTTATGGTAAGATTGGTTACAACATTATACGGCAATGTACTGATCCACGTCTCCACATATGCTAGAAATCTAAGAGACGATAGAAGATGCTTCTTGTTCGACTATTTAGAAGATCCACACTCCTTTTGAAGCCCTTGATTGGAGAAGAAGACTTCCACTGAAGGTATTGTTGCGCTTTGTTTTAATAAGGAATATGATGTAGGCGGTAAAACAATATGAGGCAAAAAAATTCAGACTGTCTCAATATGCGAGTTCAAAGTTTATCGATGAAGTGTCCAAGACTAGTCGCTTTAAGCAGGGCCTGCTCTACAATCTTAGGTCGTAGTCCAGAAGTACCGAACTTTTAAGGAGTCCTACAACCATGCAAAAGAGTTGGAACCACACTACCCTCAAACTGATCCCGTACCGGTGCAGAATTTCAACAATAAACGACCAAATCATGGAGGGGGACAATGCACAGAAGCGGCCAAACAAAGTGACTTCCAAGTTGGCAATCATTCTGTCAATGAATCGACTTGGGAACTCGAGGCGGATATAAAGGAAAGCTTTCCTTCTTTATTTGATAGAGGTGGAATTTGTTTTAAGTTTCGAATACGAAACTTTTTATTAGTGTGTTATTATATAGTACCATGTTCCTGTTGCGGAGCACAGTGTGGACTAGCGGTTGGAATGGTCCAGTTGAAATCAGATAATGGAAAAACAATGTTGGTATCGATTGATTGGGACAGATGAATTGAGACACTTTCCTTGTTGTGGATTGAATTCTTTAGAATTGTGCCAAAGATACAGTGAATCGTGTCTTGGGGAGTGAGCTTGATATAAGAGTCTATGCCTCAAAATATTTACACTATTAGTTTTCGATGTTTTCATTATTGGCTTTATGATGCATTTTCGTAGATGTTTTCGATTAATGTTTTGATTGCTTGCTTTCAGTGTCTCGACATTTATATCCAATTCCTAAGAGAAAGAGAATAGTTCTGAATTATTGTTGGTGCAAATGCATGTGAGCAAGTAAACGGAGTTGACGTTGCGTGGATGATCTCTTTCTCTCGACAATTCACCAAAAAGTGAGTGGCTTTGATCCTTCAAAGATCCTTAATCTTCCCGCGTAACAAAAGGATGACTTTGTTATTGCGTAATAATTTGATCAATGATACCTAATATGAAATCCAGAAAGATAAGTAATCACATTATTTTTAACCTGCTTTAATAGAATGATGATTATGTGTATTGTTGTAACACAGATGTTAAGTCTCAGGATTTGGACAGTGAATATATCGAGTTAAGACTCGAGTAATATGGTAACATAGATGATAAGTCCTTGAATTGGGCAAGAAAAGAGCTACGTCTCGAAAGAATGTGGCAAGACAAATGAAAATTGTTGCATATCTATTTAAGTTTTCTATCGTCGTGCATGATATGTTTCTTTATATCTAGTTATATGTATGCATGGTCATGGACAACTTGTGCATAAGGTATAGTTCCGCGAATAGTACTCTGAGGCCTCAAAACCACTTCGTCCTAGGGGGAACAGGATGGCGCTAAAATAACTGTAACGAAATTACGGGACTTTCAGTGAGGCTAGCTAAATGTGTTGTAAAGTAGTTTGAATGTCGATTTTATAGTCCAAGATGGTGCCTAGTGAACCTAATAGTAGATAGGTGACATTTCTAATGATGTCTTATGTAGGCAGAGTAAGTTATTACTCATTACAGGAAAGTACAAAAGACCGTGGATAGGAATCACCGAATGGTGATGGTTATATTGTTTCTTTTATGTCCCTATCATATATAAATTGTTAATTGACCCTAAGACAAGATAGCAAGATCACTACTAATTGTGTTCAATGTTGTAAAAATCGTTAGGCGGACTCGGTGCGGCGGAGGTCTGCCTAGCGCCTAGTCCGCCTAGAATTTTTTTTTTGAAAATTTTAAAATTTGAAATTTGAAATTTCAATGTTCTAAAATCCAAATACTATCTTAAAACCCAAACAAATATCCAAAATACAACTAAGAATAAACAAAATCAAAAAATCAAAAAAATTCAAAAAACCCACCGCCTAGGGGCGCCTAGGCCCGCCTAGCCCACCGCCTAGGGGGTTTTCGGTGCGGTGGGCGGGCGCCTAGCGCCTAGGCGGGCGCCTAGGCCGATTTTTAGAACACTGATTGTGTTACTCTCAAATTAATTAAATGTTGATTTATGGTAAGATTAGTTACAGCCGCTCATCAGCACATGACAATGTACTTATCCATGTTTCCACATATGCTGGAAATCTAAAAGACGATCGAAGACACTTATAGCTTGTCCGACTCTGTAGGAGTCTTGCAGTCCTTTTGAAGCTTCCAATTGGAGAAGAAGACTTCCGTTGAAAGTGTTGTTGCGTTGTTTTAATAAGGGATATGATGTATTGAACGGTTGTATCTCATTTCAATATTCTGTAAGTTGTAAGCCATGTTTGGCATTTCTACTCCGTTGTTTGAGTTTGCTGCTACAAAAGTTATCAATAAAGACATTTCAATTATGTTATGTGTTATCCAATTTCTCTGCGATCTACTCCGTATTCTCCCAAAAAAAAATATGTTTTACAAAAGGAGTACGAGCACGCCTTGTACAAGCGTAAATTAGGCTTGTACAACATCACGTCCAGTGACGACTACCGATTCGGCAGAAACGGGACGTGACACCATGTGGTTCTTACGCTTTGATAGACCTACTAACTTCGCCTACCGGCAACTATATGAGCGAAAACCATTGATGTTTATTGCCAATTATATGAATCAATCTTCGAATGATAAGTTGCACAAGACTTAACATCGCCTTCCATTATGAGGGCCTTCTCAATCTATATAGTATAAAGTACAGAGAACTTCGATCTGCATTTGCAAATCATACACCCAGTTTTGCAACCTCTAAGCTTCTGAATTCCTTATTTTCAACATCATTTTACATCAAGAGTGCAAATATATCCTCCTTAGATAGAATTGTGTGGCTCACAACATGACTATATTCCTTTATTAACGTAATGAAACCTCAACCCTGTACGCTCAATAAGTGCCCTTAAATGAAATTTTAATTTATATATGATCAATCCAATAATATTCTAGATTTCTAAAAAGGTGGACATTTTTTGCTTTAGTACCCTATTCAGAGGGAAGACTCAACTTGAAATTAATACCCTTAAAGCAGAAAGTTCTAAGCAACCTTTGCAATAGTGAGAAATGATTATGAATAATCATCAATTTCAAGCTCCATCACCAAAAATTCCTGTCAGGTAACACATTGATGAGTAGAATAGTATGCGAATCAGCCTATGAGATCTTTCTGAAAATACATACAAAATAACTCATTCTCAAGAATCATAGTTCATACATGGAAATAGCAAATGAATCTTGTCATCTAAGGTTAGTCTGAAACCTAGGACTGCACTATAGCTAAACAAAAGTGTCCACCATATAAGCCTTTGAAGAGATCTAACAACTAATTTTGCCTACACCGAGCTTACTTGTTTCAGGCACACAAACCTCTAACAAGGCATACATTTACAAATACTGATACAGGGGCACATGCGTAAACCCAAAAAAACAAGCTTGTTCCCCTGAATGCTGTCCAAGAATTTGGTCAATTTTTGTTCTATACATGTCTCAATATTTTAAGTCATAAGCCCCTGAAAACACAATGAACTTGAGACCTACGTAGAACTTTAAGATGTGTTATAAATCACTTCACGAGATTTTTGTATCGTGTACTATGTTGTCATAGGCGACGTCTAGGTGCGCCTAGGCGCGCAGGTTGGAGAGGCCTCGCCTTGACTTGGGAAAAAATTTCCTGTGTGAGGTTTTGCTCGCCTAGGCGTGCCTAGACGTCCGCCTAGGGTCGCACAGGGGGAAAAATGCCCGCCTAAGGTCTCCCAAATTCCCAATTATGCTTACTATCCTAACTTGATGTTGAATATTAGTTATTTCATTTTTTTGCTTATTATATTACTTCTATACTTATTTGCTTAATGCTTATTGTTTATTAGTTATACTACAGATTTGTTGTATGCATAATTGCAAAAAAATAATAATAATTCAAAGCAGCAGATCCTGGGGGGGCGCCTAGGCGAGGCGGGTAGCATGCCGCCAAGGTTATAAACGGCGGTAGGCGGGTGTGCGGCGGAGAGAGTCCGCCTACCGCCTAGGCCGCCTAGGCGGTCAATACATTTTGAATACTTTTTACTATTTTGCCACTTTTTTTTTTGCATAATATGCATATTTTAAGAGTGTTCCATACATAACTAAGTTGTAGAACGAAGATTTATAAAGTTTTAGTTTTGTAAAAGTGAACCATAGGCCCATAATACTTAAAAAAAATCTTTTTTGCCAAAATATTTTGTTAAATATTGCTCCGTCTAGGCGCCGCCTACGCCGCGTCACCTTCGCATATGCCGCCAACCTCCGTTGGCCGCCTACTTCACCGCCTACCGAAAAGCGGTGCGGAGAGGGACCGCCTACCGCCTAGGCGGCCGCCATTTAGAACACTGCATGCCGCCTCGCCTAGCGCCCAGTACAACATAGATCGTGTACTGTTTAGCAGTGTTCTAAAACAAGGATTAATCGATGATTCATTATCGAGCCTCTCCCATTAAATCGGGGTTGGCTGTGGAGCATGAAAAAGCTCCACGAAACAAATGATAAAGTGTTCATGAATGGCTGTCAACTTGACGTCAACCCTTAATGATTGTTTCAAAAGCAATGAGGGTATGAGCAAGAGAGGGCCTTGCAATAAAACTTAGATCACCCGATGGCAGGTAGGATAGGATGTCGGGCATCTATTGTTCTCCATTTTATATATCAAAACCATCCTAGAAGATTTTATCTTATATACCCTTAACAGACAACACTTCCCATGATTTTTGTGTATTATACTATATTGCCTCCCATTGGTCCATCCCAGCATTCTCATTTCAGCTAGGTTCACTTTTAAGGTCTGGTTACTTAGCCTGTCTGTCCAACATAGAGACATAAAGCATCAGTGATCTTATAGCTATCCTAGAGAACTTTCTCCTTCAGCTTTAAGATATAATGTGACTATAGAACACTTGAAAAGAACCCGCCCAACTAAAAGGATCCTGGTTTAGTTGCATACTGACATCCTTTTCGACCACACCATCATGATGAACAGTTGATATAGTATCACTCTGAAGTATATTAGGAAAAACCATGTCCTAGATTAAACTTTTAACTCTGATATCACAAGAAGCATACTTCAGTCTTTTCATTATTTTTCTTGTTTCCGCTATACTAGCTTTGGTTTGACTTACCTGACTTACTGCGCACACCCTCTCTTAACGAATAAATCCTAACAAGTGAGTCCTAAGTATAAGTGGCATTAATTGGTTGATATATGGGCAATCGGATATGCGACAAAACAGACCTAGGCCCCTTCAAGATGGCAATTCAAGGTTTCTAATCTGATATATAGTACATGAACAAAAAATGAAGCAGCATCTACAAAAGGTTCAATGGAATATCAGTTCCACCAGCATTACTCTACACCACCATGTTAACCATACAGCACTGGACATGAGCATATATAGACAACATCATGATAGTATTTATTTTAGAAAATACTAGGTCAGTGTGGTGACATTGCTGTGAAATAAATCGAACCATCATTACTTAATCCCACAGAAAAAATCTCTCTTGAACGCAAACGCTTTATACCACAAACTTAACACTAGCCCTCAAGAATCTGAGCAAATAAGATATACTATTTTGTTCTGTTCAGATTTGGCTCATATGAAACATTGCTTTGTTCTTGTATGTATCCTCTAGATCTGGCACAAATAGGTTTCCTAGTTAGACCAATTACTCGTGGATATTACATTCTCCACTTTTCTAACTTGTGGAATCCAATAGCAAGATATCAATAAACCAACTAGCTCAACTAATGCAATGAGATTAGGTAATAAGCCCATGAAAACTACACATTCATACAAATAGATTACCCCTGTTGTTCCCGATTCCTTCACAAGCTAATATAAATCATGATGTGAATTAAAATGTTATAATACATACACACACATGCCATAAGTGTATCCTAAATTTTCTAAAATTGTAATCCAAATCCGTATTTTCTGTGTTGAATCTAGTATTTGCGTCCATGCAAACTAGGAGACAAGATATGTGCCTATGAGTTCCTTATCATGCTATTTGGATTCATCAACATTAAAGAATTTGATTTTCTTTTTTCGTTTTCTAACAGTTTTGAACTAAACCATCCGAATTCTGTATGTTGCAGGTTCGTGATGCCTAGTATACGAATGTGCCCAGTCAATTCAATGCCATAACAGAAAGCAAGTAGAAGGTAGTGTGACCTTGTGGATGGAATATTTAGAATATTTAAACATTTCAGGTCTAGCTAAGACTAAGATTAACTATCCCCCATTGTATTTTGATATATTGTTTTTGAAGTCATTTCTTTTGGGGTAGTAATCAAGGTTCGCAGTATCGGTATCGGAATTGGTATCGGACAATTCCTATGAGTATCGGGATCGCCGGTAACGGCAATATTGGCGGTTTATGATCGGAGTATCAGTTTCTATAGCAGTGGAGTTGGAGGAAGATAAAAAAAATAGAAGAGCAGTTAAAAAAAGGCCAATTATGATGAGTAGATTCTTGTTGCAAATGAGTACTTAGAGTGCAATTATAGGTATGAATCAGGATATGCAAAATTGGGGCCGAAGACAAAAAAACCTAGCAGAACATTGATCTAAAGAAAATATAGTTGCGGATCTCTCTATGGCAATTTTTATTCTTCGTGACCAAGCTCAGAGCCAATTTGTATTTTACAAAGATGGAGGCCAGTTTGAGGAGAGGTCTCGAGTTTAGAAAGATAGCTTCTGATTGTTTTGGTTTACCTATGTCCTATAGGAGACTTTGATGTTAACTTAGATTAATAGAATAACAAGGTTCAAACTATTGTTTTCGGTTTCGGCCTTTTTTGGGTATCGGTTAACTGTTGTAAAGTTCTGTGTCATTTTTACATAGTATACCAGCACTTAAAAATGATCAGAGAGTTTGAGCATGAACTCATAGTAATATATACAGTTTGACGTAGTATCATAAGGTGAACAGGACTCCTTCACATTCTTAGATTGAATGGCATCTTTGCATTTACACTCAACTAAAGCTTGTGACTTATGGTGCTTAACCGATTCTTCTCTTTCCCGGTTAATTTAAGATAGTTAAATTTAGTCGTGCGTATTCGTGTATGTCTAGTCGTTTATATACTGTGTCGCGTGTATCTGTGTGCGTGTAACATAGTATTACATGTTATATACTAAAAGATAATCTAATTCTAATTTCTAACGCCATAAAACTAACTAGCAAGTAGCTAACATAACAGAATAACAATTGTAAGTACAAACAACATTAAATACAAGTGTTTGTGTGTGAAAATTTAGAAAGGGAAGCTGATAGATATAATCTCTTGGAATTCTTGACACAACATTGCATGATTCCTCCTACGGACTCGACCACAGAGTCAGTTAAACAAACATAGAATGAACGTTAACGGAAAGCTCCTCCTCGTGTGCTTATAGTGCGTAACAACAGAGAAAGTTTTTCAAAATCCAGACCTTTTCTTCTCCGAAATGAAATAGAGCAAACTACCTCCTCGGACCCGAGGAGGAGAAGGACATGCTGCTCCATGGGAACTTGGTCTCCGCCGCCGCCGATTTATCCATTTTCTTCTTCTTTTCGTTGTTGCCTCCGTCGTTCCTGCTCCGTCTGCCGCCGATGGGGCGACGATGACTCCCGGGATGATGGCGGTGTTCCCCTAGGTCCCTGCGGCGCCTCTGCTCGAGATGGTCGTCGTGGAGCCAGTGGGAGGGCGTCTTGCTCTGGGTGCCGTCGGGGTCCTCGACGACCACCGAGGGCTTCTTCTTTCCGAGGAGCTTCTTCTCCATGGCCTCCTTGACCCATGGGATCGGGAAGAGGTCCGGGGAGATGGAGAGGGGCGACTTGAGGGTTATGTAGGCCTTCTTGTAGTCGGGCTTGGCGGCTAGGTATCCGGCGACCTTCCGCTTCTTCCCTTCCATGTTGAGGGTCCGGACGTCCTCCACCTGGAAGCCGTAGAGGGACTCGAGCACGCGGCGGATCTCGATCTTGGAGGCGGAGGGGATGGTCTTGAGCGCGAACTCGCGGATGCAGTCGAAGGGAGGGGGCGGGAGGAGGACCTTGATCGGGAGGTTGGCGAAGTGGATCACCCGGCGTCCCAGTCGACTCCCCATCACTACTCTTTCTCCCTCTCTCTCTCTCTCTCTCTCTCTCTCTCTCTCTTCTCTCTCCACACACACAAACACAAACACAAAGGAGGAGCGGCGGCAAAGAACATTAGGTTATCTACCAGAAATTATTAGATGGTTCGGACTCACCAAATTATTAGATGGTCCGGATTTACCGGCTCACTACGGTATAACTTGCACGTGCAATACATGTTCACAAAAAAGAAGACAAATGTTAAAGACCACCCCTTTTTACTAAGAGCCACCAACCTACTAAGGGCAACCATCATACACTCTTATTTTTACTAAGGGCAACCTAAAATGAACCATTTTACTAAAGACTACCAAAGGAAAAAACAAAAAAAAAACAAAAAAACAAAAACCCAAAACCCCTCTTTCCCGTTCGTCCCCCCCTCCTCCTCGAACTCCTCCGCCTCCTCGAGCTCCTCCTGCCAGCAGATCATGAAGCAACCGCCGTCCTCCTTGACCTTGTAGGCCTCGCAGCCGAAGCTCTACAACATCCTCCTCGCCTGCAGCAGCTCGTAGTAGCTCAGCGGCACCCTCCTGAACCCGGCTCCGTCCAGCCTCCGCACCCACCTCTCGAGCTTCTCGTGTCTCTCCCTCCGCTCCAGCCCTCGCTGGCGATGATGTTGCTGATCTCCTCCCCGAACAACAGCTTCTCCACCCTCGTCCGCTCCACCGACTGTCGCACCACCACCGACTCCAGGCAGTCGAACAGCGCCCATAGAAGTTGAGGGCCTCCATGAACCTCTCGCTCAGCACGGCCCCGTTGTGGTTGGACTCCTGTTCCGTGACAACCATGATCTTGGGCGATAGCCCCCACAGCGCGGCCAGGAAGCCGTCCATCCTCGCGGAGGGCGCCAGCGGGTCGGAGTCCGCGCTCGGGGGGGCTGCAGGGCTTGCCTGCAGTCCTATCTTCACTTTGGACTGCAGGCAAGTCCTGCAGTCACTGTAAGTTGAAAATTTTAAAAAAAAATCTAGGACAGCAGGCAAGCACTGCAGTCCTATGTTCACTTTGGACTACAGGCAAGCCCTGCAGCCCTCGATTGATAGCGCGGGGTGGCCCTTAGTATTTTCAAAATGGTAAACTTGTAATTTTTTTAAAATTTTAAGTTGGTGGCCCTTAGTAAAAAGGGGGTGGCCTTTAACATTTGCCAAAAAAAATGAGGTGCCACAAAAAATTATTAAAACGAAAAATTTCATAAAAGCATAAAAGTTAAAAAAAACATTACGTAAAAGACACAAAGTCTAGGTTAATTGTAAGAAGAGCATCGTCGCGCCTTAAAATAGGATGCCAAAAAAATAAATGCCCTAATTTACGGCGTCAAAATATCTTCGTTTAATTAGTTTGCCCCCTGTCCCTTAAGCACGGCCGGTTAGGAAGCTAAACTATAAGCTAGGTAATTAAACAAGAGCCAAGGGACATTAAAATTAGGCACACAAAAGTAGGGCGTATAAAATATTTTAGCGCCCAAAAGTGGGACGTAAAACTTTTTTTTAATAAAAAACGTGCCCAAAAGAAGGATGTGGAATTTGTTTCCCGTTGCTTTCCCTCGCATGCAGAAGCTGTCGTGTGGCTGCTCGGTGTGCCTCGTGGCTGCTTAACCCAGCCGCGTGTGTGGCCGTGGGTGCCCCGTTCCCTTTTTTGGCATGCATTCACTTCTTTTCATGTTACTTTTGACCCAAATTGATGGTTGGTTTTGTATTGTAGTTGTTTCTTTTCCTTCCTTCAAGGCTCTTTTGACCGCATTGGATGAAGTGTTTTGGATTGTATTATTCAGCTAAAATTTGAAAGTGTATACAAAGAGAAGAACACTCCTTACAGAAGCAAGAGAAGAACACAATCTAAAGCAAAAGAAGAGAAGAGGAAGAAAGGAAGAGAGTAGCAGGAGATAGACAGGAGGAGGAGAAGAAGAACCATTTATATCAAATAAAGGTTAGTGAAACTTTTATGTATAGCCAATAGTTAAGTAGTGTGTTTAGTATAGTTTTGGAGATCTCGAAAAAAAAATTACGCTTTAAAGAATGGCGTAGATTTTGCTGCACCTTGTATGCATATTTTAAGTTCTGGTAAAATTAATGTATAATATCTGTCATCAATTTTATAGATGGATGTTTGAAATGATGGTCGAATACCAGGTGGACCTATTACACAGGCTATTATCCAGGAGCGAGGCTCTCACGTTTCAAATCCGGTATTCGACGGAAAGGTATTTTTAGTTAAAGTAAATTATCATTATTCACTACTAAAATCTGCTCAATTGGTGACGTAAATTTAGCGACGTTGGCAAAATGTCGCTAAATTGTGGACATTAGCGACGTATAAATAAAACGTTGGTAACCGTCGCTACTAGCGACACAAATAGCGACGTGACAACGACGTATATTAGTTACGTGAGGTAGTCGTCGCGAAACGTTGCTACAACGTCGCTAATTGCGACTAATTTAGCGACGTTAGTAATAACGTCGCTAAATTCTAACTCAATTAAATTCCCCCCCCCCCCTCCCGATTCATTTTCCCCCATCCATTTTACTCTCTCACTCTCTTTCTCCGGCGCTCTCGCTCTCACTCTCTCCGGCGCTCTCACTCTCTCCGGCGACTTCACTCTCTCCAGCGACTCTCCTCTGGTACGTGACTTCCTCTTTCTCTCTCTCTCTATTTGTTGTTGGTGGTTGGGGGTGCTGGTGGCTCGGGGGGAGGGACAAGGTGGTGCGGGTGGTTGGGGGTGAGGAATGGTTGGGGGGGTGGGACAGGGGGGTGAGGGCGGCTGGGGGTGAGGAGGGGGACTGGGAGAAGGGGAGGGTTAGGGTTGGGGGGAGGGGCGGGGGGGGGGGGGGGGGGTTGAGGGCGGGGGGGCTGGGGAGGGGAGGGGGGATGGTGGGGGAGGGTTGGGGATAGGGTTAGGGGTGGTGTAGGGGTTGGGGGGGCTGGGGAGGGGAGGGGGGCTGGTGGGGGAGGGGTTAGGGATAGGGTTCGGGTTAGGGTTAGGGGTGGTGTAGGGGGGAGGGGTGCGGGGGAGCTGGGTCAGGGGCACTGATAGTGCCAAAAAATTTGATTTTTTAGTAATAATTATTTGTTTTCTGACACCGAAAAATCTGATACTTCGATTCGAAACCACGTACCGATAGTGCCGATATTTGTAACACGTAGTTTTGATGGTTGGTTAATTTGTAACACGATAGTGCCGATATTTGTAACATGTACCGATAGTACCGATATTTGTAACAGGTAGTTTCTTTGATCCCGATACTCATAGGAATGGTCCCGAGTCACGACCGTAGTATTTAGTATATTCGTTTTAGTTTGTAGTATATTCGTTTTAGTTTTGAAGTTTATTCGTTTTAGTATGTAGTATGTAGTAGGAATGGTCCCAAGTCACGGCCGTAGTATGTAGTATATTCGTTTTAGTTTTGAAGTTTATTCATATTTGCAGATATCTAGAAATGACTATATCCATGTATCTGCTAGACCGTTCATGGATGTACAACCGCATTCGAGATGACAGGTGCGGTGTGCGAGATGAATACATCGTCGGAGTAGAACAATTTCTCCAATTTGCAAAGGCGTTTTCTCAGTCCATGGACGACATGGACATTAAGTGCCAGTGTGCAAAATGTCGGAACATGAAGTTTCAACCAGAATTGGATGTGACGTATCAATTATACACAAAGGATTTCCTTCCGAATTACTACCAATGGACCGCACACGGAGAGCTTGTACCTTTAGCATTCCAAGCGGAGCCTTATGTGGAGCCTTATATGAATGTCCACAACCGAACTGGTGTCGATAACGAGTACGTGAACATGGTCTTCGACGCTGCGGGGCCTAATTTTGATCCATACAATTATGACGCAGCTGAGGAGGCACCGAATGACGATGCCGCGAAGTTCATGGAGTTGCTGGAGAATGCAAGGACTTCTTTATGCCCTGGCTGTGAGGACCATTCACCGTTACAGGTGATCACTCGGCTCTTGAGCATAAAGTCTGACTTTAACATGTCGCAAGAATGCTACAATAGAGTGCTCGAGTTGATTACCGATATCTTGCCGGAGGGTGCCAAGTTACCGAACGATTTCTACTGCTCTAAGAGGATGGTGAGATCCCTCTTGATGGGATACGACAAGATCGATTGCTGTCAGAACGGATGCATGCTTTACTACAATGATCACAAGGATGCAGAAGTGTGCAGATTCTGTGGTGTTGATCGCTTCAAGCCAACTGCTGCAGACAAGTCTAGAAGACCGACTACTTCAATTCACTACTTGCCATTGACGCCGCGGCTGCAGAGGTTGTTCATGGTGAAAGAGACTGCCGAAAATATGAGTTGGCACAAGCGACAACAGACCGAAGGAGTATTGGATCACCCATCTGATGGAGAAGCATGTAAGTACTTCGATCGAGCGTATCCTAATTTCGTTTCTGATGCGCGTAATGTAAGGTTGGGGCTCTGCTCTGATGGTTTCACCCCATTTGGTCTTTCAGGCTCCCAATATTCATGCTGGCCGGTAATTCTCACTCCGTACAACCTACCGTCTTGGATGTGCATGAAGACACATTACATGTTCTTAACCATTATCATCCCTGGTCCGAACAATCCAAAGAGGAACATCGACGTGTACTTACAGCCATTGATAGATGAGCTGAAGCAGCTATGGGAAACAGGGGCGTACACGTATGATGCTTTGAAAAAACAGAATTTTCAGATGCGGGCAGCACTAATGTGGACAATCAACGACTTTTCGGCTTATGGAATGTTATCTGGATGGAGCACTCATGGTCGACTTTTATGTCCGTATTGTATGGACCGCACTAAGGCTTTTCGTTTGAGACACGGAGGAAAGCCATGCTTCTTTGATTGTCATCGGCAGTTCTTGCCGAAAGACCATCCGTACCGTAGGAACAGAACTGCATTCCGTGCCAGAGCTATGGAGAAGGGCGATCCACCGCCAATGTGGTCCGGAGAGGACACATGGGATCAAGTAAAAGAAATCCCAAGTGCTATTAAAGATCCTACAACGAGCAGCCGTTGCGAGAGATTTGGCGAAGATCATAACTGGACCAAAAGGAGTATATTCTGGGATCTGCCATATTGGAGCACAAATCTGATTAGACATAACCTTGACGTCATGCATATCGAGAAGAACGTGTTTGATAACATAATTAATACTGTAATGGACGTTAAGGAAAAGACAAAAGACAATCAGAAGGCTAGATTGGACTTAGCCGAAATATGCAGACGCCCTACATTGCACATGATAGACAACGGGAAGGAAAAGCTTTTGCGGCCTAAGGCAATCTACTCGCTGGACAAGGAGAACAAAGTGAGACTTTGTATATGGATCCAGGACTTAAAATTTTCGGACGGATACGTCTCCAATCTAAGAAGATGTGTCGACATAAAGGAGTGTAAACTGACCGGAATAAAGAGCCACGATTGCCACGTATTCATGGAGAGGTTAATTCCTGTTGCATTTCGGGAACTATTACCGCCGGTAGTCTGGGATCCATTAACAGAGCTTAGCATATTCTTCAGAGATCTTTGTTCTTGCAAGTTGCTCGTCGATTGTTTAGATAAGCAAGAGAAGGACATTGTGGTAACACTTTGCAAGCTTGAGAGAGTTTTTCCTCCTGCATTCTTCGACTCAATGGAGTATTTGCCAATTCATCTTATCCATGAGGCTCTTGTTGCTGGACCTGTCGGTTATCGTTGGATGTACCCGTTCGAGCGATAGTTGTACGTATTTACGGATATTAACTTTGTTTGTTGAAAATATTATATATTGACATTGTTCGTTGCGGATAGTATTTTTTCTTTATATTTTTTGTATATTCTGGATTATATTGTGCGTGCCGGTGTTGAGTGTTCCACCGAGGGGGTCGGCGAACCCAGGGATTGGATTTTGTATTTTGTATTTTGTATTTTGGCTCAGGCTCCAGCTTCATTTGCATTCTGGAACCTTTTTTTAATATTTTTTTAATTTAGCGACGTTATTTTACGTCGCTAAATATTAGCGATGTTAATAAAGGTCGCTAAAAACGTCGCTAAATGCTGACATGGCAACACGTGTCACCAAATTTGATGTCAGCACATCATCGTCAAAACGTCGCAACAGTGTCGCTAAACGACGACCACACCATAATGTCGCTATTTACGTCGCTAATTAGCATCAACGTTTAAACGTCGCAAAAAATGTTGCAAATTAGCGACGTTACTAACGTCGCTAAAGTACGTCGCCATAGCGACGGTTTGCGACGTTTTTTCGTTTAGCGACACGTCTTTTTTTGTCGTTTCCGAAACGTCGCCCAAAACGTCGCTAAATTTACTTAGCGACGTTTTCATCGAGATTAGCGACGTTTTGTAACGTCGCTAATCTGACAAATTTTGTAGTGATTATAATTGATAATTACAGGCACTAAAAACTTTGAGACATTATTTAGTTATATGGTTATCCGACAATAAAATTACGTGAGCATGGAGACTGGTGCCATGGATGACATCTCACAACTCGCCAAAAGGAACTTGTTTCATCTTTTTGCTTTTTCTATATTGATGCATTCATTTAAGGTGTGACGATAGAGATCTGTTGTTGAGTTTGATAGAGCGATGGTGGCCAGGACGCAGCACATTTCAGCTTTCCTTTGGTGAAATGTCGATCACTCTGGCCGACATGGCCATGATTTTAGGGTTACCGATTACAGGTATCCCTATATATTTTGAAGATGAGAGAAGTATTAGAGATCTTATCAGAACATATCTTGGTGTGGAGCCGGAACCGGATCAAGATACTAGTTCTGGTATCAAAATGACTTAGCTTCGAACAAATTTTCTGCATGTTCATTGGATTGGGATTACACCTGTTCATGTAGATGAGCAACGAGTATGTTATATAGTTTTATATAATTATTGTACTATTTAATATAGTTTTAATATTTGTTTATGTTTTCAGCTCGTATGTTGCACTATGGCTTATTTACTAAGCCTGTGCAGTACATTGTTATTTCCAAACGGGACAGAAAATAAGGTTACTGCAAACCTCCTACCATTTTTTGAAGACTTAGACACTTTTACAAAGCATGCATGAGGTGCCGCAGTGTTAGCCTATGTCTGTCATTCGATGACTAGTTTTGTTACTATTGGATCGGAATGTGATGTATACACAAATATATGTGGATGTATTACACTTTTACAGGTATAATTGGAATAAATTTTCTTTATATATGGTTATATTAATATAAGTTAGACAATTGAAGTTTTTTATTGTCTATTAATGTCACGCCCCAGAACCAGAATACCGGAGAGCGGGAGAGTGACTTAGCTAGCTACGTATTACGGGTAGATGAATACCGTATAATACAATCAATGCTGTCTAAAAGACAAGGGGGTGCATACTACATGAAAGTCTCACTAGGGTTACTCAACATCTATTGTCTCAATCATTCAAACAAGAAACAGTAAATAGAGAACATGTAAGATAAAGCGGTAAGGCATCCCAAACGCTAAGTCAAAATGTTCTTGAGATCTGGCCTTACAAAAACGTAGCCAGAGGATATAACAAGGTATACACAATCGTTATCAGCTGCAGTCTGACTTAGTTATAATTATGTAAAAGTAAGTGCAAGACAGTCCGACTAACATGTCGGTGCCAAGTGACAAAATGTAAGGTAAGTAGCAAAACGAGCAGGAAAGTAAAGAACCCACTCGTGTTCTCCTGCGATCATCCCTCTAGTATTGACCATCTTGGAGGTAGAAGTAAACTGAGACCTCGGGAACTGGCTCTAAATCTGGCCATGCAAAACCAAAGAGGTTAGACCTCTAATAGCAAGTACCATAAGGAAGCACGACATGAGAACTAAAACTAGTGGTAAGAGTTAAGGATATGATAAATAAATCTTCGTTTGTAACTGTGGTTCACACAATATCACGACACTTCAAATCAACTTCCCAACCAAACAAGGACAGAAGTTGGCCCGTCATGTCCTGACATTCTGATCATCTCAGTAGTTAACAGAGTAGGTACAATACACAAACAAATTAATTTAATCGGCAATACAACTACGACGGCTTGCTAACTGTAAGTTCCAAGTTATCCTAGAAATATACAAATAAGGATTTCCTCAGTTCTTACTATATGCAAGCAAGGCTAGACTACCCAATAATTAGTTGTGCCAGTCATGAATTAGACGGGTCCCAACGGGACGCCCGTCATCAGTATACATTAAATAAATATAAGTATATACCGCTCCCTGCCCGTGTGGCAGATTTGCAGTATCTGTGGGAACCAGCCAGCATATCGGGGCACTAATTGTCCCAAGGATGGATGCCATGTAAGAACTCGAGAATCCATTCTCTCCATACAATCGTTATTTTATTTGACTTAGTACTCCCTATGTTAATTGAAATCCCATGCCGTAGATCATGGTCATTCAAAATGAGTACTTTCGTACAAAGTACGATATGCACAACTCTACAACGATGTCCGTGCGGTTAGGTTGTAGGTCTTACATAATATAATACAACAATCAAACCTAACCACGGAATAATCATGTCTTGACTGTAAAGTACACATGTCGCTTTTATAGAAAAATTAGTTGAAGCCTACACGTGTCCATAAGCCAATGTTCGGGATCGGCTAGTCGATTGCAATGGTTCATAGTTAATATAAACGTGTCTCATTCAGTTTCAATAAGACGACTAGCCAGTCTCTTTAGTTCCAACTAGAAACGCATGATCAATCATTTAGTCAAGGTAACAATCATTGTCAATTCGTGCCAAGGCATGAAAGTCAAACTAGTATTTAGTATGGTCGAGTTTATAACTCCCAGGGTTAAGTTCCAGTCATACTGGGCATCCATAAACCAATCGGGACACAGGGCCCATTCCACACCACAATATGTATTAAAATATTAGCATATCATGATTTTATCGAGTTCATGTCAAAAAGGTGTAAGGATATAATAGGAGAAATGCTATGCCGATATAAAGTAAATAAAGTATAGAGCAATAGGAACACCAAGGTTGGATTATGCCAAGGCTAATCTATACCATGACTAGTCTACACCAAAGCTTTACGCTAAGGCCACTGGTTACACCAAGCTTTACGCTAAGGCAAGTACGCACAAAAAGTAACGTTATGCGTAAACTCGTACGTGTAAAAGAATAATATTAAGCGTAAACCAAAATCGCGTAAAGGAATTACGCCAAGCCAAGGAGTACGCGTAAAAGGGAGCTACACGTAAAGAACAGGGTTACGCGCACTACCAAAATAAGTCATATCAGCGACGTATTTAGCGACTCCAAGAAAGAACGTCGCTAATTTTTGGGGGTTTAGCGACGTTTATCTAAGACGTCGCTGTATGTCGCCAACAGCGACTAATAGCGACGTCTAGCGGCTACAATTTGTTAAATGGGAATCTGCGTCGCAAGTTCGTCGGTACACGTCGCTGATATAGCGACGTGTAGCGACGCATTTTAAGCAGTGTCGCCGTTTATTAAATATCACCGACGTGTAGCGACGGCCGAGAAGGACGTCGCTAAATGTTTCATATAGGCGACGAGGGTTTCCTTTTCGATTATTCACAAATTTTTCTCCAATTTTTTGCGCACTCCTCCTCCGCGACGCTCCTCCGACGATTTTCCTCCTCCGGCCTCCTCCTCCGCGACGCTCCTCCAGCGATCTCCCTCCTCCGGCCTCCTCCTTCTCCTCCTCCTCCTTCCTCAGGTAGCTCCTCCTCAGGTAACTCTCCCCTGTCCCCGTTTCCCAGTTTCTCCTCGTCTTCTAGCTCTCTCTCTCGCTTCTAGTTCGTGTCCACGAGAGCGTGGACTCGCTGCGGGGGATACGAGACTCACAGTAGACTTGTTGCGGGGGACACGAGAGCGTGGACTCGCTTCTAGTTCGTGTGACACCTATTTTGTTGGTTTGGACACGTCGTGTCCTACTGTGTGGACACGAGACTCACAATGTGACACCTATATACTAATACTGGGAGTTTTTTGGGCATATCAACGGTCAATTTGATGTTTTGCTTGGATTCGAATTCTAATTTAGGGTTCGAGCCCTATTTACTGATACTGGAAATTTTTTGGGCATTTTCAGGGTTTTGAAATGATGAATAAATTGACTAATAATTATTATCGAGCCCTATAAAATTTTAGCTATGTCACGAAGGATGGATACTAATCCTGTGAATGATTTTTCTCCTAAGTATTCTCGACAGTTGAGTATGATTTAGCTCACTGACATTACTGAAATATGGAATGATTAGTGTAGGGTATGTTGGTCAGGTTTTGACAGAGTTGGGATATGATAGTATATGCATGTTACAATTAACAAGGAATGCTGTTGACACCAAATGTTGCACGATATGTTACTTGAGTAACCTGGAATGTTTTACCTACTGAAACAAATGGTTTGGGCAAGGGTGTGTATAGGTTTGTCATCAGATGGTATGTGATTTTGCCTGCCAAGTTCTGAACAGCAGTCCAGGCTGCCTGCTTAGTTGAAAGTCTTAATTAGACTTTCTGTTCAGTACCCTTTGACTGAATTAAGTTGACCTGAATACTATATTTTAAATCCTAAATCTAAGTCTGCCTGCTGTTCAATTCATGACAGGTTATCTTGTTAACAGTAAATGCCTTCCTTTTTAATATGTATGAAACTCAGAGGTAGGATAAATCCAGTACAAATTAGGGACTGTCATGTTCAGGCAGTTGGTACCAGTATTTAAGACTAGTTTGATTTGTATAATTTAATGTTAAAGGCAGATAGGTAGGTCCTGTATGAGAGACTGGATACCTAGGTAGAAATACACCTACAGCCATTCGACTGGCGAGGTAGAATGTCAGGCATTTTAGAAAAATGGTGAGATATACTAAGTCAGACACTGTCCCTACAGCCATTCGACTGGCGAGGTAGAAATCTATGTATGACATTTGCTATAAGGACTTTGCATTAATCTACGGTACGACATCGTGATCAGGACATAGTCCCTGCAGCCATTCGACTGGCGAGGCAGAAACTATATAGCCGTAGATAAAGTTGACTGTCCTCCGACCCTCATCCCTCGGCAATGATGATACAACAACCTATCACTATATCTTATATAGTAGTAGATGATGTCTTAGTATTACATTATGTGAGTTCATCTTGATTCTGTTACATTCTTCAGATACTAGATACGATAAGAACATATATTACACCATATGTACAGAACATAGATGATTCACACTAATGTATGCTAGAATGAATCTTGGGTTGTGTTCTGAGCCATCCGTTCTCACACTTGGCAAAAAATTGAATTTTTTGTACTTTATCTGCTTTCGAAAATGTACTCAAATTACATGATGGTTCCTTTAGTTAGCTTACTTATGTTACAATTATATTATTTGTGAATATCGATCTTACCAGATGGCACCCATGACCCGAGGAGCAGTACGTCGTTTGAGGGAAACAGTGAATGCTGAGGTGGCTCCTCCTACAGTTAAGGAGGAAGTGACACCGGTTGCTAGTGAGACCGGGAGTTCTATTCATCCAGCATCGGTAGCTAGTGAGACCGGGAGTTCTATTCATGCAGCACTTGCAAGGGACTACATCTCTCCTCACGCCAAAGATCCCGCTTTTTCGAGGTGGTTGTGTGATCGTATCACTGAGCGTTTGCGTGAGCTGCGTGGTTCTCATTAGCTATTAGTACTTATTTGTATTGGACTATTTGTATTGGGTTGTTTTTGTATTAGACTATTTGTATTGGACTACATATATGAATTAGTACTGTGTCAATCTCTGGATTGTATTGGACTACGACATGGTGATCAGGACATAGTCCCTGCAGCCATTCGACTGGCGAGGCAAAAACTATGTATCCGTAGATGAAGTTGACTGTCCTACGACCCTCATCCCTCGGCAATGATGATACGACAACCAACCAGAGAGGATACTCTGAGAGATCCATCTGAGTAGGACGTATACTCTGAGAGATCACCTTTACAAGTATGATATCAGTAGTGGGATTGAGTGTTGGAGGAGATATTATCATAGTATACGTCCTACTTAGATGGGTCTCTCACCGTTACTATTTTTTTTCTGACAGCATGGTGGATGTGCTCCGTCAACAGATTCTTGCTCCGAGCCAAAACTTTGTCCCGGAGCTCAAGTGGACATCCTTCGTGTAGAGCTCGAGTGAGAGGTTTCTGACAGCATGGTGGTCTCCTTTGTCAAAGTATCCGTGCTCATCACACATTGGTTGTGGGACGAGCACGGATACTTTAACAAAGGAGACCACCATGCTGTCGGGAACCTCTCACTCGAGCTCTACACGAAGGATGTCCACTTGAGCTCCGGGGCAAAGTTTTGGCTCGGAGCAAGAACCTGTTGACGGAGCACATCCACCATGCTGTCAGAAAAAAATAGTAACGGTGAGAAACCCATCTGAGTAGGACGTACACACTCAATCCCACTACTGATATCATTCTTATAAAGGTGATCTCTCAGAGTATACGTCCTACTCAGATGGATCTCTCAGAGTATCCTCTCCGGCTGGGTTGTGTTCTGAGCCATCCGTTCTCACACTTAAAATACATATCACTACCAAATTACGGTACTTTAGCGACGGCAAATTAGCGACGGAAATTTTCCGTCGCTATCATCGTCGGATCACCGACGAATTTGTGACGGAATACTGACGGAAAGCAGTGGACAATTTTTTTTATTTTTTTATGTCCATATCCGTCGCTATGCCGTCGATAGGTAGTCGGCCAAGTAGCGACGGTTTTATATCCGTCGCTAGAACGTCGCATATTTTGGCGGCAAAAGCCTAAAATATTGGCGCGAGATTTACTGACGACTTAGCGACGGAATAATCCGTCGCTACTCGCGCGAGATTTACTGACGCATTAGCGACGGAATAATCCGTCGCTACTCCGTCGCTAAATTTACGTTCCAGACTTAAATTGAAATGACGGGGGGAACTTTTTCATTCTCCCCAAATTTCACTCTCTCTCCTCTCTCTCTCTCTCTCCCACGGTGATCGATCGACGACCCCCTCTCCTCTCTCTCCCGCGGCGGTGATCGACGACCCCCTCTCCTCTCTCTCTCCCAAAGGTAATCCCCTCTCCCTCTCTCTCTCTCTCTCTTTCTCGCTCTCTCTCTCTCGCGCGCGCGCGCGGTGGTCGTGGGTGCAGCGGGCCGGGGGCGTCGGAGGCTGCGGGGGCGGCGTCGACTGCGGGGGGCGGCGGTGGCGGCGGTGGCGGGAGGTGTGGAGGGGGCGGTGGGAGGGGGCGGGAAGCGTTGGAGGGATGGGGGCGCGCGGGGGCTGGCCGCGGGGTGCGGGGGGTTGCGGAGGGGGGCTGGCCGTGAGCGGGGGGCGGGGGGTGTGGAGGGGGCGGTGGGATCGAGGGGGCGGGCAGCGTTGGAGGGGGGTACGATGGGGGCGGGGGCTGGCCGCGGGGTGCGGGGGGGGTATGTGTGGAGGGGGGCTGGCCGGACACACACACACGGACACACACACACGGACACACGGACACACAGACACACACACACACACAGACACACACACACACACACACACGGACACACACGGACACACGGACACACAGACACACACACACACAGACACACACACACACACACGGACACACACGGACACAGACACACGGATACACACACACACAGACATATATATATATATATATATATATATATATATATATATATATATATATATATATAGGCATAATTTTAAGATGCTTAATTAGTTTACCTTATATATATAAGGTAAACTAATTATGGTAAACTAATTATGCCTATATATATATCTATATATAGGCATAATTAGTTTACCTTATTTTAGAGTATGACTACGTAGCTAGTGTGTAGAGTAGTATATGGTTACTAGATCCTAGTGTAGAGTAGTATGTAGAGGAGTATGGCTACTAGTGATATATAGATATGTAGGTCCATGTGTATCTGTATTGGACTATCGCTATCGGTATCGAACTATCGCTATCGGTATCGGACTATCGCTATCAGTATCGACCGTATATACTTAGTATCGGGCGTAGCGGATTAGTATCGATCAGTATATAGGTTTGGGTTAAGATCAAGGTTCAAAGTATCGGTATCAGAATAGTAGGCCGAATAGGAGGCCGAGATAGTCGAATGTGAAGAAGGGAAGAAGGGAGGAGCAGATGGGTTCAGAGCCATGGTGGAGGAGGAGAAGTAACATGAGAGCAGTTTCCGCCGTAACATCTCCTGGCTCTGCTGGCAACTGAAGTCCAGATGCTACAAAGGACGATCCTTCGCTAAAATCGACTACAACACCCATCAGTTCAAGTTCATTCCTATATGAGTATATTCCAATGCCATAGAGGAAGGTCAACAAACTGATGGCTTCTATGGCATTGGAATCTACTCATATAGGAATGAACTTGAACTGATGGGTGTTGTAGTCGATTTCAGCGAAGGATCGTCCTTTGTAGCATCTGGACTTCAGTTGCCAGCAGAGCCAGGAGATGTTACGGCGGAAACTGCTCTCATGTTACTTCTCCTCCTCCACCATGGCTCTAGACACATCTGCTCCTCCTTTCTTCCCTTCTTCTCGACTATCTCGGCCTCCTATTCGGCCTACTATTCCGATATGCATTTGATACGGTCTACCTAACCTATATACTGATACTAATCTGATACTCTCTGATATTAAGTACATCCGGCTTACTAGCTAGCGGATCCACCAGTTACATGATTATATACTAATTATGTTAGATTGTGATACTAAGTAGCCTCGTCGTAGGCCTAGCGTGTTATCCACAAGTTTAGTTTTTCTTACGATATGAGTATCGGTATCGGGCTATTAATTCTTATGTTTAGTTTGTCTTACGATACAGATATTCACATCAAATCGAGCATGAATCGTTACTTTGTTGATCGTATATGGATGTACAAACGACAACACGAGAGCAGAATTGGTGTGAGTGACGATTTTCAGGCAGGTGTGGAAGTATTTCTTAAGTATGCCATGAGCAAAACTCAGTACATGGACGATAACAAAATCAAGTGTCCATGTGTTAATTGTCACAATAGACGTTTCGAAGAAGTGATGACTGTGAGAGATCATTTGACCCGTAAGGGTTTCGTACGTGATTACGGCCTGTGGTCATCGCAAGGTGAATTATATTCAGAAAGACAGGCTGCAGAAGCTGGTACTTATGCTTTTGATGATAATGCTGCAACGGATGTCCTCGAAGACGACGGATGCTCTGTGGATTATGGAGACATGCAGAACCTTGCACGAGATATGGTGTATGCTGTGGCAGGGCCTAATTTTGATCCGGAGGATCCTAATCCCGAGGCAAAGGAGTTCTATGATATGTTTAAGGACGCAGATACTCCTCTATATCCTGGTTGTGAGACTCATTCCGCACTGTCAGTGACGATGCGGTTGTTGAACATAAAGTCTGATTTTAACTTGCCACAAGCTTGCTATGATCGGATCACACAATTAACTAATGAGGTGTTACCGAAGGAATCAAAAGAGCTCCCAAGAAACTTCTACAAGTCAAAGATGATGGTCCGACAACTGGGACTGGGGTACAAGAAGATAGATTGCTGTCGCAACGGATGCATGTTGTATTACAAAGAGAATTGCGTATTAGAAAGTTGTTGGTTCTGTAATGCGGATCGTTACAAGACAGTACAGGGAAAAGGAAAGTCAACTAGAAAACGACGTCCTTACAAGTATATGCATTACTTGTCGATCACGAAGCGCTTACAGAGGATGTATATGTCTCTGAATACAGCAGAACACATGACGTGGCACAGTGAAGATCGCATAAAGGACGAAGAAGATCTCAATACTCATGCTTCGGATGGGGAGGCGTGGGGATGTATATGTCTCTGAATACAGCAGAACACATGACGTGGCACAGTGAGGATGTATATGTCTCTGAATACAGCAGAACACATTACTTGTCACATCCTTCGGATGGGGAGGCATGGAAATATTTTGATTTGTGTCATCCAGATTTTGCTGCAGAGCCTAGAAATGTACGCCTGGCGCTATGTTCTGATGGCTTCGCCCCTTTCGGACAGTCGGGATCTCAATACTCATGCTGGCCGGTCATTCTTACCCCTTACAATCTGCCACCATGGATGTGTATGAAGACTCCTTATATGTTCTTGACAGCTATCATACCCGGTCCCAAAAATCCGACAAAGAATATCGATATATATTTACAGCCGTTGGTGGATGAGCTGAAACAGTTGTGGGAGATCGGCGTCACGACCTATGATATTTCCAGAAAACAAAACTTTCAGATGAGAGCTTCACTCATGTGGACAATCAATGATTTTCCAGCATACGGTATGCTGTCGGGATGGAGTACGCACGGCAACATGTCTTGTCCGATATGTATAAAAAATAGTAAAGCGTTCCGCCTTAGACATGGAGGAAAAACTTTTTTCTTTGACTGTCACCGTCAATTTCTGCCAACGAGACATCCTTGGCGAAAGAACAAGGACGCGTTCAGATATGAAAAACAAGAATTTTCTGAACCTCCTGCCAGATTGTCGGGATACGATATTTGGGAAGATGTAAAGGAATTGCCCACCGCAATGGAAGATCCATCGAACAATCGTGTCAAGGGGTTCGGACAAAGCCATAACTGGACCAAACGGAGTATCTTCTGGGACTTGCCTTATTGGAAGGATAATCTTATTAGGCATAATCTTGATGTCATGCATATCGAAAAGAATGTGTTCGATAATGTCTTCAATACCGTTATGCATATTAAAGGAAAGACGAAGGACAATCCAAAAGCAAGACAAGACATGGCCGAGATATGCAAACGTCATAATCTAAACTTGATACAAAGGGGAGCTGGTGGACAAGTAACTAAGCCGATAGCGCCATACGCATTGAGCAAGGAAGATAGATTGATAATCTGCAAGTGGATATCTACTTTAAGATTTTCCGACGGCTATGTGTCGAATTTGTCTAGATGCGTTGATCTCAATAAACGCAAGCTAACAGGAATGAAGAGTCACGACTGCCACGTGTTTATGGAAAGATTACTGCCCATTGCGTTGAGAGAGTTGTTGCCTTCTGCTGTATGGGTTCCGTTGGCCGAGCTGTCTACATTCTTCAGGGATATCTGTTCAACTAAGCTCACGGTGCAACATATGATACAACTTGAGGAGAAGATTGTCTTAACAATTTGCAAGTTAGAGAAAATATTTCCACCGGGTTTCTTCGACAGTATGGAGCATCTACCGATTCATCTAGCATACGAAGCCCGTGTCGGTGCATCTGTTCATTATCGATGGATGTACCCCTTTGAAAGGTAAATAAAAATCGATATAATTTAAGTAGATTTTACAATTCATTGTTAATTCTCAAGATAATTTGTCTCTCTAGGTATCTACATCATCTAAAGAAGAAAGTTGGCAACAAGGCTCATATAGAGGCTTTGATATGCGAAGCATATCTTATCGAGGAGGTGTCAAACTTTTGCTCCATTTATTTCGATACTCATGTTGAGACAAATCGAAATAGACCTCAAAGGAATGACGAAGACGTTGAGGAAGGAGGTATATTCAATTTAAGGGGCAAGCCTATTGGGGCTAGTAAGAAACGGTGGTTGAGTGACGATGAGTATGATGCCGCTCACCGATATGTCTTGTTAAATTGTGACATACAAGAAGTGAGAGATTTGGAGAAGTAAGTGACTACACCTTGTTATAATCTCTAATTTGGTGAGGTAAGTGACTACACTAATTTTTATTCTCTCTAACAGTGTATTTAGAGATGAAGTCATAATAAGGACACCCGATATTACCGATGAGGGACTTCAAAGAGAGGTTGATTTTACCTTTCCGTCATGGTTTCGAGATTACGTAAGTAACTGAGATAATATGTTATGCGGCTACCATTTAAATATATATATGCCACTAATACATTTAAAGTTTACAGGTTTTATTAGCTGAACCAAGTACACTCACAAATGAGAGCATCCGTTATTTGTTATTGGGACCGAAGAAGCATGCAAAGACTTGGCCCGGCTATGTCGTTAATGGCTTCAAGTTTAAGACAACTCAACATCCTATAAATGCAGAATTTCTCAATGACGACTTCAGTACGAAGCATTCTGGTGAGTGGTTTGATACGACACCAAATATCGGTTGGAGAATCGATAAACAATTTGGATTCGTCGATATAAATCATCGCAGGAGGTATAGAGGGTCCGACACGTTTGCGATAGCAAGTCAGGCTGTTCAAGTCTACTATACAAGCTACCCAAGGCGTCGTAGAGATCGCTTTGACTGGTGGGCAGTATGCAAGATTAAATCTAGAAATACATTCAACGTTGGAGACCCAACATACCAAGAGGACCAGATCGAAAAGCCCCAATATTTGGGACAACAGTCTTGTGACATGGATGTTGAATTAGAGGTTGATATACCTCTTGCTGATAAAAATAGAGGGGAGGAAGAGGTTGATATACAAGACTTAGATGTCAAGCAGGGGAGAAAGAGGCGTCTTGTCCCAAGTATTGAGACTGAAGAAGAAGAAGAAGAAGAAGAAGAAGAACTTTATGAGGATGAGGATGAGGATACAGATGAATTCGACGATGAGGATGATGATGATGATGAGGCCGAGGCCGAGGAAGAGGACGATGACGATGATTAAATATCGCTATATTTTAGTTGTATCTTGAAGCACCCAATATCTAGTCTCGAATCCTAAATTACCCTATTACATTTGGATTTACAATTACAAGTCTAGTGGAACACAAGATGCCCTTTCATCAAAAGTTACAAGAATTGTACTTTGTTGTATTGGTGCATGATTTTATCAGATTTTGTGTATCTAGCTTTTATTCGTACTTCACTTCTGATTGTAATATTTATTTCAGTTTGGGATATTTGCGTATTATTGTATGAGTTTCTTTTTGCAGATGGCACTCCTAGGCCTACTCGTCTGGGCGGCACTCATCGCCCTGCTGCTGGTATGGATATGTTTAGGTTTATATTCATTTATAAATCTATGTTGTCGGTATTTTATTTATGTGTTCTATTTACAGGGCATGGTTGCGAGCACCCGTACTGGTGGTGCTGGCCGTGGTCGTGGCGGTGGCGGCGGCGGCGGCGGCGGTGGTGGTGGTCGTGGGCGTGGGCGTGGGCGTGGTGGTAGCGGTCGTGGTCGCCAGCCGCATTCCCCGGATGTGACCTCCGAGCCCGACTTGGAGAGCCCGATCACAGGCTCTTCCCGTCGTCATTCTTCCTCGGTGCCACCGACATCGTCGTCGAGGCCTGTGACTCCATCCGCTAGCGGATCCGTTCCGCCACCGGATGTACCAGCGGATGCAGCAGCAGATGCAGCAGGGGGCCCAGCAGTTACTGCAGGGTGGGCCTCGGAGTACCCCGGGATTCAGTTTCATCCTGATACCGGGGAGTACATTCGCGGACCCGCGGATCCCCCGACGCCACCAGAGAGGCTGGTGGGCGAGTTCCGACGAGAGCTATGGCCCGCTGGTGAATCGTAAGTAAATTTAAGTAAATTTATTAAATTTGTTTCATTTATTCAAGTTAATAATCCAGTCGTTGCTTCTTTATAGGTTTTTCCCGTGGGATGCTGCCCGGATTCTAGGGCGCATTATCCGGGATAACTAACATGGCCCCTACATCAATTTTTCTGAGGTGTCTCAGGACATAAAGTACGTCTGGCTCGACGAGATGAGGGTATAAATCCGTCGGTGAATTATTAATTATTCTTTAAATCATTAAATTTTTTATTACGTGATATTTGAATTTGTATGTCAGAGGACGTTCTGGTGGCCCCCTCATCGCGAGGAGGCGATCCGCAGGACCTACAAAGCCGCCGTCGGGAAGAAGATACGGGATGCGGTGTACGACCTTCGTACGGCACATACGAGAAAGGACTGGATCCGGGCGGAGTACTATGAGCAGATGTTGGAGAAGATGGATACTCCGCAGTTCAAGCTGAAATCGGAGAAAGCTAAGGCTAATCGACAGGGCGCGGGTCTGCATACGGGGGGATCAAGGCCCCACGCATCGATGCGTGCAGATTTGGTGAGATAGCGCAAATTCAAATTCATTCTATTATTTAATTTCGTACTGTTAATATACGAAGTTAATTAAATTCTACGTATGCAGGTCCGACGGGCGGTGAAGCAGGGGAAAGAGGCGGAGACGGTCACCGCTCACGATGTATTCGTGCATACGCACAAGAGGTGGAAGGACGGGAGCTTCGTCGACGCGAGGGCCGAGGAGACTGATGTAAGTACTTACGTTTATGAGATTTATGTTAGAAATATAATTATTGTTAAGTTAATTAGATAAACTTAGGATTCAGACTATAACTTAGGGAAACATAGGATTTATATTATAACTTAGGAAAACTTATAGTACAAACACATTCATTGGATAGGCTGCGTATCGTGAGGCACTTAGTCGGCTTGAGATCGAGCCCCCTTCCGAGAATGTCGGCGAAACGACGTCCACCCAGACGCACTCTTCTATGGCCGCTCGCTACGACGACGTGTTCGTAGAATCCGTCGGCGGCGTTAGGAAAGGGCGCGTCTACGGCTTAGGTTCCATGGCGCCCTCGTTGCAGCCGTCCCCGAGATATCCACCGCCTCCGCCTCCTCCAGCGCTCCCGATTGACGATGTGAGGGCGCAGCTTGCGACTCTGACCTCCGCGGTGTCAGATTTGCGAGCGATAGTGTTGGGGCGCTATCCGTCTGCTCCCGGTCCGTCTGCTTCCGGTCCGTCTACTGCTGCTGCCGGTGCTTCGGATCGACCTGGTCCTTCTTCCCCCGGACGGCTTTCGTTTAACCGCTCTGCGGACGCCCGCATCGTATCGGATAACACCATCTTGACGTTCCTTGACATGTTGTCGCCACAGCAGCTACGCGCGCTTCCAGACCATGTCTTGTCCCAAGTGCCGGCACACACGGTGGAGGAGTACATACGCAAAGCGGATGCGGCGGCACGAGCACGAGACGATCCGACGGACGGGGTTTGATTTTGTTTATGTTGTTGGTTTTGTAGACATTTGGATACATTGTATGATCGGATATTTTTTTTATGTTTGGATAATTTAATGTTGGATATTGGATGTATTGTGTAGGTAATATTTTGTTGGATATTGGATACGTTGGATATTGGTGTCAGATATGGATATTTTGCATATGGATATATGGTGTTCGATATTGGCTACGTTGGATATTCGTGTTGGATATGGATATATGGTGTTGTATATGGATATTTGGCATATTTGATATTGTGTTGGATGTGTTGTATAAACAGGAAAGAGTCTGTTTGCAGTATTTTTTTTCAAAAATTAGAAGTTAGCGACGGACAGGCGACCCCTCAGCGACGGATAGCCCGTCGCTAACTGGAGAAACTGAGGTTAGTGACGGATTGGCGACGTAAAAACCGTCGCTAACTGGAGAATTTTACATTGAGCGACGGTTTAGCGACGGAATATCCGTCGACCTGGTTCTGTTTGATATCAATAAATTTTGCAGTTAGCGACGGATTGGCGACTAACTTACGGTGGACTGGCGACAAAGTCCCGACGGACTATCCGTCGCTAACTGTAGGAATTCAATTTTTCGACGGATTGACGACGGAATATCCGTCGCTACCTGGAGAATTTTACCTTGAGCGACGGTTTAGCGACGGAATGTCCGTCGACCTGGTTCTGTTTTGATGTCCATAAATTTTGCAGTTAGCGACGAATTGGGGACTAACTTACGACGGACTGGCGACAAAGTCCCGACGGAATATCCGTCGCTACCTGGAGAATTTTACAGTTAGCGACGGTTTAGCGACGGAATATCCGTCGACATGGTTCTGTTTGATGTCCATAAATTTTACAGTTAGCGACAGATGTTTTGTCGCTAATACGACGCTAATCCGTCGTACACCTCGGCGGATTAGCGACGGCATAACGACGACCTGCCGTATGGAAAAATCTCTGATACGCTTTTACCGACAAATTTACGACGGATTAGCGACGGATATTGCGTATCAGAAAATCACTGATACGGTTTTGTCGACTCTTTAGCGACGGAGGTTTCCGTCGCTAACCCTATATCCTGATACATGTTTCGACGAAAGCTAGTCGGTAATCCGTCGCTATATATATTTAAATGCGCCGACGGTATTCCGTCGCTAAGTCGTCGCTGAGCGACGAAGTAGCGACGGATATGTTTTAGCGACGAGGTTATTCCCGACGGCTGTTTTACCAAAATATCCATCGGTAATCCGTCGGTATTTATTTTTGGCGACGGACTATCGACGGATATGGCCGTCGGTAAATCTATGTATTTTGGTAGTGTATGAATTAGAACTGTGTTTTGTATTTTTGGCGAACCCAGGGATTTGATTCTGTATTTTGGTTTCTGTATTTTGGCTCCAACTCCATTTGCATTAATCTACGGTACGACATGGTGATCAGGACATAGTCCCTGCAGTCATTCGACTGGCGAGACAGAAACTATGTAGCCGTAGATAAAGTTGACTGTCGTCCGACCCTCATCCCTCGGCAATGATGATACGACAACCTATCACTATATCTTATATAGTAGTAGATGATGTTCCTGACAGCATGGTGGTCTCTTCCTCCTCCTCCTCTTCGGAGTCATCGGAGAAGGAGTCGAATGAGTCGACGGTGATAGCAGATAATTGAAAGACATGGAGCAAAAAGGCAAGCGAAGAAAAGGACGATACGAGTCGAAGGGGAGATTCGAGTGACAATGTAGGCACCGAGAAGTTGGATAGCGTCACAGACGAGAAGGCTCGAATACAAGGCGACAATGATGTTTATGTGAAGAAGAGGTACGAAATTTCTTTTCTTATGACCCGCGTCAGAGGAGGAGAGAAAACCGGTAGCGAGGCGACGAGTGCGAGTCAGAGCTCCGGGCCGGCAAAGAGGACCCGTTCCCATTTCGACTCTGCAGCCATCGAGAAGTTGAAGAAGCTGGGCACGCTGAGCAGCCCGTTATGCCTTGATGAGGACGATCCGGAAGACAATGCTGATCAAGCATCTTCCTTCGCCTCTCCTCCACCATGGATCTGGACCCATCTGCTCCTCCCTACTTCCCTTCTTCTTATTTAACTCTCTCAGCCACATATGATATCCACCTCAAGTGTAGAGTCGGGGGAGAAGAAGTGGACAGGAAGAGGAGGGGGAACCAGCACAGCCGGCGGCATGACCCGGAAGAAGTACAGAAGTTTTCTTCAAATCCGTAGGAGAACTATAATGATATATCTTTTCACAACATGTCACCTTGTAAAAGACCCTTAATGTGAATATCATGTTACCGAGGTGTCGGAAGACTAACATGTCATAATTTTTTAAGCCGTGTATTTTGACATAATCCTCCCAACTCTTTCCTCCTATGTAGTAATCTTGCATTACTACATAGCAGAAAAGAGTTTGGAGGATTATGTCAAAACACACGGCTTAGAAAATTATGACATATTAGTCTTCCGACACCGCGGTAACATGGTTGTCACATTAAGGATCTTTGACAAGGTGATATTTTGTGAAAAGATATATCCTTATAGTTCTCCTACGAATATTGAAGAAAACCTCTGTACTTCCTCCGGGTCATGCCGCCGGCAGTGCTGCTTCCCCCTCCTCTTCCTGCCCACTTCTTCTCCTCCGACTCTATACTTGAGGTGGATATCATATGTGGCTGAGAGAGTCAAATAAGAAGAAGGGAAGTAGGGAGGAGCAGATGGGTCCAGAGCCATGGTGGAGGAGAGGAGAAGGAAGATGCTTGATCAGAACTTGAGGTGGAAAAGTTGTGACGTTGATAGCATGAGAGAGGGAGAGGGTGAATGGAGGGAGGGAAGTGGTTGCATGCCTTTGGCCCACTCGAGCGGTATTTCTCCTCCGACCCTCATCCCTCGGCAATGATGATACGACAACCTATCACTATATCTTATATAGTAGTAGATGATGTCTTAGTATTACATTATGTGAGTTCATCTTGATTCTGTTACATTCTTTAGATACTAGATACGATAAGAACATATACTACACCATATGTACAGAACATAGATGATTCACACTAATGTATGCTAGAATAAATTTTGGGTTGTGTTCTGAGCCATTCGTTCCCATAATTGGCAATTAAGTTGTGGACCATTATGTTTGACATTGTTGTTACAAATTTTCATATTCCGTGTTGATTGATGAGATTGTGTTTCAAACGTGTTCGTGATTGTGTGTATCTGTGTTGTTTGATACTGTGTTCGTGATACATACCGTCGTTGTTGTAACAAATGGTGTAGGGGATGCTGCAAATGCTGTAAATGCTGCAGGGGGTGCTGCAAATGCTGTATTTTTTTTTTTTCAATATTAGCGACGTTCAGCGACTCTCAGCAACGTTCAGCGACGAAGTTAACGTCGCTAAGTAAGTATCACAACGTCGCTAATTGTGAAGAATACCGTCGCTGATCGTCACTAAACGTCGATACGTTAGACGTCGCTAGACGTCGCTATATGTCGGTACTATAGCGACGTAACAAAGTCGCAGAACGTCGCCATTTGCCTCTCAAGCCAGGTCAGCATCGATGTATATCAAGTCGCTCAACGTCGCTAGGTTGCGTCGGTAAATGATGACATTTTACGTCACTGGTAGTCGCTGAATTAGCGACGTGTCCGCGTCGCTGAGTGTCATCGCAATAGCGACATATTACGACATTTTGTTGTTTAGCGACTAGATTAATCGCGACTACGTGCAAACGTCGCTAAATACGTCGCTAATCGATATTAGCGACGTATTTTCCCTATTTAGCGACGTCCTGTGGCGTCGCTGATTTGATAGATTTTAGTAGTGGCGTAAGACTTGTACGCATAAAAGAATAGAGTTACGCATGAAACACTGTACGCGTAAAGAATAACGTTACGCGTGAAACATTGTACGCGTAAAGAATAACATTACGTGTGAAACATTGTATACGTAAAGAATATCATTACGCGTGAAACATTATACGCATAAAGAGCAACGTTACGCATGAAATATTGCACGCGTAAAGAATAACGTTACGCGTAAAGGTTGCACGCGTAAAGAGTCGAGTTTATGCACGAATGAATACGCGTAAAGAGTAATACGCAAAGCCAAGTCGACTTGCGTAAAACTGATTCACGCTGACAAGAATAATCGTAGGCGTACAGCTCGATATTATACGGACACGTAAAACGTGGGCGTATCGTTAATGCCTACGCGAGCACGTATAACGTGAGCGTAAAACCTCTCCCGAACTCCAAATTCCATGGGACCTTCATTCCAAGCTGAAAATGGGATTCCACGGATCGAAAAGGGTTATAACACAAATCTCACAATCTAGAACGAACGAAACTGGAAAATAAGGAAGTTTGATAGATCAAAACCAATAAAATCCAAAAAATAGTAATTTTTAGATCTACTAAAAATGAGACTTCAAAATACAAAATGCCAAGTTCTAAGCTATCTTAGAATCACGAGAGGAAGATAAATGAACCATAAAAATGGGTTCTCATATGGAAGCAAGATGTACTTGCCTATGGGTTTGGTAGGTGGAGAAAGTTATGAAGAAGAAGAAGAAGAGTAATTGAGAAGGAAAAGTAATAAAGAGAGAGAAAGGGTTGGGGCTTTAAATGAAGATGTGGTAGGTAGGGGGTTGGGTTCGGTTCATAATGAACCATCAAATTTCCGAAACAAACCAAACCAAGCCGAACCCAAGAGCCAAAATAAAATACAGAAAAAATAATTAGCAAAAAAGTAAAGGAATTAAATAAAGAAAAAATATATGATAAATATTAAATAAATATATTCAAGCAGTACACGTATTAAAATACGTATTCTGGGAACAAAGTCCATGGTGATATATTTCCCCTTCCATTCCGGGATAGGAAGCAGTTGTAATAATCCAGCTGGCCTCTGTTGTTCTGCCTTCACTTGCTGACATATTAAGCATCGAGAAACGAATCTAGCTATCTTCCTCTTCATTCTGTTCCACCAAAAGTGCTGCTTGATATCTTGGTACATCTTGGCCCCTCCAGGATGCATAGAATACTGAGAACTGTGGGCTTCTGTCATAACCTCCTGTCGGATATCTCCATTAGGCACACATAGACGTGATCCAAATCTAAGTGTACCATCTTCATGAATTTTTATCTCCTTCCTTAGTCCCGATTCATATTCTGTCCTAAGCTTCTGAATCCTTGGATCCTGTGCCTGAGCTGTCTTGATCCTGTCTACCAAGTCGAATTGGACTCGTAGACTTGCTAGAATTCCTGTATCACTAGGAAGTATAACCTTGATGCCCATCTCTTGAAGATCTTCTAAGATATGTTTTTGTGATGTCAACATAAATGCGTCGTCTCTCCTGCTAAGAGCATCTACTACCACATTAGCCTTACCTGGATGATACTGAAGCTCTACGTCGTAATCCTTGATCAATTCTAACCATCTTCTCTGCCTCATGTTCAGTTTCTTCTAAGTAAAGATGTACTTCAGACTCTTGTGGTCTGTGTACATGTCCACCCGATCACCATACAAGTAATGCCTCCATAGCTTCAAAGTAAATACTACTGCTGCCAACTCCAAGTCATGAGTCGGATAATTCTTTTCGTGGTCTCGAAGTTTCCTAGATGCATACGCTATCACCTTCCCATGTTGTATGAGGACACACCCAAGTCCTTTTCCTGACGTATCACAATATACAGTAAAACCTTTGGGTCTAACCGGTAATGTAAGAATAAGTGTCGATATCAACTTCTGCTTTAAATTCTCAAATGATGCCTGGCACTCTGCCGACCAAATGAATGGCACATCCTTTCGTGTCAAGCGGGTCATGGGTGCTGAAAGTCTTGCAAAGTCTGATACAAATCTTCTGTAATATCCTGCCAATCCCAAGAAACTCTGCACATCTGCTATGGTCTTAGGTGTTGGCCAACTCTCTACTGCTTCCACTTTCTTAGGATCCACTGCTACTCCAGCCCCTGATATGATGTGCCCCAAGAATAAAATTCGATCTGTCCAAAACTTACGCTTGCTGAGCTTGGCATACAACTGGTTCTCTCTCAGAACCTGTAACACTTTTCTGAGGTGGTCTTCATGCTCTTCTTCACTAGCTGAGTATATGAGAATATCGTCGAGAAACACAACGACAAATTGATCTAAGTACGGCATAAAGATGCGGTTCATCAAATTTATAAATATTGCTAGAGCATTGGTCAAACCAAACGGTATTACTAAGAATTCATAATGCCCATACTTCGACCTGAATGCTGTCTTAGGAATATCCTCTTTCCTAACTCTCACTTGATGATACCCGGATCGAAGATCTATCTTGGAGAAAATCCTTGCTCTGCTCAACTGATCAAACAAGTCGTCGATCCTTGGTAGTGGGTACTTGTTCTTTACTGTTGCCGTATTGAGTTTTCTGTAGTCAATGCACAATCTTGATGACCCATCATTCTTCCCTATAAGTACCACTGGTGCTGCCCATGGTGATTCGCTAACTCGAATGAACTTCTTTTCCTTCAGTTCCTCTATGTGCTGATATACCTTGGCCTGCTCTGAATCCGCCATTCTGTAAACTCGATCTGATATCGGTTTAGTTCCAGGTGCCAATTTTATACTTAACTTAATATCCCGAATCGGGGGTAGACCTGAAAGTTCTTCGGGAAATACATCTAGAAATTCTTCGACTACCTTCGGAACTCGAACTTCTTCCATCGCCGCTACTATTCCTTCTTCTTGTTGAGTTGCCACTGATCTGACTAAGGTAAACCGCTCCATGCCTGAAATATTAAAAGATACACTCCCTCTATGAAAATCTATTATCGCATGACTGTCTTTCAGCCAGTCCATGCCTAAGATAACGTCGAAATTTCCAACAGGAAATTCTATTAATCTGGCGCGTAAGGAATGTCCGTAAACAACAACTCTACATGCCATAATAACTCTACTAACTCCTACGAGCCCATTACCAGTGAGTATATTCAACCTTCCTGGTAATGCCTCGAATTCCATTCCTAGTCGTGTCGTAAATTGTGCAGATATAAATGAATGTGATGCTCCTGAATCAAACAATGCTACTGTGGGATATGAGACGACGAGAATGTTACCTGCCATAACATCTTTCGATGCCAATGCCTCTTCCAAAGATAGATTAAATGCCTGCCCTCGGCCTTCTTGTTGGTTCCTATGCTGCGGCTTAGCCTGGTGTTGTTGCTGGCCCCTGCCTTGGTGATGCTAGGGTGGTCTTTGTTGTTGCTATATCGACGGTCCCTACTGCCGAAACATCTGAACCTGTGACATGAACGAGCGTTGTGCCAACGGCCTCACTGCTACCGTTGGTCCTTGATACTGGCCTGTCCCTGGTGCTGGCAGAGCCGGATACTGTTGCACTGGTCCTACTGACCTCGTGCTCATGGGACAGGTGGAAACCCGATGATCTGGACTTCCATATACCAAACACTGTCCATTCAATATCCGACACACGCCTCTAGTGTGCCCTGCCTTCCCACAATAGGTGCAGCCCAGTGGGGGTTGCTGGTTCTTCCTCTGCTGCTGCTGCTGCTGTTGCTGCCTGACTGGTGGTGCTGGCCCTCGCATCGCCACATCGTAAATGTGAATGCCAGGGGATGGTGCTGTTATTCGGGGTGCTACTCTCCCTCCTCTCTCAATCTGATTATGAGATCTCTTCTGACCTTCAATCCTTGTTGTGATCCTCTGGATGGTGATCTCATGCCTCCGGGTTGCCGTCAATACCTTATCAAAGGTCTGGTAGTTGTGCCTAGGGGTGAGCATCGGTATAATCGGTCGGTATTTGGTCGATTTTTTCGGTATTTTTTTAAATCGGTATTTGAAAAATCAATACCAATATCGTACCATTTAGAATCGGTTTTTTTCGGTTTCGGTTAAATCGGTATTCGGTCGGTTTTTGTTCGGTATCGGTATTTTACCAATTAATATTTGACCAATTAACACACTTAAAATTATAGAACCTCTTAACCTATAATATATATTTTTTACTTTTTTGGAAGCATTAATTTTAAAGCTAAGCCTCCACCAACCAAACAATTAATCAAAATTATTAGAACAATATGTAACAAGTCGCAAACACCTAAAAATGAGCTTAAAATATCAAACGCGGTCACTAAGTTTAATCTTTAGTATAAGTTTAAGTAACCAAAATTTACTTCAAAATTTTATGAGAACACAAAAATATAAGCTCAAAAGATCAAAAACTCAATTCTTAACATAAATTCAAGTTCACTAAAATCCATTCCAAGTTCTAGGAAACCAACCAAAACAAAGATAAAATTGAAAATGAGTAGTGTAAAATTAATCATGAACAACATTAAAAAATGTGGGCGCGCGCGCGCGTGTGTGTATATATATGTGTGTTTGTGTGTGAATCGGTTCGGTTCGGTATTTTCGGTATGGTATTACACTCAAACTGTTACCATTACCATTATACCATAATTTAGTCGGTTCGGCAATTCGATATCGGTACATAATTTTGTTTCGGTTTTTCGGTATATTTTTAATCGGTATTCGGTCGGTTTTTTGGTATCGGTCGGTATTTGCTCACCCCTAGTTGTGCCCCTCTATCAATTGCAATAGTTCAAGATGAAACCCTTGCTAAAATCTCATAGCCTTCTGGCTCTCTGTTGCTACCATCTCCGGGACAAACCTACTCAGTCTGCAGAACTCTGCTGCATAAGCGTCCACTGTCTTACCAGCCTGCTTGAGGTTGATAAACTTTTGTTGTAGCTCAAATTGTGCCACAACTCCATAGTACTTCGTCTTGAACCTCGCAGTAAAATCATCCCAAGCTATAGGACGTCTGATGCCTACTTCTTCTGATTTCCACCAATCACGTGCGAGGTCCTAAAGTAACAACTTCATTTGATCCACACGTTCTTCCGTCGGTACCTTAGTCGCTGTCAAAATAGCCTCGATGTCCTTAAGCCATACATCTGCTGAAATGGCATCTTTCGTGCCCTCGAAACGACGGAGGTTGTACTTGCAAAATCTGGTCGAGGCTCCTGAATCTGTCCTTACTCCCCTTTCCAAAGCCGTTTGCAATCCTTGGTTAAACAACACATTCTGCTCTTGTAGCTGAGTGTGCATGCATTGTTGGACCAACATCTGATGTTGCTGCGTAGCCATCATCCCTCTCATGATCTCCAGAAGGGCTGGTGTGTCTACTTCCACAGGGGTAGGTGGAACTGTTGGTGGTGTTGGAACCTCTGGATACTGTGGTCCAGCTGCTGGTTCCACTATCACCTCTTCTTGGATGGTCTCTTGAGGTAGCACCGGCCCTTGTTGCTGACCAACATGGTCAGATTGTTCGTATTGCCCTTACTGTTGCTGTCCAGCTCTGACAGATGCGGACGAGGTGTCCCTAAGAAAAGGGAAAAGAGAACAATCAAACGACCGGACGAGAAAGATTAATGAAGTCAAAGGATACCAGAAGGTCAAACTAGGGTCGAGAGTAACAAATCATGAGATAAAAGGGAAACATGTGTGATTGAGACATCCTATAAATTAAAACACCCCACAAGTCTGAAATCAGACCTGCATGGGCCACCACTAAAACCTTGTCACGCCCTAGAACTAGAATACCGGAGAGCGGAAGAATGAATCAGCCAGCTACGTATTACGGGTAGATGAATACCGTATAATACGATCAATGCTGTCTAAAAGACAAGGGGGTGCATACTACATGAAAGTCTCACTAGGGTTACTCAACATCTATTGTCTCAATCATTCAAACAAGAAACAGTAAATAGAAAACATGTAAGATAAAGCAGTAAGGCGTCCCAAATGCTCAGTCAAAATTTTCTTGAAATCTGGCTTTACAAAAACGTAGCCAGAGGATATAACAAGGTATACACAATCGTTATCAGCTGCAGTCTGACTTAGTTACAATTATGTAAAAGTAAGTGCAAGACAGTCCGACTAACATGTCGGTGCCAAGTGGCAAAATGTAAGGTAAGTAGCAAAACGAGCAGAGAAGTAAAGAACCCACTCGTGTACTCCTGCGATCATCCCTCTAGTATTGACCATCTTGGAGGTAGAAGTAAGTTGAGTCCTCGGGAACTGGCTCTAAATCTGGCCATACAAAACCAGAGAGGTTGGACCTCTAATAGCAAGTACCACAAGGAAGCACGACATAAGAACTAAAACCAGTGGTAAGAGTTAAGGATATGATAAATAAATCTCTGCTTGCTACTGTGGTTCACACAATATCTCGACACTACCAACCAACTTCTCAACCAAACAAGGACAGAAGTTGGCCCATCATGTCCTGACGTTCTGATCATCTCAGTAGTTAACAGAGTAGGTACAATACACAAATAAATTAATTTAATCGGCAATACAACTACTACGGCTTGCTAACTGTAAGTTCCAAGTTATCCTGGAAATATGCAAATAAGGATTTCCTCAGTTCTTACTATGTGCAAGCAAGGCTAGTCTACCCAATAATCAGTTGCGCCAGTCATGAATGAGATGAGTCCCAGCGGGACGCCCGTCATCAGTATACAATAAATAAATATAAACAGATACTGCTTCCTGCCCGTGTGGCAGATTTACAGTATCTGTGGGAACCAGCCGGCATGTCGGGGCACTAATTGTCCCAAGGATGGCTGCCATGTAAGAACTCGGGAATCTATTCTCTCCATGCAATCGTTATTTTATTTGACTTAGTAGTCCCTATGTTAATTGAAATCCCATGTCATGGATCATGGTCATTCAGAATGAGTACTTTCGTACAAAGTACGATATGTACAACTCTATAATGATGCCCGTACGGTTAGGTTGTAGGTCTTACATAGCGTAATGCAACAATCAAATCTAACCACAGAATAATCATGCCTTGTCTGTAAAGTACACATGCCGCTTTTATAGAAAAATCAGTTGAAGCATGCACGTGTCCATATGCCAATGTTCGAGATCGTCTAGTCGATTGCAATGGTTCATAGTTAATATGAACGTGTCTCATTCAGTTTCAATAAGACGACTAGCCAGTCTCTTTAGTTCCAACTAGGAACGCATGATCAATCATTTAGTTAAGGTAACAATCAATGTCAATTCGTACCAAGGCATGAAAGTCAAACTAGTATTTAGTATGGTCGAGTTTATAACTCCCAGGGTTAAGTTCCAGTCATACTGGGCATCCATACACCAATCGGGACACAGGGCCCATTCCACACCACAATATGTATTAAAATAATATTAGCATATCATGATTTTATCGAGTTCATGTCAAAAAGGTATAAGGATATAATAGGAGAAATGCCATGCCGACATAAAGTAAATAAAGTATAGAGCAATAGGAACACCAAGGTTAGATTTCGCCAAGGCTAATCTATACCATGACTAGTCTATGCCAAAGCTTTATGCTAAGGCCACCGGTTACGCCGAGCTTTACGCTAAGGCAAATACGCGCGCGTAAAGAAAGTACGCACAAAAAGTAACATTATGCGTAAACTCGTACGCGTAAAAGAATAATATTACGCGTAAACCAAAATAGCGTAAAGGAATTATGCCAAGCCAAGGAGTATGCGTAAAAGGGAGCTACGCGTAAAGAACAGGGTTACGCGTAATACTTGTACGCGTAAAAGAATATAGTTACGCATGAAACACTGTACGCGTAAAGAATAACGTTACGCGTGAAACATTGTACGCGTAAAGAATAACGTTATGCGTGAAACATTGTACACGTAAAGAATAATGTTACGCGTAAAACATTGTACGCGTAAAGAGCAATGTTACGCGTGAAACATTGTACGCATAAAGAATAACGTTACGCGTAAAGGTTCCACGTACAAAGAGTCGAGTTTACGCACGAATGAATACGCGTAAAGAGTAATACGCCAAGCCAAGTCGACTTGCGTAAAACTGATTCACGCTGACACGAATGATCGTGGGCGTAGAGCTCGATATTACGCAGACACGTAAAACGTGGGCGTAAAGTTAATGCCTACGCGAGCACGTATAACGTGAGCGTAAAATCCCTCCCGAACTCCAAATTCCATGGGACCTTCATTCCAAGCCGAAAATGGGATTACACGGATCGAAAGGGGTTATAACACAAATCTCACAATCTAGAACGAACGAAACTGGAAAATAAGGAAGTTTGATAGATCAAAACCAATAAAATCCAAAAAATAGTAACTTCTAGATCTACTAAAAATGAGACTTCAAACTATAAAATGCCAAGTTCTAAGCTATCTTAAAATCATGAGAGAAAGATAAATGAACCATAAAAATGGGTTCTCATGTGGAAGCAAGATGTACTTACCTATTGATTTGGTAGGTGGAGAGAGTTATGAAGAAGAAGAAGTATAATTGAGAAGAAAAAGTAATAAAGAGAGAGAAAGGGTTAGGGATTTAAATAAAGATGTGGTAGGTGGGGGTTTGGGTTCGGTTCATAATGAACCATCAAATTTTGAAAATAAACCAAACCAAGCTGAACCCAAGAGCCGAAAATAAAACACAGAACAAATAATTAGCAAAAAAGTAAAGGAATTAAATACAGAACAAATGTATAATAAATATTAAATAAATTCATTCAAGCAGTATACATATTAAAATACGTATTCTGGGAACGAAGAGTGATAATTAATCTGCAGCTATGGTCATACGAATATTTTTATATCGGTAGGCCACTTACCCGATACAGTGCAGATGAGCGGGTTATGCCCACAGGAGTGAGATGGAATTCAGAGATGTAGATACAGCTCACGGGCTTACTAAAGTGGTCTCAATTTATCGTCATCTATTTGACACAATATCTGCAAATGAGGTTAGCTGAGCCTATTGGATAGACTACTTTGTCACACTTTATTTAAATATTTTTTCACACTACTTAAACATCGTATAGGTCAAATGGCACCATATTAGTGTACCTCAATGTGTGATTGATGGTGCACTTGGAGCTAGTATGCACAGTACTACATCATCTACCATTCTCATATCATGTTTCATTCGGCTGATCGTGTCATGCGACAGTTTGGGATGAAACAATTCATACCTCAAGAACCTTTGGCTGCTAGTCGGAGCAGAGGGTCAGTCGTATCGCGGGCTCGCTCACATCTTCCAGGTTGGGAGAACAAGTTTGAGACGTATGGGGTGGAACATTTGTCTCAATTGATGACATCAATACTTGATTATAAGTTATTCTTAGAATAAACTCGTAAACCTACAATTACTTTTTAATATTTGTCATGCTATAATTAATTTATGTTTACACTTGCAATACAAGGTAGTGAATCCTTTGTACTTTGGTATGGGACTCCTCGTGTCTAAAATCGACGCTATCAATTTGAAGAGGCCTGATTTCCTTACCGAGCTCTGGATGATGTTAGTTTGCATGTATGGAATACACAAGTAAATGTAATGGTATGTGTCTAAATTTATTTAAATGAACTATGATCATGATATATATGTGTCTCACTGAGTATGAATATAATTTAGCTCCAAAATTGGGAAGGGATGTCCCAGGACCCAAGAGTAGATCCACGGGAATTGCTAGACCGATCTGTACAATTTCTCAGCCAACCCCATAGGCCCCCAGTGCTACCATTGGAAATCCCTCAGGATCATCCTGTAGGCTTTATCAGGCGCAGACATGCACAGCCTTGTAGGACATACCAAAAGACGGACGATGGCACATCACAATCTGGTGGATCACAAGATACATTCCATTATTCTAGATCACATATTAATCAAGAGACGGGCGAGGTCACATCACAACCTGGTTGTTCGTAGTATACTTCGAATGACTTTGAATGGGATTCTTATATATACAACGCCAGTGCTTCATTATTTGGCACACCCCAGCCTTATCCATCTACTCAGACACCCCAGTATGGAGGAGATAGCTTCCAGCCATTACCAGGGAGACACCAGATGAAGCGGCAGCTAGGAGAATGCGACTAGGTCTTAGGCCAGTTCCCCATAGACATTATGATAGAATGAATAGAGGTGAATGATTAAAAGCATGTTAACTATCAGCATATGTAGGTATGATGTAAAATTTTATTTATGACTTTTTATTTATTTCTCTTTATAAATTTCCAAAAATACAAGATAACCAAAAAAAATCAAATGCAATAATTACAAGATAATAAAATAATCACTCATTTAGAAATTACAATAACATTTACTATGTCGGTTGTCTTGTACAATTTCTTCTGTTGTGTCCAAGTCCGTTACAATTGCTGCAATGTAGATCTCTTGTCGATAGCTCCTTTGTCATAAAACGATTCTTTTTAGGTCTACCAGCTCTACGTCCAACTGTTGGTACTCTAATTTTACCTCTTACCAATTCAACTTGAGGAGTGTATGAAGATGGAATTGGTTCCATACAAGACGCATAAACACTTTTAATTGTTTCAACAGAAAATTGAGCAGGATAATAACTTTCAATTGGTAAGTTAGTAGATTCACATGCAAAATAAGTATGTACACATGGTAAAAGAGTGTGTTGCCAACAAAAACATGTACATGTTCTATTTTCTAAATGTACCACATAACATCTACTTGTTTCATGATCGAATATTTCAAATAAATAACCTTCAATACACAACATTTGAAAATGATGTATCTCTCTTTTGAGGCGATCCATAGTCTTAAGCATCCTTGGACAAAAGTTGTTGTCCATATTTTCAGCATTTTGTCGATGCTTTTCATGAATTGTTATGATCTTGGCTCTAATATCGTCAAACAATGTTGTTATTAGTTTATCACACAAATTCTTAATCCAATTATTAGAACACTCTACAATGTTGGATGTGTTAATATCGAGTCTAGAACATGGTGCATAAGTTGTTATCCAATGTGAGAAATTACGATTTTCATCATTGGTACCAATAATCCAATTTAAAACACTAATATCTGTGGACTGAATTCTTTCAAACCATTCTGTTGCATCCACAACATTATAAGTTCGAACAAGTTTATCCAACCATTCTAGATATTTAGGTTTACTTCTGCATTGACTTTTCATATTTTGTTTAAAATGCTGAATGCAAAAAAAAATCTGGAAAGTTAGGAAAAGTATCGCGCATCGCACGAATTAATCCTTTTTGCTTATCTGATATGAATGAAATACTATCCCAACGGTCAAAGAAATTTTCAAAAGAAATCTTCAAATTGTTTAAAAACCATGTCAATGATTCGGTATTCTCATTTTCAGCAATACAATAAGCAATATGATATAATTGGTAGTTAGGATCATGTGCACATGCTACAAATAAATTACCTTGATATCTAGATGTCAAAAAAGTTACATCAATACTAATTATAGGTAAACAACCACTTAAAAAACCATCCATACATGCCTTAAAACAAATAAATATTCTTTGAAAGACATTATTTTCTACGGTCTTTAAAAAATATTTGCTACCAGGATTTGTTTCCGCAATTGTAAAGTAATATCTTTCAAGATTGCCATATGCATCAATATAACTACCGTTGATTTCAGATAATACAAGTTCTTTCGCTCTCCAAGCTTTAGAATATGTAATATGTACTCGATAATCTTTAAGTATATCTTTTACAATATGAGATGCACTATAGGAGTGGTTATCTCTAATTTTATCTATTATTTTTTCACAAATCCATGTAGCAGTAGCGTGTCGATGATGTCCTCTTGGTAATACACCAGTATACGAATGTCGAGATTCAAATGTACGAATCTCAAAGATTGTACCATTACCAATTGCTTTAGCATACACACTCCAACTACAATCTGGAGAGTCACAAATGTATACAATTTTTTGAGAATTGTTATGTTTAGCTCTAAAACTAAAATTATAAATAATTGCTATATCACTAATAAAATTTTGAAATGCATAAGACGAAAGAAATTCTTTTCCAACAAATAACTCAGGGGTGCTACCATCTAAATTATCATCATTATTTTCTAAATAATAGTCTAAAGCTTCGACTAAGTCGTCACTGTCAACGTCATCAACGTTCTCTTCAACTAAATTTATTTGGTTTGAAGTGGACCAACATGAAAATTTTGGCTGTTATAAACAGGTTGACTAGTAGACGTAACATTTCTGCTAATATTTGTTAATGCTTGATTAATATAAATCTTTATACAAGATGCACCTAAATTATCCTTAATAACAAAGTTCCATGCTTCTTCACTATTTATTACTAAAAATGTATCGGTAAAAATATATCTTATTACGAATTCATATGTAATAGAAAAACGTTCCACGATAATATTACATATATTTTCTAAGGAGATATTCGGATAGATAGAAATTAGATTAGTTGTACCTCCTTCATAAGATAATCCACTAAGTGTACCTCTATGGTAGCAAATCAATGTTAATACTTGATCCATGAATAAAAATTTAAAAATTACAACTTCTTTCCGAGGGATTTTTCTTGACAGTTTCACCAGGTCGTGGAGATGATTCTTCTTGAAAGCTTCACTGGAAGGTGGAAGAAACTTCTTTCCTGGAGTAACTTCTCTTTTGAAATCTTTGGAGAGAAGTTTGGATGAATGGAGTTAAGTGAACTTTGAATTGGAAGAAACTGAATAGGGTGAAAATTATATATACCCAACAGGTAAAAATTAGCCGTTGGAATAGCCGTTGTAAAATACATACTTGTTAAATAGTCGTTGTAAAAGAAGAAGAAAAAAAATTACACGCCCAAAAAATGGGTGTAGAAAAAAAAATGACCCAAAATGGGCACGCGTTTTTCTATACGTGAAATCCACGCCCAAAAATGGGGCGCCCATTTTATCTCTTAATCCATTCCCCCTTTACCTCCATAATCCATCGCCGTTTAATTCATAATAGTCCATTAGTTCCCTTATTTTATTTATGACGCCTAATTTTAGGGCGAGAAAATTGGCATCCTAAATTTAGACGCGACGATGCTCACATTGCAATTTCTCTAAACTTAATTCCTTCTACGAAATAAACTGAAAGTTTAATGCTTAGAGTACAGTCGTCTATTATTAAAATGATAAGTAGTTGTTGTTCCTAGAACAGCAACATAGTCCTTAACCCTAGCCGCAATCTCACAAGCTTCCCATACTCTTTCTCACACCAGTAGGCATCTCCTCTTCATTCCTTCTTCCCTTTCTTCTTAAAATAATATATAGCACTCCATCTTCCTCATCTCATTCCACATTCGCACGAGCCCTCGCCCTCCATCCTGTGCACTCCGGTGACCATGCCACAGTCGAGGCCACCTTGCGTGGTAGCCGAACCGGAGCCGACATCCCAGCGCCTCGCCGCCATGTCCCTCCTCTCGATACCCATCCTCACCACCACCACCACGCGCAACGTCGTGCTCCTCCTTGACGCCAAGGACTAGGTTGCGGGACTGCAATGCTACTTTGATGTTCCCGGCCAGCGTTCATCCTCGACTTCTCCATGGCCGTGCTATCATGAACCCGGGTGGGGGAAAGCCCAACCGCAATCTCCAACCGTTGAAAAACCAGTTCATGCTCCTGACCTGTCTCGCGCAAGTCGGCCCGCGCAGAGCTCGCCATGAGCCCTGCGCCCGCAGCGCCGATTCAACCGCCTGGGCTCTTTCTGACACCATCACCACCGGCATGCCCCACCAAGGCCGGTAGACTCCTCCGGACTGCACCATTACCGCCAGTTCAAGTATCATTGCTATGCCTGCTCGACTATAGTACTGCTATCACGTGACCAGTGCAGTCACCGCGAGCGCATACGAAGCCTAGCCATCTCCTTTCCACAACATGCAGAAACATGTTGTTCTTTTAAAGCTCGGTAAGTTCACAAATAAACCACCTTCTTATAAGCTTAAATAAGAATAGTCTTCTTTTAGAATAATATTAATAATAATAAATATTAGGAGAGTGAAGCTTTAAAAGCTTTGCTAACCAATGGTGTAGGAATAATAGCAAAAACGTACGGACATAATAAATGGTAGCATGGAACCATGAGTAAATGGGGATGTGGAAGAATGTAATATATGCATGGAATCTTTAGCTAACACAAGGATATGTTTACATGCCAGCATATGTGAAGAAGTGGGTACATGTGTATTGTCATGATTGTTTAATGTAAGATTCAAAGTAGTATATGCATAAATATAAGTACAGTTGCGTTTATTTTCTTATATATATATATATATATATATATATATATATATATATATATATATATATGGACGATGCTATTAGCACTCCTAAAATGTCATTCGGCACTCTTTTTTAATTTTTTAACCCGAAAATTGCTGAGAAATCCAATTTCGGGGTTGCTTTTTATGAAAAACCTACCTGCAGGATGGATTTTATGAAATGTCCAGAATTATATATTTTCACGTTAACTATTCCAAGATTCCCTCTAGATGTTCTGTATTTACAAAATTCATACCATAATTATCCCTCCGCACAAACTCAGATTTGGATTGCGATTCTCTTCTTCTTCTTCTTCTTCTTCTTCTTCTTCTCCTTCACGAGAGATCTAAATTTCATTGCTCTCATCTTCAGCAGAGATTGCAAAGATCGTTCGTAGTTCACCGTGCTTTTTTTTCCAGTCGAACTCCGATCATTGCTCATCTTCTTCTTCTTCTCCTTTTCCGACAATTAGGTGAATTATGGAGAGAAGATCTTCTTCTTTTCCATAAGAGTTAGCATCGTTTTGAAAGAAAAACGAAAACTCTTGAATCTTTATTCATGTCAAATTTCTTTTCATAAAACAAAAAAATAAAAAATTAGATTTATGTCAACTGTTCTCCGTCGATACACTACTAAAATCTGCTCAATTGGCGACGTAAATTTAGCGACGTTGGTAAAACGTCGCTAAATTGTGGACATTAGCGACGTATAATTGAAATGTCGCTAACTGTCGCAACAAGCGACAAAAATAGCGACGTGACAACGACGTATATTAGTTACATGAGCTAGTCGTTGCGAAACGTCGCTATTACGTCGTTAATAGCGACTAATTTAGCGACGTTAGTATGAACGTCGCTAAATTCTAATTAAATTAAATTCTCTTCCGATTCATTTCCCCCATCCATTTTACTCTCGCACACTCTCTCTCCGGCGACTCTCACTCTCTCCGACGACTCTTCTCCGGTACATGACTCCCTCTCTCTCTCCCTCTCTATCTATTTTGGTTGTTGGTGGTTGGGGGTGGGTACTGGTGGCTCGGGGGGAGGGGCAGGGGGGTGCGGGTGGTTGGGGGTGAGGAATAGTTGGGGGGTGGCTGGGGGGGTGGGGCAGGGGGTGAGGGCGGCTGGGGGTGAGGAGGGTGGCTAGGGGGAGGGGAGGGTTAGGGTTCAGGTTAGGGGTGGGTGTGCGGGGGGGGGGGAGGGGCGGAGGAGTAAGGGCGGCTGGGGTGTGATGGCCGGGGGGGTTGGGGGGAGGGGCGGGGGGGGCGAGGGGGTAAGGGCGGCTGGGGGTGAGGGTTGGGGGGGTTGGGGGGAGGGGAGGGTTATGGTCAGCGTTCTGGTTAGGGTTAGGGGTGGTTGGTGGGGGAGGGGAGCAGGGGGGATGAAGGGGGCTAGTAGGGGAGGGTGTAGTGCCCTGTAACACCCTGTTTTCTGAAATTAGGATATTTTTGAAAATTTATTATTTTTATTATTTATTAATGGTGTTTTAGTCATGATATAATTTTTGGTGATTATTAGTGTAATTAAAACTATTTCTAAGTCATGACTTATGACTTTGTGATTTTACTAGTGTAACCCTAGTGTAAACCCTAGTTATTCCTTAACCTAGAAGTTGCCATGACCATGTGAGCCTAGCCATAGGCTTAGAACATCAAATTAGTAATTTTAGCCTAAAAGGGTATTTTGGTAATTTACTAGATTTTTATTGAGATTATGTGTTTTTAATATTATTTAATTGTTGTTAAGTACCATGATTAGTCCCTAACCTATCTTACCCTAATCTAGAGGTTAGCTACTAACCTAGAAGCTTGAGGATGGATAATTAGTTAAGGGTTAAAGTAATGTAAATATCTAGATATTTACATAATTGATATTTTGCTTAAAACCCTCAAAATATCTCAACTTTGGCACCAAAGTCTTTGCCTTCACCTTGAAGGAAGGCCAAGGACACCCCCCCTTGCCATGGCCGGCCATAGGGCACCCCCTAGCACTACACCATTCTATATAATCCCATTATATTCATTCATGATCAATTTACATGAATTTTAAGCCTACAAAATTCTATTTCCTTCAAACCTCCATAACTTGATCATTTTTGATCCAAATCACCTCTAATCTTTTGCATTGGGATCCTACAACATCAAGGGTGCTAAGGGAGGCTAGCAATCCAGATTTTACAAGCTTTGGACATCATCAAGTTGAAGGACAAACACCCCCACTCTCTTTGATTTTCTATTGAAATTGCACAAATAGGTAAATACCCATAAACCTTGCTAATATTCTATTTTTTCTTCATAAATGCATGCATATAGGTCTACCCTAACTGTGGGTCAAGTTTGGTAAAATTTAGGGTTGGTTTGGTGTCCGTATCGGACACGTATCCTAGGCTATTAAACCTTGTTTGATGAAATGCCACAAAGGATTTGATTTTGTTAAAATGTAAAACTAATTACATTTTCTTGTAGCCCTAGACTAGTAGAATATATACCTAGTTGACTGAGCATAATTTAGATTCTTTTTCGCGTCCAAATCGGACACGAACCCACGTTTTTACACTGTACACAGACACGAAAAATCCCCTGCTACTCGACCCCAATTCCGGACACGACATGCCATGAGGACACGTACAAATTGACACAGAGGAGGGGGCAACCTCTGTCATGCCCCCCCTCGAGTTTGAGACACATTTGTGTCGTATCGAGAACACACGGACACGTGCACTGGTCGTGCACTGTCAGCGCACACGCGCACGGGGGCCAACTTCGCGCGTGTCGTGTCGCGCGGACACGACACTTGGGTACCTCGTGGTGACACGAGGAGGTAGCCCATCATGTGGCGAGCACATGGACACGAGCACGAGACGTGTCGTATCCTGTGTCGCGAACATGAGGCAGTTGCACGCGTGCACGACGCGGTCTAAACACGCGTATCAGTCGTGTTTTTCACGACTGATACGGACTTCGTATCGTATCCTGGAGCAACGTGGACACAGGGCAGTCACTTGGACACGTGCACAACCCCTAGGCGAACCATCGTTCACGAGCACGAGATATGTGTGCGTGTGTGTCGTATCCTAGGATGAATTGCACGCGTGCACGATACAGCGTATTCGTGTGTGTGTGTCAGTTTACCCGATTGGGTTTTGGTGAGTTTTGACACATCAAATTGTGTCGTGGTGTCGTGTCAGGTACCTAGGACACTAGAGGACACTAGGGGCTAGTGTTACCAACCCTTGGGTTCGAGCCTTAGCTCGGTTTGGTGTGTATATTTGGGTTTACCCATTTTACCTGTACATAGTGCACATTTCCAGAAATTGGGACATTTTCCAGTTTTCCAAATCGAAATTCAAAATGATTTTTGTTATGATTTATACATATAATTCCATGTTTTCAGTGTATGTATACGTAGTGTATATATATGTGTGTGTGTAGGAGGAATTTGGGGGTATATACGTGTCTGTACATGTGTATATACATATATGTATATATATAGGTGTGTGTGTGTAACTGTGTGGTGTGTGTGTGTGATTTCTGGTTCCAGAAATCTGGAACACCCCCCTTCCTGTCCAGTTCTCACACTCTCCCACTTTCACTCTATCTCACTATTCTCTCTGCCACTTCTCTCTCTCTCTCTCTCTCTCTCTCTCTCTCTCTATATATATATATATATATATATATATAAAATATATATATATATATATAAAATATATATATATATATATATATATATATATATATATATATATATATATATATATATATATTGTATTAGATTAAAAAAATATATATATATATATATATATTGTATTAGATTATATATTGTGTCATTATATATATGTGAGTGTGATTTGTATTATATATAGGGTATGCATATATTGATATATATAGGTAGTAGATAGACTTGTGTATATCTATATATATAGATATCTATATATATGACTTTCTAAATATAGGTTATATGGAAACCTATGACAACTAGCCTATGGCCTAAGTTACTAGCCAATGGCATTAGGGGCTAACCCTAATTGACCTAATGACCCAAACCCTTGTTTGACTAGAGTTGACCAAAGTCAACCTTAGGTCAAACTTGACCTAATTAACCTAGAATTGACTAGGATTAACCTAAAATGACTAGTTTAACTAGTTTGACTAAAACCCTAACTAGTTTGACTATGGTTGACCTAACTTTGACTAGTTTGCCTTTAGAGTTGACTTTTGACCAGATTGATCTAGAATCATATAGTATGCATAGTAAACCTCATTTTTACTATTTAGAATACATTGTGACTTGTGTTGCTCTGATCAGGAGCCAGACACCTCTCCTCAGACAGCATATTCTCGACAGACATTCATACAGCAGACGAGTACATTCTCTGACCGTTTCATACTTGTTCAGGCGTTACTTTCTCGCTCTAGATTACTTTACTTGATGCTGTCACGTTGGTAACACGGATTGGTACTATATGGATCTTTACATGAGATGTTATCCCCCTCGGGAGCATCGGGTACTTCATGTTACGTGTGTTTCACTTTCATCATGTACTCGTATGCTTCCATCATGCATGTGCACTCATGTGATCATGTACTCTCATGTTCACTGAGCCCTCATGTATAACTTTACGTATACTCTTTTATGAGCCTCATGTGAAGTAATATATAATAACGTAACTTGTCTCGATCCTTGTGTATTGATTGGGGAAAACGGGGGAGTAGAAGTGGACATGTGAATAATTCCAAAGTAGTGTAATCATGTGCAAACTCAGTAGTATAATCATGTATAAATTCTAGCCATTAACATGCCTATCTTGTACTCTACATCACTAGTCACTTACAGTTCTCTATATACAGTAGATATTTTCTTACAGCTATCTCTTTTATAACGTATATTTCCTTTCAGCATTTCCTGTATTTTACTCTATTGCCTGTATCGTATTTCCTAACCTGATATGAACTGTGTGAGATGTATTGTGCTCGTTCCTGTCCTGACTGGACCTGTTGAAAATATTACAGAGGATGAGGATGAGGCATGGGTGACTACATATTATAGAGCAGGACTAGATGACACTTGTGTTGAGGACCCTCAGCAGGATCCACCACCAGCTGAGGATGTTGCTCCAGTAGTCTAGACCAGTTTAGCTAGACAGTCTTTTCTACTTGTATTTTGTCTCATATTCTGAGTTGTATTTTGAGATGTTGAGATGTATAGACCCTTAGACTTATTGTATTATGAGTTGACATTCTGGATGTTATGTATCCTAGGCACTTAGACTTATTTCATCTATGCTACTGTTC